>CM068368.1:3038323-3520823 GCA_034769895.1 Magicicada septendecula | reverse complement strand
CCTTGGTTTGACACCCGGTTGGATTTTACAATTTTTCAAGTTTTTGATCTCATTTTTTCATTCTGGGAACACAATATTCTGAAATTCCTAAAACTGTACACTATATTTGAATTCTCAAACAGAATTATCACTGTTGCACACCAACTATAGAAAAATTATTTCGATTAGCGCTTTCAAGCTTCTCAGCTCATCGTCAGATCGGAAATAACCTGACGCTCATGCTAATCGGAATAATTTTTCTATAGTGGTGTGCAACAATTCTGTTTGTGATTATAACCACTAACACAACTTTCTTAATTAAATTTTGATTCTCGTTAAAATTCTGTTTTGTTTAATATATCACATGGAATTTGCAGCTCCATAAACTTTTGCAAATTTTATCAAATTTATCATAAACGTCGCGGGCTGCCAGTTGAAAATCACAGTACTGTAATGAGTGTATTATGGAAAACCTACACACTTACTGTATATCAACATAAAACACAGACAAACAGATATCGGAACAAATACAAATAAATACAAAACATAAAACATTTATTAATACATTAAACATTGGGAATACTCAAAGAACGAATTGATACGCCACATCTGATGACAACAAAAGCTAATAGCATACTGCAACTGCAACGGACCATCACATGAATGCTTACTAGATGAAAAACCATACTGCCTGATGCTTGAAAGAATGTTACAAGTAAGGAAAAACCATATTGACTGTATACTAGTACAGTTGTCCGTCGTCATCATCCTTTACGACTTAGGCTAGTAGCCTGTTGCTGTCTCAATGGAATTCGTCCAACGACTGTTTATGGTGTCTTCACACGCTTCTCTTCCTCCTTGACGATAGTCAAAAGCTCTTCTTCGAAATCTAGTTGGATCCATTCTGTACCAGGAGATTTTATCATTCAAGCGTTCAACCATGTCCAATCTCATTCCAATATGATCACTTCTGATAAGATCTCTCTTCGTACAACCCTTTACAGCCCTGAAGAAACTCATTTCCGCTTCTTGTATTCTAGATATATCTTTGGCTTTTCTAATCCAAGTCTCACTACCATACAGTAGTTAAGGTATGGCCATTACATTAAAATATTTCAATTGCGTCTCTTTCCTTGTTTTCTTCTTTAAATATTTAATGATACAGCCACAAAGAGACTGGAAGAGACTAATTTTGCTTTCAACCTCCTTATCATCTTGGTATGTGATGCTGCACCCTAGATACTTGAAATGGCATCTGTTCTATTGGCGATTCCTGTATGACAATCTTCATCTTTCTAGACATATTTGTTGTCTTTCTAATACAAGCTTGACTTCCATATACTAACTGAGGCATCGCCAGTACATTATAATATTTCAATTAAGTTTCTTTTCATGTTCTCAAGAGAAAAACGCAGGTTTAAAGTGGACTGAAGACAGGAAGAAGAGACATAGTAAAAAAAATGAAAGACTATTAGAGAAAAAGAAAGGAACATGGAATAAAGAATTTCTAATTGGCATTTGGTCCTCAGATGGTCGATAGAAAAAAAAAAATAATAATTTATTATAAATGGTAGGTCAACTGTGGACGCATTGTTTGTATTACGACAGATAATAGAGAAAAGGCGGCAGTATAACCAGGAAACACATACCGCTATTGTAGATCTGGAAAAAGATTTTGATAATGTATACACCGTCAAAAGTAATGGAATATTATGTATAGAAGAGGATATCCACATCATTTAATAAATTCAGTTAACATCCTTTACAAAAGTACACCTGTAGTCCTGGATCTGAATGGTAGGCTCTCAGGTGACATTCCAATAAATAGGGGAGTTAGGCAGGATGCTGGGTTTCCCCAACCTTGTTCTGCACAATTACTGATAGCAGAATTTGATGACAATTACGTGTGAGCACAGGTTTACTGCTGAGCATCGCATGGCATTATAAACTCTCTGGACGGTTCATAATCATACTCATCACCATCATCTTCAAGGATTAAACCAAGGATGGTTTGTTCCGGTCTCAAACAGGAAAAGATTAGAGCTGGTCACTCCAGCGCTTCCTCGGACGTCCCACAGCTTTTCGTCCCCTCGGCTTAGAATTCCATAGTTGTTTTGGGGATGCGGAAGTCATCCATCCGGCAAAGATGTTCTCACTAATTCAGTCCCGATACTGGGCAGTCCTGTCGAGTATACCCATAATATTCAGTTCCTGCCATATATCTATGTTTCTTCTATGATCATGAAGAGTATTTCCTGCCACGACCCTGAGAAATCTCATTTCAGCCACTTGGATGTGACTGGCCTGACCTTTCGTTAAAGTCCAATTCTCAGTCCCATAAAGAA
Organism: Magicicada septendecula; assembly: GCA_034769895.1. NCBI lineage: Eukaryota > Metazoa > Arthropoda > Insecta > Hemiptera > Cicadidae > Magicicada > Magicicada septendecula. The sequence goes on along the minus strand of CM068368.1, from coordinate 3,518,499 downwards.
GTGTGTTAAGGGCCTTGACTTTGTAGAATTTTAGGTGTGTTTCTTTACTTGCTGACTTAAGAGTTCGCCTAATGGTCCCGCACATAAGGTTGAACTTATCAGTCCGGCTAGTCCTTATTTGAGGCAACTTAGTAGTGAATATGTCCCCCTGGATATGTTACTAGCATATCGCAGGGTAAGACAGGGGCTGCCACCTTCAGGCTTAACGTCCAGCCCGATTTTCTGTCTGGCTGTTCCCATAAACCAAACTAAAGAGACCAGTTTTCCCTGTTGAGTTATCCATAAGGACCTCCTTGCCTTGCCTCCGTGGCGGTTTCTCCTTGTCTCCCACATCCTACGTCGTTGACCAATGGAAGGTCATCCGTCTTTAGGGATAATTTCTCATCTCAAGGATAAGAGGGTGCCCTAACCACTACTTAACAATGACAAGTAGAGGAGGGACAGCTTATACCGGCTCTCACTAGCTCTCCAGAGTCGCGTTAGCCACCTGTAGTAGGTGTTGCCTATCCCCCACCATTTGGAGGTGCGGCTGGATATTTCCTTCATCAAGGAATATAAGACCGTAAGGCCATTACTCATCCTCTCAAGTACTTTTGGAGATATAATCATATTGACATTACAAATATAACATACAAACAGAATGTCTAATGCGTGCACAGGCCACAGACTGAAAGAGGGTCCGAGTGAAAAGTTACATCTGCTGTGAGACACGAAAAATGAGTTTGTAGTTAAACAAGATTAAATGGCGGTGGGAGGGGATTTAAATACACGTGCAAAGCCAGTCCATTTTGCAATGCCAAACTTGGTTACCGTTTGATCAACGAGGCTGTGGTTTGGCCAGGGTTCACAGCAACGAATCTGCAAAATAAATAAACAGGTAAACCATACAGCAGACACATTCCTCTGTGTAGAATTATCTTCTCTGTATATAACACCACTGGATCTCCCCAGATATTTATTATAGTACTCAGTTACTGTTACCAGGGTTGCATATGAGGTTTAAGGACACTCGTAACTGGTAAATCGACCAAAAAAAAAAAAGATTGTTGTCTTAAAAATCTCTTCAATATTTTCTGAGTACTTTGATACTAAATTTATGTAAATACACCTAATAATACATTTTTATGATTTTTAAATGAAATTGATATCACAGGAAAAGTTCTGTCAAAAGTGTTGATAATGTATCCATTTTTTACAGATCTGGAACTCCCTTATAACGAACCGTAGATACTTCCGGTTTTTACCCACTGAAAGGTGACTTTCAATAAACATTCACTACCAGTGTCACTACCAGGGTGCTGTGAAAGACGGATTCCAGGAACAATATTTAGAGGAGTACAAGGAAATGGAATGTGACGCAGGCGCTATAATTATGAACTATACCATTTTACTTCCATGTTCCATAAGGAAATGGAAGTATGGTCATGGCGAAAAAAATCGTGTTCAAGATAACGGCTTATTCTGATTGTACTACCCTCAAAACATGAAGAAAAGTCATTTTTCGAAAAGTGTGTGTGTGTGTGTGTGTGTGTGTGTGTGTGTGTGTGTGTGTGTGTGTGTGTGTGTGTGTGTGTGTGTGTGTGTGTGTGTGTGTGTGTGTGTGTGTGTGTGTGTGTGTGTGTGTGTGTGTGTGTGTGTGTGTGTGTGTGTGTGTGTGTGTGTGTGTGTGTGTGTGTGTGTGTGTGTGTGTGTGTGTGTGTGTGTGTGTGTGTGTGTAGAATTGTTTTTTGTTTGGCAAAGGATAACAGCCGCAAATTCAAACAGAATCGAATAATTATTTGCATATAGTCCTGAATTGTAGAGTACTCAAGGTCTGTTGTTTTTGGTGAAGATCGGTTAGGGGAAAGGGGTAGTTTACCAGCAACGTTTTATGTTTTAACAAGGGTAATTTTTTCTATGACGAACGATAACTGTCGCATATTCAAACAAAATCAAATAATTGTACGCATACGTAACTGAATTGTAGAGGACTCAAGGCCTATTGATTTTGGTGAAGATCGGTTAAGAGAAAGGGGTAGTTTACCAGCAACGTTTTATGTTTTAACAAGGGTAATTTATCTGTGACGAACAATAACTGCCGTAAATTCAAACTGAATCAATAATTTTTTGCATACATCCCTGAATTGCAGAGAACACAAGGCCTTTTGATTTTGGTGAAGCTCGGTTAAGATAAAGGGGTAGTTTAGCTGCAACGTTTTATGTTTTAACAAGGGTAATTTTTTCTATGACGAACGATAACTGCCGTAAAGTCAAACATAATCAAATAATGTTTTGCACACATTCCTGCATTATAAAGGACTCAAGGCCTGTTGATTTTGGTGAAGATTAGTTAAGGGAAAGGGGTAGTTTACCTGCAACATTTTATGTTTTAACAAGAGTAATTTTTTCATGACGAACGATAACTGCCGTAAATTCAACCAGAATCAATCATTCTTACATATGTGCCTGAGTTGTAGAGCACGCAAGGCCTATTAATTTTGGTGTAGATCGGTTGCAGGGAAAGGGTAGTTTACCTGCAACGTTTTATGTTTTAACAAGAGTAAAGTACTTAATTTTGATAAATAAAGTATCCTGATAAGAATATCATAATAATCCACTGTAGAAACGTAGATGAAATATCTATAACTGAAGAGGCTAGTTGGACGGGGTGGGGGTAATTTTCTATGAATGAAAATGATAGTTGAAGGGGGTGGGGATAATTTTTATTTATATCTCATGTGTACTACGTTATCGGCAACAAAGAAGTAGTTTGTTGTTAAAATTCCTTCCTGGGCTGTTTGGGCTTGATCCAATGTTTTCTACAAAACCAGACGTTTCGGCAGTGCTATCGACTGCCATCATCAGTAAAAATTGAGTGCACTATCGTGAGGTGATATACGTTAGTGATGACAGTACTGTGGTTAAGGCTGAAGAAAGAAGTAGTTTCTATGGAAATCGTTCATTTCGAAAAGTATTTTAAACATCAATCTTGAACATGGAAGTCATGTATGGTTCTCCATACCGATATTTTGTAATGAGCCGGACATTGTCAGGATAATCAAAATATACAGGCTAAGGTGGGTTGAACACATAGAGAGAATGGAGGAAGGATAGCCTGCGAAACATATTTTCAACCAGAAACCAATGGGTAATAGAAAAAGGGGAAGACCCCGAAGTAGATTCAAAGACCAGATAGAGGAGGACCTCAGAAAGCTGAACATAAGAAACTGGAAAGCCAGGGCATGCAATAGAGTGGAATGGAATGTACTCTTGGAGCAGGCCAAGACCCACCAAGGTTTGTAGAGCCACAGCTGATGATGACCAATGTCTGTCATAAAGCCAATATGTGCTGATCTGAATGTTCTTAATTTGTTAAAAAAGTCTCTTCATAGCAGTACACAGAATGAAGACGGTCGCTGGATCATTTGATGTGGAATAGATTGTCAAAACGTGTATCTGTTAGACTTGATATTTTGGTTTTGGGTGTACAGGATGCTGTGTTGACCTTCAATGAAGGTAATATATAAATAAGTGTCAAGTCTTACAAACATTAGTGATCAAACTAGGATCAAATATGGTTAAGGTAATGAAAAATGTTGACTTGCAACGAATACTTGAGGCAGAGACAGCAGTAGATGAATTGATGAAAAACGTTAGACAGTTGAATAGAAATGTGGAGAAAAAACTATAGGACCAAATGGTCATAACTGAAGACCTGAGTATGAAACTAGACTATTTTAAATGAGGTAAAACAATAAAATATTTTTTTTTAATGTTATATGCGTTTTTCAAATATCTATTTTTATTTAGATAAATGGCCCATTATTTCAGAAACCAAGTAAACTATCAAGATGAATTTTTTGTTGCTATTGGCTTAGTGGAAATGTATCTACACTAATAGAACTATACAGTTTCATTAAAAAACAAAAACATAAAAAAAATTTAATATTCATGTTTAATATGGTAACCAAATCACTTGTACGAATTAATAAATTACTGTAATTACCTTAATTATCCGCCGTGTGATTTCCTATGCTTCGTCTATGACGCGTTTCGGAGCATATACTCCATCATCAGATATTAAAAGTTAAAACAGTCACTCATACGAGATCGTTAAAAAGTTAAAATGTCAAGATATGCATATGAACCGTACGCGGATTTGGGTGCGCACCCGTTCAAGTTCATTCTGCTACTGAGCGGTTGCTACCTTATCGTAGCCCCAGCGAGCAGATTCAAGGCAGTATCGTACAATCGGTTGGATACAAAGTTCAGGTGGTCATTTAGCACGATATCGCGACTCATTGGGTTTGCATATGCACTGTAAATTTCAAATTCCTCCAAGGCATTCATGAAACGGCCCTTATTACACACATGTAACGGTATTAAATTGGAATTAAAATCTGTGTAATTATGATTGTGTGAAGTCAGGTGTCGGGCGTAATTTGATTTGATGTTGTCAATATTTCTTATTTTCTTGGGTAAATGTTCTCGAAATCGTTTAAGGAAACCTCTCCCAGTCTGTCCAATGTAGAAGCGCTCGCAATCATTACATGTTAACTTATATATGCCAGTTTTTTCTTCTGGAGGCGTGTGTTTTTTCGGTTTGAGAATATCCAGTAACTTATTATTAGTCCTGAATGAAATAGTGAAACTATTATTATTCAATATAGAACACAAAACCTTAGGCATAAAGCTAGTGTAATTAGTAGATATAAAAATTTTTTGCGTGTTGCTGTTTATTCGGGGTTTAAGCATTCTTTTTTCATGTTTTCTCAACAATTTGTCAATGGTTAAACTACTGTAACCATTGGCAACCGCGATATATTTTATGACATTTAGCTCATCACGGAAGTCATTATCATCCAAAGGAATCGTTAATAATCTATGAATGAAAACATTTAACAAATTGGCTGACAACACACACAGGATTATGAAGAGCTGACCATTGACAGCTCTTCTTGTTTTGATAATAGATTAAAGAGGTAACAAAATACAAAACTAAATGATAAAAACATGTAAACAAATGAACAAAAGTCACTATCACTTCCTGCTGGCATGATACAATAAGTTCAAACATTAAACACTGGGCCCATAAGGCACATATACAGGTTGACATTAACACGTATGAATGACACGAATACAAAAACATACAGAACAGATATCACAGACAGTACAATACAGAAAATACAGAGAATACATTATGAGTTAAACCTGAATGGTAAGTCTAATAGTTTGTGTCTTTTTAGTCTATAAATATCTTCACTGTTGTCTAACAAGTTAATTGCCAGGTGGTTGGGATGCTGTTCTAGTTTGGAGATGTGAGTCCTGCAGAGGCGCATGATTTCTTCTTTCACGGTTGAAACTTTGAGGTCGCGGTGTATAGAGTTATTTGTGACAAACCAAGGAGCGTCGACTATTGATCTAAGTGTTTTGGACTGAAAGCGCTGGATAATCTCAATATTACTTGTACTTGCAGTACCCCAAAGTTGTATACCATAAGTCCATACCGGTTTAAGCACGGCTTTATAGATCAAGAGTTTGTTGACGAGACTTAACCGTGATTGTCTGCCTATAAGCCAATAGATGTTTCTGACCTTGTGATTAAGTTGAAGCTTCTTAGATGTTATATGTTTTTTCCATGTTAGTCTCCTGTCCAGATGCATCCCAAGGTACTTAGCACTTTCAGCTTGCGGTACTGGTTGACCGTTAATTGTGACTGGAGGGCAGTTTGCCTTACGTGTGGTGAAGGTAACGTGGACTGACTTCGATGAATTGATTTTTATGCGCCAATTATCAAGCCATAACTGAACGCTGTTTAATGATTCTTGTAGTATAAGAGATGCTATTGAGGGATCGGAGTGTGTCGCTAGGATCGCTGTGTCATCGGCGTAGGTAGCAACAGTGGTTTCGCTTGCTGACGGTAAGTCCGAGGTGAACAGGAGGTAGAGCAGAGGACCCAGGACACTACCCTGCGGAACACCCGACCCCACTGGTAATAGAGGAGAAGTAGCATCGGAGTACTTGACTTGAAACACTCTGCCCACTAAGTAGGAATGTAAGATACGGTAAACGGTAAATGCCTGGGAAACGTCGAGAAACACACCTGAGCAGAACATCTTCGATTCCAGCGATTTATTGATAACATTTGTTAGTCTGTGTATTTGATCTACCGTAGAGTGCTTTTCTCGAAAACCAAATTGGTGATCCGGAATTAGGTTGTTTTCTACAATTGTTGGCATAAGTCGTTTTACAAACAGCTTTTCAAAGATCTTACCAAGTATCGGTAGAAGGCTTATGGGTCGATAAGAAGAGGGCTCTTGAGGGTTTTTACCAGGTTTTAAGACCATGATAACTTGAGCCGATTTCCAGAGAAGAGGAAAGTATTCGAGTCTGAGTATGGCATTGAAAATGTATGTTATTAGTACAATGCCTTTGTGAGGCAGCTCCTTTAGAACTTTCCCCGATAGCAAATCAATGCCGGGAGCCTTTTTACTTTTCAAATTATACAGGATTATTTCCTTGATTTCCTTAACTTTAAAAGGCTTAATAGGTAGAGTCATTTGGAGCGGGGAGTGTAAGTATCTTTGTACCTCTTCATCGAAAGAGACGTTCTTGCTGGATTCAGGTTGAAAAACGTTGACCAAATGTTCGGCAAAAACCTGGGATTTCTCTGTATTGCTGCGCGCCCAGCTACCATCTGGTTTATGTATTGGTGGTATTTGTAATAGTGGCCTTTTTAATCGTTTAGTAGCCTTCCACAGAGAATAATCAGTACTTTCATTTGGTGACAGATTTTCTAGATAATCCTGAATCCCTTCATTCTTTAGATTTTCCAGCAATCGTTTAAGTTGTCTGGCCGCGGAATTCCACTTTCTTTTATCATCCGGAGTATGCTGCCAAATTCGTCGCAATTTACGCTTCTCAGCTAATTTCTTCCGGACAACCAGAGGAAGGTTCAAGTGCTTATTCTTCGCTGTATTGCAAGGTGTAGCTTCCCAGGCTGATTTTTGAAAAGTACTGGTGAGAGAATTTACAGCCGCATCCAATTCAGCAGGCGTGTGGAGTGGAAGTTCTAGCGAGATATTATAATTTACAAGCTCTCTAAAGTAATCCCAGTCAGTAAGACGATTTGTGAGTGTTGGTAGACTTTCAGACTCAATTATAGTATTGCTAATAGTGGCAATAATTGGAGTATGGTCAGAGGACAAATCAAGGCAAGATTCAACTTTGTAGTATTTATGAGACAAGCCTCGTATTAAGAAGAAATCAATTAGGTCAGGTATTTTATTTGTGTCAGAAGGCCAATAGGTTGGTTGACCAGTGGACAGAAAGGACAGGGATTCTTGTCTAATGACGTTATATAAAATTCTACCTCTTGGATTAGCTAATCTCGAACCCCATTGCGGGTGTTTTGCGTTAAAGTCACCTCCCACCAAAAAACGTGCTCCAAGAGTTCCAAGAAAAGAGCTGAAGTCAGTTTCATTAATTCTGTGTTTTGGGGGACAGTAGACTGCATAAACAATTAGAGGGCCTCTTTGATCTTCAATTAAAACGTTGGTCGCCTGTAGGTGAGCAGTTTTGACGTTAGAGAAGAGATAATGTTTTATATTGTTTCGAATTAACAGAGCGGTTCCGCCACGAGCTGTCCCGTCCGGATGTTGGGTATCATAAACAGTAAAGCCTGGAATCCTAATATGGCTTCTGTCTGTGAAGTGTGTCTCAGATATAAGCATTACGTCTAATCTGTTTTCAAGAAGAAAAGCTTTGAGTTCTAGGGTGCGTTGAGAGAGTCCGTTGGCGTTCCATAATCCAATCCTGTAATTGTTATTCATTATTAATTAGAAAGTTTATTGACAAGTGTTGTAAGGAGATTAAGCATGACGCTATTTTGCTGCATGAGTTGACTGAACATAGTCTCGAATTTTGTCGGGAAGTGTGAAAGAGTGATGTCCTCATTTGCTGTCTGTTTGAGATTGCTGTCATAAGGGGGCGATGATTCTGAGTGTTGCGGTAGTCCTGCAATTTGAGCGTAAGTAGGAGAAGAGACGTTACGGGTATTCATGTTCTGTTCCGTGTTCATAGTCCTAAACGTTGAAGGGGTTCTCCTAGGTGTGGAGTTTCGTACGGGGCTTTTTCTGGCCTGCAGGTTTTGATAAACTTCACAGCCCTTATAATTAGCTGTATGAGGACCATCACATAATGCACATGTGGCTGGTGTATCCTTAGATTTGGAACAAGTTGCGGAGTTGTGTTCACCTCCGCACTTGACACACTGGAAAGGTTTCCTACAATACGTCTTACTGTGACCGTATGACTGACAACGAGTGCACTGTATGATAAAGTTTTTTCTCCGAGGTGGTTCTACAGCAATCTGCATGTTACCTAAAGACCTTAGGCTATATATTTGTTTATTGTTTGCTGCAGGTTCAAGATCAATAAAGAAGAGAGGGAGGGGTGTTTTCTCGACTCTGTGTCGAACGTTGATTATGTTTCTGACCGAGTGTCCTTTTTCTTTTAGTGCTTCTTTAATAAAGTGTACACCAATGCTAGGATGAATGTCTGATGGATGGATGGATGGACTCGGATCGGATGGATTCTAAACATTTATTCCACTCGCTATATATTACTACAATAAGTATTTTCTATTAACGTTTGTTTTGATTGACGGTTAAACAGATACCCGATAGCTCAGCGTCGTCCCGGGCAGGGCAATGCAACAATGAAGTCTCGTTCAGTAGCGTTGTAGCGCAGTATTTCAAACAAAGGCACAGCTCAGTAAACATGCGATTGGCATAACAGTCTTCATCTTTGTTATTCATTCTCAATATCGATTGGTCGTGTCAGCAGCCAATCACAGCGCATTACTCTAGGATCAGTGCTGAAATGCTTTCCGTCTCTATTACTGCTCAACGTGCCTTTGTTGCTTCAGATTTTCCATTTGTTATTTACTTGAGAAAATAGAGTCTGCCTTTTGAAAGAGATATTGTGATTGACGTATTTCTTACGTTATCTGTTGGCACTAAGTCTGCTACTGGGACGTTAATTTTAACGAAAACAAACTTCGAAGTCATAGAAATTGATTGCTCATGCTTCGTAAAGATAAAAAAATCATTCAACTTCTCTTAAAGCATTAGACGGCAGCCGGCCTGCTTTGAATAACTGTTGCAAGGTCCAACGAACCTCATCTTGTAAAGGAGCCAGCTACAGGATCTGAGAATTTTCAAAACTCACATAAGAATACTGAAAAATAACATGGAAATAACAAACTGTATTCAAATTTTAGTAAGTTTTTTAAGTCTTCTTCCGGTGTGGACCGCGTCAAAAATGTCTCGTATGACAACGTTTCACTCATATTACAATGAGTACCCTCAGGTCTAAGTGACTTTTAGTTTCGGATCCGAGAACACCATTAGTCTATGGCTTGCCAAAAATCCATAAACCAGACATCTCGCTACGACCAATAGTCAGTCCGCTTGGTTCAGCTGCTCACCCCATAGCGAAACTCATTCCAGAAGAATTACAACCGTTTGTGGGGAGGACATCTTCGTTTATTAGGGATTCATCGGACTTCATAAGAAAAACACAACCTTTAGCACTGGATCAAGAAGACATTTTGGTCAATTTCGACATTGTCTCACTTTTCACTAACATCCCCGTAGATGTCGCCTTGAAGGTTATTGAATCTCTATTGCCGGCTGATTTGTTCCGCCGCTTAGCTTCAGCGTGTCTCAAGTCAAAATATTTTTACTGGGATGGCAAATATTACGAACAGTTATAGGGAGCAGCTATGGGATCGCTTTTGTCACCAGTCGTAGCCAACATTTACATGGAGGAATCTGAAAGACGTGCGTTGGATTCAGCAACACTAACCCACACGCTTTTATTATTTTTTAGGTCACTTTGTAACGTCTCCCTTGTTAAGATATCACAAATGTCGGGAACCAGTTCAATTGGTTACCTGTTAATTGAACTAGCTGCAGTTGTTAGTAAACCTTAATCACTAACAAATTATAACACTGTAGTAGGGGGAAAATGGGGGTTCAAACGCAACACAATGTCAACTAATAGAGTCCCGCACCAATCACTTTCACTTTCTACTGGACCACAGCATCCGCGACTTTTTCGCGTATATGCCGTCTTTCGTGAGCCTAGATCACTTTCACTTTCTACTGGACCGCGAATTTCCGCGAATAAATTTTTTTATTTATTTTTTTTTATTTGATATTTTTATTTTTTTAATTAAATTGATTTGCATATCCGTGAATATATGCAGCCTTTCGCGAGCCTAGATCACTTTCACTTTCTACTGGACCACAGCATCCGCGACTTTTTCGCTGATCTGTGTCAAGATCCGCGACTTTTTCGCGTATCTGGACCACAGCATCCGCAATGTATATTAAATCTATATGATCAGGTTTACCAACCTATGTATGGGTTCAAACTTGATATGTGTGTGTATTATAGTGTATATTAAAATATATGATCAGGGTTACCAATCCTGCATTATTGTGTGTGTGTATAGAACAGATCTGTCAACATTTTTCTTCGGTGGGAAATTCAAACTATATTATAGTAAATTGTTGACGACGACTTCGATATCAACTCTCTCTCCCCTCCTCTCTCTTTGTCTCTAGACACAGTTGTCATCAGTTTTACATAAGCGTCGTGCTACTTATGGATTATTGTAATTAGCGATACTAAAATGTAATCACCAGGAAATATATATTTATCACCTATCTCGTGGCGTCCTTTTTTGACACATGACAGTCATTGACTACGATTTAGAAATTAATATACTGCCAAGTCTGTGTGTGTGTGTGGTAAAGTGTTACGCATAAAAAAATCTCCTTGAAATAAGGTATTTTCAAAAGTTTTGTGTACACACACATTGTATAATAATTTTCGTAATTGTAAGATACAACCTGCAAATTATTAAAATGTCTCTCTCACACATTTCTGATTACTATACAAATAATTGGATGCATATTCGAAGATTTCCCTTATTCAAACGATTTGTATGTGTGTACACGAACTTAAATACAGACGATTGTAATTTTAAAAATTCATTTTTTGCATTAAATATATATCGTAAACAATGAAATAATAATATTTCGTCATTGTAAGATTTTAATAAAACAATTATCAGTTTAAATAATAATTTTCATGATTGTAAGATACAACCTACAAATTATTAAAATGTCTCTCTCACACACATTTCTGATTACTATACAAATAATTGCATGCATATTCGGAGGTTTATAACGAAATAAATTTAAAAAAACCATAATTTGTTTTAAAAAATTAAATATATATATTTTACAACACTGTACACAAACTTAAAATATAGTTTACAAACCGCTATAATACAATTATTCAAAAAATACATTTTACATTGATTAAATATATATATATCACAAACAAACATTGTTATATAAAATAAATACAATATTAATAATAATGTTTTAAATGATTAAATATATATTTACAGCACTGTACACAAACTTAAAATATAGTTTACAAACCGTTATAATACAATTATTCAAAATACATTTTAGATTGATTAAATATACATATATCACAAACAAACATTGTTATATAAAATAAATATTAATAATAATTTTTGACATTGTAAGATTTTAAAATAATAATTTCACGGCTGTAGATACAGTTCACAAGGAAGTTTATCTGTAACATAACAATACAGTCGATATTAGAATCACTGATACGATAATATTCAATTATCACATGCACACACACACACACACACAGTTAGTGGAAAGAATCAAATGTGTTAAGTAAGTAAACTTTTTCAAGTATATGTCATTTTTCATAAGTTAATGTACTTTCAAATAATTTCTAATCAAACCAAACCAAATATTATTCACTGGAAATTTGTAAATACTACTTAGAATCAATGATACATTTATCGCATAAAGGTAATGTACTTTCAAATAATTTCTAATCGAACCAATTATTATTCAACGAAACTAAATAGAATCAATGATACATTTATCATGTACATACAAATTCAATTATTAAAGTGTTAAGTACGGTGAGTTGAAACTACACACACACACACACACACACACACACACACACACACACACACACACACACACACATCAATAAATTGTTTGTTAACACGATTGCTACTTACGACGTTAGGACTCAATCTCTACTTGTGTTGTTTGATTTCTCGTCCCTCGATACACTAAATGTAGTTCTTTAGGTTTGATATGTCTGAGCTCCTCATTCGTGAAGACATCTGCATACCTCTTGGGAAGATAGACACGATAGTGACGGTCGCCATCCTCCAACGTAGCAAGCACAGAGTTCCCATATTTTGTGTCCACATTTGTTAAGACCATGATGGGATATTTTTTATTCACTATCAATTCTGAACATCGTTTGTACTCGATAGCACTTACAGCATTAAACTTTACAAGAAACGACATTATTAGAAGACACTAGTGAACACGTCTGTATAAAACCAGAGAGAACCAAACAATGACAGAATATTCGTCACAAAAGGACAGTACAATGTGATAGTGGTGGTGGTGGTAACGTCGGTGTCCCACTTTCATTTGCTTGCATGAACATGTCCCACAGACGAAATTAGAGACACCAAAAATATAACAATGTCATTAGGAAAGTCCATTTTCATAAGAAAATAGTCACTGCTTACAGCTATGCATGTATGTACATGTCCACAACAGAATGAGAGAGAGATATATAAATGTCATCATTCGCGGTGACCTACTTTCTAAATTTGTTACATTAAAAATGTTTGTTTTAAGCAAAAATCATGAATCATCCATTCCCGAATAGCATGCACCTTATAGTTGGCACAACGGTCAGAAGAATTGAAATGTCTAAGACATTCTGTTCCATGAATTATATACGGTATGTTTTTAGGACAACCAAAGTCATCGAGATTGATGATATTATTGTGTATTATCTTTGATTGCAAAAAACGTTTTTTCTCAAAACCCTTCACAAACACATATTTATATATACGTGTATGTGATGTTAACAATGAAACAAGATTGTCGTATGGTGTCTCTCCTTCGCTCCATCTAAGTCTATGATAATTTGTCGTTAACCAGTGGTTTGTCCTAACGTATTTGGGATTCGTAACGGATGTAGCAGGCGGTGTCAAAATCCAATGTCTACCAGCAAATCTCAGAACGTCCATGATTGACAGTTCCTTCACAATATATTTTCCGTTGTCGTCGAAAAAGCACTGGAAGTCAATTATAACTGCAGTGTTATCCATAATACTGTAAGACAAAGAAACCACACACATTACAAACTCTATATATGTATATATATATATATTATGTTTAAACATACAAATATCGTTGAGATATTAATATGTGAACTTACGTTTACAGACGTCTGGACTGAAGCACCGAGAGACATCAACTGACGAAAGAAACAAGTGTTGAGGGGGGTTACTATACATGGAGACGAATTTTTTTAGTAGGTGGGGAGGTGTCGTCGTCGTCGTTCTCCATGTTGATGCGTTGTCGTATCCGATAATGACCGTATGCAAGTGTATCATGACCATTGTCTAATATATAACGCTTATCATCATACGGTGACAACGCTTGCTTATTTACACGCATCGTGTACAGCTTATGATGATCGCTACGTAAACAAAGCGCACTGGTAGAAAACTGACAATGATCAGTGAGATACTTGCGATACATATCGTGTCGCAGACTCCTCTTAATTGCAACTCGAGGCACACCTTTACATACACGTTTTTGACACTCTTGGGTGGGATCTTCGTGGGCCACAAGGAACGAATAACATTTCGCACGGAGACCCACGAATTCTCTAATAGGACGACCACACGTTTCATCCTTGAACAGGCCGACAACCTTTTTGTTCTTAAGGCTATAACAAGGATGAGACGTAGGGTAATCCGATGTGTCAAAAACGTGTAGGTCCTTCTTCATGTCTGCATACAAGTCTGATGTTTGAATGCTATACATCAGACTGTCTGTATCTGTCATTAATAATTTAACGTTGCAACCGTACTTGGCGACAGCATAACGATAATGAAAGTCGTACATTATCGTTTTGCTAACGTCAAGCACCGTGAAGCCGACATACACGGGACGGGAAAGAACAATGGATTTTTTACGGAGTGAGAGCCCCACCAGATCGTTCGTATAACGAATCATACGTTTTAGCCTAGGTGTGGAAACTAGTTTTTGAAGCCGTCGTTCATTCGAGACTAGTTCAAAGTCTATATGTTTCCGTACGTTCTCCAGCGACTTACCGTATACGGCGTTGTTCATCAGTTTGAAAAGGTCTTTTTCAAAGCTGTTGACGGCTGTTTGCCTCTTGCGGGTGTTGAAATCGATAAACGGTTTCAACCAAGCGCTTTGCTTAAAACACAACACCCTATGAGTCGCTTTCAGCTCTAAGCCAAGACTTAAATACAATTTCAAATTTCGATAATGGAGAACGTAATTTTGTTTGTCCTCCAAAGTTGTTAACAACTTCTCTACGGATGACCCTGATTCGTTATACGATGATCTGTATATACTCTCGTGTAAACGTTTGGAAAAGGGAGAAAGGATATCGGGTGTTACGTGCTGGCGCACAGGTGCAAGTGGGTAGTCGGAATGCAGATCGTGTAAGGTATCGGGATAGTGTAGGTCGACTTCGAGGATGTACCCGATGTCGGAATCATCACTCACATTACGTAAGTCCAAGGACTCGATTTCGTTACGATCGAGCCATCGGAAGTCTGCGTAAGGGAGTGGTTGCGACATGGCTGCACCGTATAAATTATTACAGTCTGTATACAGAATGAAGGAGGTCGGTTTCGATACATCGTACTGATCTGGAATCAGAGGATTGTTAGCGACTGCGTGACGGTTGGATATCATCGCGCAGCCTCCGCGGACCCCAGACTCAAGGAACAGATGCAGATTTATCTCTGTTAACAGCTCTAATTCGACCCCTGTCATTTTTAGCATCGCGTTCCAAGCGAGTCCGGGAAGCGAGTAAAAATGACACGGGTCCAAGCAGTAATCGCGTAAGGCCATGTCTCGGAAACTTTCAAAGACATCGGCCAGCAGCATTACGTCTGTCAACAAATACAAATCGTGGTAATCGCCAAACGTACGCAGATTGAATGCACTCCACACGTTTTGTGCGTGCTCGTAACCTGCGTCCGAAATAGCCGATTCCAACAACCGGTTATCAAAGTGTTCACGAGCGGGTAGACTTGTTTCGTTGAATCGATCAATGCTGGCAACGTACTCGTAAGGGTATACTCCCTTGCGTACGAGCAGATTGGTCTGTTCGTCGAAACCCCGTCTAAGCATTTCCTCTCTGAGCAAAGGAAATTGGCTCCCGGACGTGGACAGATTGGTAACGAGTGTGTCCAGAGACCGATTAAGAAATTGAAAAGAGTCTACGAAACGCAAGGGACCCAGGGAGAACGACACGTAACGCTCACTGGATGTTGCAATGCAGGATACGTGTTGGTCCTTATATTTTCCTAAACCCTGCATTAAATGGTGACAGTCGTAGCCACGAAGGTTGTGAAAGAAGACGGGGATATGACGAGGCATCTTGTAGCTTAGATTACAGCTATTGTGGGCTGCTCCCAAGAATTTCCCCGTAAGATGACAATGATTGCGTACCTTGTCATCGTCTGTCAAAGGGCGCTCACACAAATGACAAACGGTGGCGTTAGTGAACGCAACATTGTCATCATCGGACATAATTATTTGTACGTTATGTCGTACTACCTTCATCATATCCTCGGCGTCTTTCATCAACCACGAGAAGAAAGTGTCTACGACGTTTTCACCTCGATAAACTTTAGCCTCTCTCCAGAGTCTGTGTGTATGATCGACGATAGCATAGGAGAAACCTGACGGAATATGCATCGCTTCGTATGATGTGGACGATACAGGAGGAGAAGTTATTTTCTGACGGGCACCGTTGCTATCGACAGAGTAGAATTCACCTAACTCGTGCACTGTCGTCGGGACGTTGTTACCAGGTGAACACGATTGAAGCGGAGTGATGAGGGACTCGAAGTCGGCGTAGACGGTAAAGGGTACTTTAAGACAGTGCGCGTAATTTTTAAATGACATAAACTTCTCCTCCTCTGTAGGCATTTTGGTTTTCTGCTCGCCGTGAGGTGTGCAGTAGGGGAGATGATCGGACAGACCATGTTCTGTGGTGAAACGATGCAGGCAGTAGTCGCAGTAAAATGATTTTTCTTTGTGTTTTGTAAGGGATGATAATAATCTACTCATGTTACTGATAAGACAGTAATGTTTTCGGCTATTTGTATCGGTCAGAAGTAAAAGATTAACGTGATGTAATCTGTCCTTATTGGGAGTAATTCTTAACGGATAAACCTCATTTTTTGATTCGTTTCTGATATTGTCGTCTATATCATAGCCGAAAACGTTTATAGAAATGTTGGGATTCTGTGCTTCAAATTTAGAAAGTGAGTTTATAGAAACAGGGTACTCGATACCGGACATATTTAAGGTGTTTTTGAAGGGAGCGTATTTTGAAGCACGTTCTTTATCTCTTACTTGAGGGTGTATGTGAGCTAGTACGGACCATAGAAAACACATTTCATCTTGGGGGTTCTTGATGTTGACTACTACCCTGGTGAATGCAAGTTTTCGCGGGGTTGGAAGGTAGGAGGATGCTGCTAGAGGCCGGTACCGTCCAACAACTAGTTCCAGCTTCAGTACAGCATCCACCGACCATCCGCTCCCGTCACGGGTAAAATTGGATATGCTATTCATGATTTTATCGTAGGATTCATCGAGTAGACAGTTCAACTCGTCGTTGTCGTCCGTGAGCAACGTACGACAACGTCCGTGGAAGACGGCGTCTTTGGTTACCACTTTTTCTTCGCCGCTGTCACCATCTAACACAGTTTTAGTGAAACGTATCCTGCACGCAATATGCCATTTGATACTGCGTAAACGTGCTTGTTCTGCCAGAATATCCTTGCACAATAAAGGTCGCACCTCGGTCATTATCGGTACTATATCTTGATCTTCTTCTTCTGTGTACACAGGCAGGTAATTAAAAGTTGTGAGACATCCTCTAATACTACTGTTTCGCACAATATAAAATCGTGTCATATCTGAAACAATAGAAACACATGTATTAGCTAATAGGAATGATGAATAACACACATTCATGTTTGTGGTAAATAAATAGATAGTACACGTTAGTAATACGTTAGTTTATTGCAAACTGTGAAGATGGCAGCTACTCCTGATTTTAGCATTGAAAGTGAAAGAAGAAAATCGTTCAAGTATTGGGAAGTGACGTTTGTCAGCCCCGATGAGTTAGCGTTTGCTGGGTTTTACTACTATCCGCTAAATTATGATGTTTGTGGACATAGTATGTCATTCATAGACGATAGAGTTAAATGCTTTTGTTGCGGAATTGAATTAGTTCATTGGAGAGAAGGTGACATACCTATGGTGGAACATGAAAAATTTTCTCCGTCATGTCAATTTCTAAACGATGTCAAGAGACAATACATTGGGGAGAAGGTGACAAACCTATGTCAGAACATAAAAAATTTTCTCCGTCATATCAATTTCTAAACAACGTCAAGAGACTATCTTGTACATGTTAGACTGAGTTGAATCATATGTTAATTCATATCAAACAAATTTGGTTTGTTGCATAATTATAGAGAGAGACAATTGGTATTTAAAAACAAATTTTTTACCTTGTTGAGGATGTCCCTGTTCCTGCTGATGTTGTTCTGGATTCTGTTGAAGGTCAGCCATGGTGATATTCAGATGTGTGAATGAATACTGAAAAACAAAGAAACTGTTATAGATATATATAGTATTTTTAACGCCGGTATTATGTTAGTGTATCTTAAACCATGAACAACGCACGCAAGACTATAGCTCTAGAGCTACACAGAGCAGCGAGAAGGAATTTCGTTAGACGCGCGGTTGAATTGAAGGGTCTACACGACTTGTACCAGGCGGATCTTGTGGAGATGATACCATACGCTCGAGTGAACAAAGGGTACAAGTACATGATGACAGTGATCAATGCGTTTAGCAAGTACGCGTACGCTGTACCATTGAAAACAAAGACAGGAAAAGAAGTAAAGCATGCACTAGAGCCTATACTAACTGCTAATCGAATGAAATATTTACAGACAGACAACGGGAAGGAGTATTACAACAGCACAGTACAAGCGTTACTAAAAAAGTATAATGTGAAACATTACTCAACCTACAGTGAGAAAAAAGCTTCCATAGTGGAACGTTTTAATCGCACACTGAAGACACACATGTATCGAGCTTTCAGTGAACAAGGACACTACCGCTGGTTGGATCTACTACCTACATTACTGAAATCGTACAACAATACAACACACAGAACCATTGGTATGAAACCGAGTGAAGTGAATGACGTCAACGAACATATAGTGTTGGAACGAATAAGGAAGAACACAGCGCCTAAAATCAGTCCAACGAAACCACCCAAATTTAAAGTCTGTGACCGTGTTCGTATAAGTAAGCACAAAATGAAGTTCGCCAAAGGTTATACGCCGAATTGGACTAACGAAATATTCACTGTGGATAAAGTACAATCCACTACTATCCCCGTCACTTATCTGCTAAAAGATCATCTAAACAAAGTGTTGAAAGGTGGTTTTTACGAGCACGAGATTAGTAAGTCCAAAGTCGGCGACGTATAACTAGTGGAAAAGGTGTTACAACGCAAAGGTGACAGAGTGCGTGTTCGTTGGCTCGGTTTCGATGGTAAACACGATGCGTGGATACATAAGAAAGATCTAATATAAAAAAGGTGACAGCACGTGATGAAAACAGTATGCTTTCGGTATTCACAAAGATGAAGATTGTACAGCAAGCAAACAAATTACCAATAAAGGATATGGACTTTTTGGCTGGTGACGAAGGTAGTGCTAAGCGTAAACATGGCCCGCTATTACCGAACAGTATTCGCTGTATCGTTACAGGCCCAAGTTCCTGTGGGAAATCAAATGTGCTATTCAACCTACTGTTTGATGCCAACGGACTACGTTTCCGCAACGTATACGTGTTTTCAAAATCATTATTTCAACCAAAATACAGAATGCTAGAAACAGTGATGAAATCACTCGCTGATGAAGGTTTAGGTTATCATGCATACAGCGAGAACGAAGAAGTCCCGCTACCGAGTGAAATCACTGGTCTCGACTCTGTTATCGTATTCGATGACGTATCGTGTGAAAGACAAAACAATATTCGAAAGTATTTTGCTATGGGGAGACATAGCGGTGTGGACACATTCTATCTATGCCAGACATATAGCCAGATACCGAAACAATTGGTACGTGACAACGCTAACTTGTTGATATTGTTCAAACAAGACGATCTAAATTTACGACATGCATACAATGATCACGTTAACATAGATATGAAATATGATGCTTTCAAAGACGTCTGCATGGAAGCGTGGAAGGATCGTTATGGATTTCTAGTCATAGACAAAGACTCGTCAATAAATGAAGGTAGATATAGAATCGGCTTTGATCGATTCATAATTGTTTCCGACGAAGTATAAAAGTGGTTGCACTGTAGTAATGTAATCAGTCCTCTTGCTAACACACGATGGCAATGAATAAGGAGGAACGACTCGCGTATGATATAGACACGATAAGCGACAACATAAGGAAAAAATATCATGCATTACAACACGGTATCAGAGAAAGCGACGAGGCGTTTAGAAAAAATTACAGACCGATTCTGGAACCGTTAGAAGTTATTTCACGAAAGTTAAGTGGTGACATGATGGAGGAGGAGGAGGAGGAGCAGATAAAACAAGAAGAGCCTACACAACACGTAATAACAGAAAACGAAAGTGGTATGCAAAGTCATAACGCTTCTCATTTCAGTGAAGAGGACGCTTGGAACCCTAACGCTTCACATTTCAGCGAGGATTCATTAGCAAACAAATATATGCGTTTGTGTGAATCGGCGGACTGTAAACGGATTATAGATCGCATGTATGGTGTTCGATACGAAGGTGGTAAATTTATGATAGGTGATTCAAATGTAAAAATCGATGATAACGACAACTTTCATGTCAAAGGAAAAATTTACGAGGGTACACCTGGTCTGTATGAACTTTTGTTTATGAAACTACCGAAAAAATACAATAATGATGATATGAGGAAATATAAGTCTATACTACTAGCAACCAACGGACACAAACAAAAATATAAACACAATACGCGAATAAACAGTAACAGTGGCGTCAAGTACCGACTAGTAATATCTAAATTGTTTGCACGAAAACGTACAGGCTATATGGAGATGAAACCGAACACTGCAATCGATTACGTGCATTGGGATGATCCTAACGAGTTGGTTAATAGATTGAGACTGTTAATGGCGTCTCAAAATAGCGGCCATACTGGTCATAGGAATGAAATCGTTTCGATATTGGAAGAATTACGTGAAACTGGCATTATCATATAAAAGCAGACGCACCGTTCTATAACCATCAGTTCTTCTTCATAAATATGAGTGTAGACAAGTTCGGTAGACACGACAGCGCTGTAAGAGTGCGAAAAGAAACTCATCGAAGTCTGCGTGAGGATATCGGTTTAGGAGTGACTAACGACGGTCACTTTGATGTGAAAAACAAAAAGATATGCAACTTGAGTGATCCTGTAGAGTTGCACGATGTTGTTTCTTTACAGTACGTAAAGGACACATGCTTACAGTACAAGAACGACGACAACGCTACCGTAGACGCAAAAGATCATCGAATAATAAGGCTAAACGATCCGCTTAAATCAAGAGATGCAGCCACAAAACGATACGTAGACGAGAAGAGTTTGAAAAAAGATCGTGCAGGTAACGTAATCGTTAATGACTGTCGACTAACGCGTGTGCAAGCGCCTGTTGACTTCAAAGACGCAGTGAATTTGGAATTTTTACATGCACACACAATCAGTTTGCAAAACGATACTTTCTACGCTGCCGGAAGAAAAATTACGAATATAGCGAACGGTGTCAATGACAAAGACGCAGTCACTGTACGACAAATGCATGAATTAAAATTACATATAAAGACCGAATTGTACAAGGTCACTCAGGTATTTCACGCTCATATAATCAATCTAATAAAGTTTGTCTATAAATATCAAGACAGCACGACACAGCGTTCAGTCCTGTCTGAATATATTGAAGAGGTGGGGCGTTTAATAGACGTTCTCGATACGGAAACGGAAATCAAGGATTGGAGATCTGTTTACAAGAATGCACGTACTTCGTAAGAAAAGAAGAATGGGGCGTGGTGTAATTGGAAAAATACTTAAAAACACTGTGCCCGCTATCGTTTCGTCAGTACCTACTTTGATTAATCGGGCGGTGGACGCATTACCAGTAGAATTACACCTACCGGGCTACCGATTCTGTGGACCTGGAACAAAACTCAAAGAGAGATTGGCACGTGGCGAGCGCGGAATCAACGAGTTGGACGAAGCCTGTCGCGAACACGATATCGCTTACGCTAAGTACAAGGACAACGAACGAAGACGCGTAGCGGATCGTGTGCTAGCCGGCAAGGCGTGGGATCGAGTGAAAGCTTTGAATTCAGGCATCAGCGAAAGAGCGTACGCGGCGGCCGTAGCGGCAGCGATGAAGGCGAAATCGGCAGTGGGTGGAGGGAGCTCGCGTAGTGGTTGCAGAAAAAACAAGAAGAAGAAGGGTTCAGGAATTAAACGTCAATCCGTGAACAAACGCAAAACGACCTGCAAACGCAAAACAGTCCCAAGACATAAACGTAACAATAAAAAAATAGCGTCAGGTCTATACCTACGTCCTTACAGACAAAAAAACTAATTTGCATACCAGTGCGTGCATTGTCTGACAGTGATTTGTATGTGTACGCAAAACTTTTGAAAATACCTTATTTCAGAGGAGTTTTTATGCGTAACACTTTACCACACACACGACCATGGAAGAATGAGAGTGCAGTTGTTAATCTAGACAGTGCAGAAGGACCTGGTACGCACTGGGTTTGCTACAAGAAGCGAAACAAACAAATTTACTACTATGATGCGTATGGTAATATGCAGCCACCTCTTGAGCTGACACAGTATTTTGGAACCGACACTGACATTTACTACAATTACGAACGTGAACAGCCACCACACACAGTCATCTGCGGGCATTTATGTTTGGACTTCTTAACGCGCGAGTGATCAGTAAGCGACAAGATGTCTTCGCTGTCGGTCACCTTAACAGGTACGAATGCTGCTGCTCTTGTATGTGACTTTTTCCCGCCTCTCGAACTAACAAACGGCGAATGGTATGTAGGTCTATTGGACTTTACTACATACAACAGTATACCGAACGTGATTGAAGGAAAAAACAACGTGTTTCCAGTACTACGAGACGGAACAACGTGGGACTTGATAACTTTACCTACAGGTGCTTATGAAATCGGTGACATAGAAGCCTTCCTCAAAAAGCGGTTAGGAGACTCAAAGATTAGTCTACGTCCTAACAACAATACACTGAAATGTGAGCTGACTTGTGCACTGGATATTGACTTTCAACAAACAGTGTACGGTATCGGTGATATGTTGGGTTTCAAGGGAAAGCGTCTGCTTGAAGCGAATAAAACTCACACGTCTGACGCCACAGTTAACATTATAAAAGTGAACAGTATACTGATAAGGTGTAATATAGCGCAAGGATCATACAAGAACGGTAAAACCGAGCACACACTGCACTCGTTCTATCCGTCAGTCGAACCAGGATTCAAAATAATTGAATCGCCTACAAACGTCATATACCTACCTGTGAATGTGAGTCGTTTGGACAACATAACATTATCTTTACACGATCAGGACGGTGACGTAATAGATTTTCGTGGAGAAGTCATCACTGTGCGTTTACATCTAAAACGACTATAGACATGGGCTTGTACTTTGTTTCTTCGCCACCGCTGCTACCACAGTCGTCGTCAGTAATAAAAGAAGAAGAAAGATCAGTTAGGAAACGCATCAGTACTCGTTCGAAACTGAAACGATTAACATCAGTTAACCGCCGTTTCCTGATTTCACTGGGTTTTGTTGTTGTAAACAAGTAACATGGCGAGTGGAATATTATCAGTGGAGCAGCAACCGTTCTTTGAAGACAGTATCACACACTTTTCATTTCACTCACACGCACCGTACGCAACAACAAGATATGGAAACAATGATGAAATACGTGTGCCAATACAACAACAGGACGTCTTTACACTGCCGTCAGAAAGTTTCCTCTACATCGAAGGCAAGTTGGTTAAAAAAAACCCTAGTGCGGCTGCAGATACTGCACTGAATGTGGAACTGGTGAACAATGCTATAGCATTTCTCTTTGAAGAGATTCGTTACGAGTTGGCCGGCGTGGTAGTGGATCATACCAGAAACGTCGGTGTTACGTCAACTATTAAAACTTTTCTATCACTCAACAACAACGCACGTAACGCAATGGAAAACGCAGGTTGGGTGGCACCGACCACGAACATATTAAAAGTGAATGATGACGGCGAATTCAATTTTTGTATACCACTGAAAATGCTAATGGGATTCGCAGAAGACTATACACGCATCGTGCTGAACGTGAAACAAGAACTTATACTCCTACGCGCTTCTACCGACATAAATGCTATGGTTTTAGTAAGCGGACAAACGACTGCTAATTGTGTTCTTGAAATAGATAAAGTTTACTGGAAAATGCCTTATGTACATGTAGCTAATGTGTACAGATTACCACTGTTACGACTCATAGAGAAAGACCACCCGATAACTATGCCTTTTAGGACCTGGGAGTTGCACGAGTATCCTGCCTTACCACAGACTAAAAGGCAGAATTGGATTGTCAAGACCTCGAGTCAGCTGGAAAAACCACGCTTTGTTTTGTTAGCGTTTCAGACAGCAAGAAAAAATGTACTGACAGCACACGCTGATGAATTTGATCACTGTAACGTGATCAATGCGAGACTGTTTCTAAACGACAAGTATTATCCTTACGATAATTTAAACTTGGATATTGGGAAAGACCGTTTTGCATTATTGTACAATATGTACAGCAGTTTTCAAAGTTCGTATTACCACCGTTTAGACGGTAGCCCAGTACTGACACCGGAATTATTCAAATCAAAAGCCCCGCTGGTTGTTTTCGATTGTAGCAAGCAAGACGATACACTTAAGTCTTCAGTAGTTGATGTACGTTTAGAATTTGAATCGTCAATGAATTTTCCTAGACAGACAACCGCCTACTGTATGATACTACATGATTCGCTTGTAGAATATACACCATTGTCCAACACAGTACATAGACGTGTTTAAGTCTTATTTTATACATATTTTGTAAATACTAGTTTTAAATATATATATTTTCATCATATTTGTAACATTATAATATTGGAGCTATGTGTGTGTATGTATTTTTAATTGTAAAACTAGTTTAGATATATTTTAATACTTGTAACAGTATAATCTTGGAACTGTGTATGTTTTTTTTTTTAAATTGTAAATATTAGTTTAGATATATTTTCATACTTGTAACAATATAATCTTGGAGCTGTGTATGTATTTTTAATTGTAAAACTGTTTAATATAATCTTGGAGCTGTGTGTATGTATTTTAATAAATGTATATATATATATATATTACACACACTTTATTATTATTTGTATAACCCACTCCATAATAATTTGATCATACACATACACGCGCACACACACATGTATTAAATTCAATAATGCGTTTGATAATGTTTTAATGCAAATAATTTTAGGAAAGTCTACATTCCGCATTCATAAGGAGATAGTCACTGCTTACAGCTATGTATGTCCACAACAGAATTAGAGAGAGATATAAATGTCATCATACGCTGTGACCTACTTTCTAAATTTTTTACATTAAAAACGTTTGTTTAAAGCAATTTTCAGAAAATTTGTAACAGACATAATAATTTGATCATACACACACACACACACACACACACACATGTATTAAATTCAATAACACGCTTGATAATGCAAATAATTTTTACGTTTAAATAAAAATCTGCACATACATTAAAATTAAATAAAATCTGTACAACTTACCAAAAAACTAGTATGTGCGTTGTCTACAGTCTAGAGTCTAGTTGTCTACAGGCGTACAAACAGTCTTTCAACTATTAAAAAACAGATGTAGAGATTTCACGATGTATCAGCACACGTTGGTGAGAAATTGCCACTATAAAAATACAGTAAGAATATATTTTCAGAAATTGTAATTTGATCATACACACACGCGTACACACACACATGTATTAAATTCAATAAATAATGCACTTGATAATTTTTACGTTTAAATAAAATTTATACACTTACCAAAAGAAGATGTGTATACTGGAAGACACGTACAGTATCAGCCAAACTAGTATGTGCGTTGTCTACACTGAAGACGTACAAACAGTCTTTCAAAAGAAGATGTGTATACTGGAAGACACGTAATATGTGCAGTATCAGGATGTACAAGTCGACAAATAAGAAATTGCCACTAACTTACTTAGCGTATATATAGTGTACTCTGTAGTGGGGAAAGCACGTGTGTGTGTGTGTGTGTGTGTCCGTTTTTAGAGTAATTACTGTAAGCGGTGTTAATGCTTGACAGGTGTCAAATTAGAAAGTAGAGTTGTCCGTTTTTAGAGTAAATACTTTATAATCCTAATTACTGCTAATGACTAGCAGGTGTGAAATTAGAATGTAGGACTTCGTACACAAGGTTAATGACCTCTGGTTTAATTTAGCGAATAATAACTATATCTAATTCAGTATCGTTGTGTGTATGTGTGTGTGTGTGTGTGCATAGACTTGTTTCACTGTCAACGTACTCCGAATATGCATGCAATTATTTGTATAGTAATCAGAAATGTGTGTGAGAGAGACATTTTAATAATTTGTAGGTTGTATCTTACAATCATGAAAATTATTATTTAAACTGATAATTGTTTTATTAAAATCTTACAATGACGAAATATTATTATTTCATTGTTTACGATATATATTTAATGCAAAAAATGAATTTTTAAAATTACAATCGTCTGTATTTAAGTTCGTGTACACACATACAAATCGTTTGAATAAGGGAAATCTTCGAATATGCATCCAATTATTTGTATAGTAATCAGAAATGTGTGAGAGAGACATTTTAATAATTTGTAGGTTGTATCTTACAATTACGAAAATTATTATACAATATGTGTGTACACAAAACTTTTGAAAATACCTTATTTCAAGGAGATTTTTTTATGCGTAACACTTTACCACACACACACACAGACTTGGCAGTATATTAATTTCTAAATCGTAGTCAATGACTGTCATGTGTCAAAAAAGGACGCCACGAGATAGGTGATAAATATATATTTCCTGGTGATTACATTTTAGTATCGCTAATTACAATAATCCATAAGTAGCACGACGCTTATGTAAACTGATGACAACTGTGTCTAGAGACAAAGAGAGAGGAGGGGAGAGAGAGTTGATATCGAAGTCGTCGTCAACAATTTACTATAATATAGTTTGAATTTCCCACCGAAGAAAAATGTTGACAGATCTGTTCTATACACACACACAATAATGCAGGATTGGTAACCCTGATCATATATTTTAATATACACTATAATACACACACATATCAAGTTTGAACCCATACATAGGTTGGTAAACCTGATCATATAGATTTAATATACATTGCGGATGCTGTGGTCCAGATACGCGAAAAAGTCGCGGATCTTGACACAGATCAGCGAAAAAGTCGCGGATGCTGTGGTCCAGTAGAAAGTGAAAGTGATCTAGGCTCGCGAAAGGCTGCATATATTCACGGATATGCAAATCAATTTAATTAAAAAAATAAAAACATCAAATTAAAAAAAATAAATAAAAAAATTTATTCGCGGAAATTCGCGGTCCAGTAGAAAGTGAAAGTGATCTAGGCTCACGAAAGACGGCATATACGCGAAAAAGTCGCGGATGCTGTGGTCCAGTAGAAAGTGAAAGTGATTGGTGCGGGACTCTATTAGTTGACATTGTGTTGCGTTTGAACCCCCACTTTCCCCCTACTCACTTTATTGTTCAGGAATTAAGCAAGGATTGTATAAATTTATTCACTCGTTGTGTGTTAGCGAAAACATCTCTTTATTAACATATTTATCTCTGATACTTTACTTTACTTTTAAACTCAGATTCTAAAAATTTCTGCATTAAATATTTTGAAAATTTACTTCTTATTCTTTTTATATCAAAAGCATTCAGCTAGATATTGTTTTCAGTACCACGGATCCGGGACTCAACTTAGTTATGTTTTTATTACAACTTCAACCAAATTATTAGAAGAATAATTTTGGTTGTAAATTTTAATATTAATTTAAACCTAAACATCTTAATGTCATTACTACTTCATTACAGTGATTACAAAATATATATATTAAACTTTAAATTATCAAAAGTTCTTTACGGTTCTTTTGTTACTGGTCTTGTTGTTTTACAATGAATTTGTGTTACAAATATTATGTTTTGATATCACCTGAATGTAACATGTGTATTCTGTGGGGGCCATGATGGTTATCTTCAGTCCTCTTCTAGGGTGTGATCCACGGTTCCTCTTGATGTTCCATGAGGTTGATTGTTTCTAGTAGTCTCTTCCTAGACGATTAGATTTTGGTACTAGAAGTTCATCCGGTTGCTGTTTGTGTTTTCTTCTTTTGGAGTCGGTTGATTAAATTTTACTTTTAGTTACAGTTCTTATTTTGTCAGCAGTAAAATCTGGTAAATAACATTTCTCACCACTTACAGTTTGCTAAGAGATGTGTCGGCTAAGTTTCCTTTTTTTTATTATTATTCTTTACATATTTCTTCACGCACTACATTATAATTTTGTTTTATTATTATTATTACACTACATAGGTCAAATCGAACTCATTATAAACTTGATTAAATATTGTTTAACTGTATACACCTATGTGTATGTTCACAACACAGCAGCTACATCCTTACATCTCGGAGTCTATCGGGCGAATGCAAGCAATGTTTAGCGGTAAGGGGTCAGTAGCTGGCGCGGTTTTACGCACTGAGAAAATAGTTCGTTCTTTTAAGTTATATTAATTATTTACTAATTAAGTCGTAATACATTATTCTACCTTTTGGTTACGAATTAGGAATGTCTTTATCTATTTAGTAAGCATTATCTTTAATTAAAGTAATTATTATTAATAGCTAAATAAGACCGTTCTTAACGTGTTGGTACGGGACAATTTGCGCGTTGTTGCATGAATCTAGGCATAGGTAAGGGGTGGATAATACTCTTACTTATATTGAAAGCAATTTTTTTTTTTTGTGCGATTTAAACCTTTTTTTTTTTTAAATCGTCACATCTTAGACCTGAGGATGTTCATTGTAATATAAGTGAAACGTTGTCATACAAGACATTTTTGACGCGGTCCATACCGGAAGAAGACTTCTAAAACATAATGGACACCGGCCGCGGAAGTCTACGTGAGAATATAATGTATTCATATTTTGTTTAAAATTCTGTTTAATTTGATGTCGCCACATGGAAGTTGCAATTTTATGAAACGTTTGCCCTACGTTGAGGACCCAGGCGTCTCAAAATGTTGAAACGTTCTAAACATAACATTACATTGAAGTTCGTAAGGTTTACACGGCACGGCCGGCGCCCACACTGTTGGAAACATTGTTGGCCGGACCGTTAGGTCGTGGTTAGGATGTAGGCTGACATACGCTTCGGCCTCACCATCGGAGACCATCATCATTGTCGGTAACGATGTCCGCCCAGTGCTAAGGTAGAGGTCGAAACGTCTGTTTAGACCACGGCCTAACACTCCGGTTAATAACTATAACATTACGGTATTTATATTTTGGTTAAAATTTCCTTTAATTTTGACATCCGACACAGAGTTTTGAGATTTTTTTTCAAATTTTGGGTCCTCACTTTTTGGCCTCCCGCCCCACAATTTTTTGGAGAATTAATCTCAAAAACAATAGGGTTGTATAGGGTAAACTTTTGCACAAGCTTTAATGCCTTGTCCATTATACGAACTAGGAATAATTAAAGCTAGGAATTTTAAGTGCAAAATTTGGTAACATAGGTGCAAAAAAGGTGCTTTAATTTAGCTGAAAAAGGTGCAAATTTCAAATGTAAATATTCATACAAACAGTACCAAAACCAATTACATCATATATAAGGACTCAAAATTCACTCATGTATTAAAAAGTCTGCCTAAAACAAGTCCCATAACACAATGTTATTAAGGTCACAAGTCCAGAAAAAGTACCCCATCTTGTGAGAATTGGGGAAGTTGGGAGAGGAAGTCCTGTAATTTCAACATACTTTTGTATCTTAGCAGGAGCGTTTTTCAGGAATTTCGTAATGCAAGACAGAAATTCATTTGCGTATGAATATTCATCTTATAGTGCCTCACAAACACGATGCAATGCAGGTCACATGTTTTGGATTAGAGTACATAGGTTTCAGGTTACCAATATCCAATAACATGTAAGGAGCTTGGTCCGTAAGTACTAGCCACACTCGATCATATTCTATTCCTTCAGGCCACAACACAATACATGCGTTGTTGAAACTTCCCATCACACTGGCATTGTCTGTTTTGTTCAGATAGTATGTTTTCAACAGCATGGGTTTTACTTGCTGTCCATTTAGGGTTGCTACTAAAATGTTTAGAACATATCTCATCTGCCTATCAGTGGTTTCATCTAGTATAAAATATAGTAGATGCGGTGATGCCGCACACGTTCGGTGTTCCTTGTTTAATTATTATAGGAATAAAATGCTCTAAAGGAGCCAAAAAAAAGGTAAAAAAAGCGCAAATAGGTGACGACATTGAGAAAAGGTGCTTGCACTGAAAAAAAGGTGCAACCAGAACACAGTTAGGAGTGTTTATTAAATCTTTTCTTTGCAAGACAAGCTAATTTGGGCATTTTAATAGCAAAAAAAAATTAAGGTGCAGCACCTAAAATTCCTAGCTCAATATATAATATAGATGTCAAGGCGACATCTACGGAAATGTTAGTTAAAAGTGAGACAATGTCGAAATTGACCAAAATGTCTTCTTGATCCAATGTTAAAGGTTGTGTTCTTCTTATGAAGTCCGATGAATTCCAAATAAACGAAGATGTCCTCCCCACAAACGGTTGAAATTCTTCTGCAATGAGTTTGGCTATGGGGTGAGCAGCTGAACCAATCGCACTGACTATTGGTCGTAGTCAGTTTGACTATTGGTCACGTAAAAGTTTGACGGTTCAAAGTTATCGTGAGACATCCTCAAATAGAGAGATAAACAAACAGACAAACACCAAACGATCAAGTTAAAACTGAGAACTTGCTTCACTCGTTCAATGCAATAATAAACAGCAGCACGTCCTAATGATAATATTCATTGAAGTATCGCGTTGGATATCACCAATACTTGTATACTATTTCCGTGCTTAGTTCAATCCTGATGTAAAAAAACCCGCCTGGCAAATCTGAAACATTATTGGTCAAGGGCGTTGACACTGTTCACACAGTAATCTATTACGCGAATGTGCAGAATCTCTGTATAGTCTCGTGAGAGTTATCTCACCACTTAAATCGGGGCACGTTGTTTTAAGACTTCCTCCTTATCACTGTACGCTGAATCCTGTTGAATTAATCTGGAGCCAATTGAAAGTATATGTTGCCAGTCAGAACACTACATACCGTATACAAGCTGCCTGATATAAATAATTGGTAGAGAAGGAGGTAAATGAAACAACGGCGGACAAGTGGCGT
This sequence comes from Magicicada septendecula, assembly GCA_034769895.1. Lineage (NCBI taxonomy): Eukaryota > Metazoa > Arthropoda > Insecta > Hemiptera > Cicadidae > Magicicada > Magicicada septendecula. Next base: position 3,487,631 of record CM068368.1, on the reverse strand, counting down.
CATTGTATCCAGCATATAATCAAGGAATAAGATAAACTCAGGGAACTGGCCCACATTACTGACGCCGTTGTGGACTGTCTTATCGATAATAATGCTGACTCAGATGATGATACAACTTCCGACACAGGTATGGAAGGCATTGAATTACTCTGACAGCAACTCATAATATACAGTATACTGGTAAGTAATTATCACAGCTTCTATTTTCGTTTTAAGTAAACTTTATTTTTGTTTTGTTGCAATTTTTAAACGGTGAATAAAAAAACATTATTTTGTTTATAAAGTATTTTACTGTCGGTCTAACGCAGTCACACAAGTTTTACTTCGGTCAGGACAAATCATTACAATTTACGTGTGTTTATACAGTATCAATATTATATTTACCCTGTCTGTACTAGTTCTGTCAGAGTGACACGCCTCTAATTCAAGCAGCAAATAGCGTTTAAGATGTCCCACGCCTGTCTGTTTACATTATTATTATTATTATTAATCCGGCTGTACAATGTTTACACATTTTCCGGAACCAAAGATTACAGAAGTGATTGAATTCTCACCTTCCACTGCTCCTTGTCCATCCAAAGATTTTCTTCAATTTCTCGTTCCCTCAATATAGTCTGAACTTTTTCTATCCAGGTGACAGGAGGTCTTCCTCTTTTTCTTCTTCCTGCCATTCCATAACTCTCCTTGACAATCTTTCCTGGGCCATTCTTTTCGTGTGTACGTACCATTGTAATTTTTGTTTGTTTGGATAAAATCAACAATTGAATTTCTTACATTCATTCTGTCCTTAATGATAACATTTTTAATTTTTTCACTTCTGGATACTCTTGCCGAACGTCTCCAAAAGTCCACCTCTGCTGTAATTAATTTTGTTCTTGTGTGTTTATTAGTAGTCCAAACGTCTAACCCGTAAAGTCATGATACTTCTAACAATGGATTTAAACATTTTGGTTTTAGTTTCTGCTGTAATTTTCTTATCCCACAGGATTCTACTTAATGTAGATATATCTGTTTGTTTACATCAGGATTAAAATAAAAACGGAAATAGTTTTAAAATTAAATGGAAATTAGATTCCATTTAATGATGAAATACATCAAGGTATAGAAAATATAACAGAAACAATGAGAAAAAGAAGACTATTATTTTTTGGAGACTTATATAGAATGGACGACAATAGGTTAAAAAAGCAAATCTTCAAATATCTGTGGGGGAAGAAGTCAACATCAAGCTGGATTAAAGAAGACCGAAAGGATTTAGAAAAAAATAATATAAACACAGAAGAAGCAATTAAAAGAGACGTTTTTGGGGAAAAGTGTTAAAAATGGAAGGAATCTAGGGTAGCAGAGGAACAATCACAGCTTTAAAGTGGACTGAAGACAGGAAGAAGAGACACAGACAAGAATATTGGAGAAAAAGTAAAGAACAAAGAATAAAGAATTGAAATTGGCATGTGGTCTTTAGATAGCCGATTAAAAAAAAACGGAAATAGTATACACAAGAAATAAAAAATTGGTGCTGTTTAGAGATCATCCAGGTTGTTGGAAGCTATAAGGAACGGTCAATATGATTATCCTGCAAGTTGATCGGTTTGAGCGCGCGCGCGCGTGTGTATGTGGCGTACCATCTTCCTCACTTACTATTTCATTTTCCCATATCCGTCTGCGTAATGTCCCGTCGGAGCTTCCGCAATGTTGGCTGTCAATTCGATTTCATTTCCTTTCGCAATACAGATAAAAACGTTTATATATTTTTGTCAGATCACTAGAGCAGAGGTTGCCAAGCGTTTTGCCTCTCTGTCACCTCGTTTGCAACCACATGTGAAAGTCGCCCCCACCCCTATGCTTTATGGATTTGGAAAAAAATCATTGCTTGATTCAATTGTACTTGTATCGGATATTATGTAATATATTTTTGCGATTTCATAACGCTAAAATTATATTTTACCTAAACTAATTTTATCTAAAAATCAGTGTTCCAATATCGAAAAAAGTACACTGTATACGAAAAAAAATTTGGCGTGTCCTGGAACACGCATTAGAAGCGACAACTTCAGTGTCGAGTGTCGAATGAATTGATTCATCTGTGAGACGTTGCTCGTAGGTATTTGGAGTAAGAGACATTTTCGCTATAAAGAATTAAGATTCAAATAAGAGTGGACGGATAACTGAAAGAGACGAGGGTATAGTAATGTTTATATTTGTTTTTAATGTAATAAATGGATATTTACAGTGAACGTGAATAGAATCATTTCCTATGGAACTTTATTACTTCCATGTTCCATAAGGAAATGGAAGTATGGTGATGGCAAAAAAAATCGTGTTCCAGATAATTCCAGATTCTGATTGTATTACCCTCAAAACATGAAAAAAAGTCATTTTTCGAAAAGTGTCTGCGTGTCTTTCTGTGTGTCTATCTGTGTGTAGATTTTTTTCTATGGCAAACGATAAGAGCCGCAAATTCAAACAGAATCAAATATTGTTTTGCATACGTTCCTGAATTATTAAGTACTCAAGGTCTGTTCATTTTGGTGAAGACTGGTTAAGGGAAAGGGGTAGTTTACCTGGAACATTTTATGTTTTAACAACGGTAATTTTTTTTATGACGAACGATAACTGCCGTAAATTCAAACAGAATCAAATAATGTTTTGCATGTATCCTTGAATTGTAGAGTACTCAAGGTCTGTTGATTTTGGTGAAGATCAGTTAAGAGAAAGGGGTAGTTTACCTGCAACATTTTATGTGATAACAAGGGTAATATTTTCTATGACGAACGATAACTCCCGTAAATTCAAACATAATCAAATGATTTTTGCATACATCCCTAAATTGTAGAGGACTCAAGGCCTGTTGATTTTGGTGAAGATCGCTTAAGGGGTAGTTTACTTGCAACATTTTATGTTGTAACAAGAGAAAATTTTTCATGACGAACGATAACTGCCGTAAATTCACACAGAATCAAATAATTTTTTACATATGTGCCTGAGTTGTAGAGGACTCAAGGCCTATGGATTTTGGTAAAGATCGGTTACGGGGAAAGGGTAGTTTGCCTGAAACATTGTTTGTTGTAACTAGAGTAAAGTACTTAATTTTGATAAATAAAGTATCTTGATAAGAAGATCTTAATAATCCACTGTAGAAACGTAGATGAAATATCTGTAAATGAAGAGGCTAGTTGAACGGGGTGGGAGTAATTTTTTTATATATATACTACGTTATCGGCAACAAAGAAGTAGTTTGTTGTTAAAATTCCTTCCCGGCCTGTTTGGCCGTAGACCAATGTTTTCTGCAAAACCAGGCGTTTCGGCAGTGCCATCGACTTCCATCATCAGTGAAAATCGAGTGCGATAACTTGAGGTGGTATACGTTAGTGACCACAGTACTGTGGTCAAGGCTGAAGCAGTAAGTAGAAAGAAGTAGTTTCTGTGGAAATATTTCATTTCGATAATGATTTTAAATATAAATCTTAGAACATGTAAGTCATGTATGGTTATTTTTTAGTAACTTATACTTACGTATACAAACAATATGTTAAACATATTATTGTCTCTAATATAACAATTATTTAAGCAATATTTAGTTGAAAAGTGGATCGTGATAATAAATACTTATCGATATTATTATATATTATAGTTTGCCAGTTTATATATTATATATTATAGTTTGTCAGTTTATATATTATATATTACATATTATATATTATATACTATAACCGTTATATATTATAAATTATATATATGAATTTTTGGTAACCGTGATAATTAGACAAGCCTACAAGGGTCTTACATATGTTAAGTTACTGTAAGAATATATTACTGCGTATTATTTTTATACGTCTCTTTTGGGTTTGTTTTTGGGTCTCATTTGGGAAAGGATTACTTTGTCCTAATCTATGAGCTTGTTTGTAACAACTATGGGCGGGCCGTACTGGGGTGCGGCCAGACGTTCTAGAAACATTTCTTACCAAATTGTCACCGCACTTGTCGGAATTTCAACACAAATAATTTAAATTGTGTACAGTACAGTAATTAGATTGAACCTCACAACATCTTGCCTCCATTAATATTCAGTTCACGGACGCGCTGTCAAATATACTTTTCTACTAGTAATAAAACTTTATCATCAGCTTTTGACTCACGTAGTGTTTTTATGACGTCGTTCGTTAGATTCATTCCAGTTCAGCGACCCGAACGTAACGCTCAGATATTGTTACTGACGACAAAGCAGCGACTTACATTCTTGGCTGAATATTAACAGCGCTTTAGTTGTCGTAATATATATGGAACATTGTACTGGGGAAACGTTAGCCATGCCATTGTGTGAGCGTAAGCTTTTATAACGCCATTCAAGATGTTTAAGCAGTCCACAGAGGAGAAACTTCTCTCGCTTTATGAAAATATTATAAATTGCAGGAAACGAAGTCATACTATGTGTCTGTGCAACAGTCCGATAAAATGTTGCATATTCTTGTAAAGAATTTGCTTGTTATACGTTTCATAAGACTGCTTTTAACTTTATGCGAAGGCATCGCAAAAAAGTCAAAGTACTATCAGTACATTGTAAGAACAACAGTTATCTTTATAAAAAAAATTCTTCTCCTCCTCCTCCTCCTCCTTCTTCTTCTTCTTCTTCTTCTTCTTCTTCTTCTTCTTCTTCTTCTTCTTCTTCTCCTCCTCCTTCTTCTTCTTCTTCTTCTTCTTCTTCTTCTTCTTCTTCTTCTTCTTCTTCTTCTTCTTCTCCTCTTCAAGATTAGGTTATATAAACCTGTTCCCGGCACCCATTTCATCCTCGGACGACCGACGTCTCTTCTACCAATGGCTTTATAGTTAAATGCCGCTTTCGGCAATCGAGCCTCTGTCATCCTTTGCAGATGATCCCACCATTTTCTTCTGTAAATTGAAATAATTTCATTTGTATCCTTTACTTCGAGTTTTCCTGTGATATCTTCATTCCATATTCTATCTTACAGTGTATAATTTAAAGTATTTCGAATAAACTGCATTTCAGCACACCGAATCTTGCTGCTTTCTCTTTTTTTTTTGTAATGACCCTCGCCTCACTCGCATAAATCAATGTGGGTATTGCAATTGTCTCATAAAATTTAATTCTTGTGCTGTGTCTTTTTTTATTTCTAAGATATTTAAAAAAAATCTGAAGATGATTTACAAAGAGCTAAGTTTCGATTACAAAAAGTGGCAAGAGAGTACTCACTGATAATTTAATTAAGAAAGACCAAAACCGTGGCCTTTAAAGGTAAATATCCAATGAGGACTAAGGTAGTTATAAACAAGAGAACTTTAGAACAAGTGAGCCGTTTCAAATATCTCGGCTCTGCAGTAACCTATGAATCTGAATATGAAATATTTTCTAAAAAGGGTTTTTAACTGCTCTACAACGCCGTGAAAATAGAAAATCGCCTGGGCTGTATGCGCTAGTATTGTTGTTTGTTGAACTTTATCAATGTGTGCTGTACGTCCGGTCATATTTTCGAAGATTTGCAGATGGCAAAGGTAGTTCCTATATTCAAGAAAGCAGATCGTGAATAATAGAAAGCTTGCTTAACACGTCTTACAAATAATATGAGTCTATCCTAGCTAAACGACTAAATGCAATAATGAAGACTATTCTGTCGGAGGTTGAGCGTGGCTTCAAGAAGGGCTGCTCATGTGTAGATTGCATCGTCAAATCCAACATTCAGTATGGGGCTAATGAATCGTTGATTACGACACTGGTGACTGCTCTTGTACGTTTTGTACATTGTAAAAATTTTTTATAATTTTTAGAATTTTTAATTTATTCTACGAGACTGTGTGCTTTGGGTCTGTTGTATAGTTTAAAAGACTGTATTGGCGGCGTTTCCCATAATTGTCAGTCAAAGAATTTCAATGTTAACATAACATAAGGGTGATAGGGTAATGACGGCAAACATCCCCCGTCTTTCATTACCGAAGAGCATAATGGAAGAACAATCCATGCTGCCCAATCGGATTTAAATCATTGTCTAAATCTCATTTTGAATACCTGAAGTGTGACGTTTTATATGAATTGGACGAAGGCTTCTAGAAAAACTTAAACTATTTTCAGGTAATTTACGGAAATATTAAAAAGTGTACTAGAAATTTCATAGAAGAAACACAGACGTACGGCAAATACGGCAGGGAGTGAATATTATATGTTTACTCGACAGGATCGCCCAGTATCGGCTGAATTTGTAGGAACATCTTTGCCGAATGGATGACTGCCGCATCCACAAACAAGTATAGAACTATAAGCCGAGGGGACGGACAGGTGTGGGACGTCCGAGGAAGCGCTGGAGTGATCAGCTCTAATCTTTGCCTATTTCAGACCTGAACAAACCATCCTTGCTTTAATCCTTAAATACGATGATGACTAGAAAGTTTATAACATAAGAGACCAACAGCTGTTTTTTCTCAACGTACTGGTCCTTCGCAAGAGGGGCGGCAGTCTGGACCAAAAGGTTTACAGGAAGCCGACGCACACAGACGAGTAACTCCACAAACTGTCGAACCATCATTCCAAGCAGATGCGAGCGGTGCTGAAGACGCTGGTGGACCGGGCGAGAAGAATCTGTGAGCTCCGGTTCCTTGATGTCTAGTTGGGCCATTTGGAACGTGCACTGCAGGCCACCGACTACTCTGCTGGGGGTGCGAGAAGAGCAGTCCAGCCGAAAAGATCTGATACGCCGGACCTGTCGGTGTCCCAGGAGTTTGTCGGCTCGGCGGTCTTCCCGTACATCAAGGGAGTGACCGACCGCTTAGGAAGAAAGTTGTCGAGGCATGGCGTCCGCGCTCCGCGCGATTTACAAACCGACCAGGAAAAAACTGCAGTTCCTGAGCCCGGTAAAGGACGCAAGAGATCCGCTGTAGTCGTGCGGCGTGTATTGTGCGCCATGCTCGTGTAACCAAGTCTATATCGGTACCAGGAAGCGTAGCGTACGGACTCGCGTGGTGAAGAGAGCCGCTGCTGTTGTCTGCGCCAACCGGAGAAGTCCGCAGTCGTCGAGTATGACCTCTACAACGCCGATGATCGGATGTTGTTGTTCGAGGAAACTATGGGCCTGTCTTCTCTCCGCAGCGACTATCCTTCGGCTTGAGTCGGTGGAGATATATCGGCTTCTCGTTCAACTCAGGGCAGCTGCTGGACGTGCCCCAGTGGTTGCAGTGTCCGGGCAAACGCGATGACTGCCTGATGCGTTCTGAATGGATGATTACCCTTAGGTCGGAAAAAATGATGGAGCCCTCCTGTAAATAGAGATATGGAGGCTGTTAATGTGTGGCAGGACCGCGGAGCGATTCGCAACGGCTGAGTTTTTTTTTTAACTTGGGAAGGAAGGAGTGCATGATTTACTGGTAATTTCTCGTTTATCTGAGGGATGAGAAGGAGTGTCACTTACGTAACAGGGATGGATTAAAGTAGAGTGTCAAATGGCACAAGGGCGGGGGTGAGGTACAGATGATAGTTTAAGTGTTTACAGGGTGTCATCGAGCAGAGCTCGGGAGCGTCTAGTTTTACGAGGAGGTGGGCCGTCGTCTGTGCTAAGGCGGCGGAGATGAGGATAGGATGAGGTAGAGACACGAGCGAAGTTGTCGCACAAACTCGTCCACAGAAGGAACCTTCAAGGAACCTTCAACCCTCGCCTGATAACATCATTTCTCACATACCAGGTAGAGTTGGAGATATACCGGAGGGTGCGAGACTGGAAACCTTGGCAATTTCTCTTTCATTGGCAACGTTATCACACGGTACAGGCACGGTTTAGGCATACTCGAAATTGAATTTGAAATTTTCTGATACTTCCTGCAATATAATTAGAATACAACGTACTTCAAAAGTGCGTTCTTCTGTTTTTGACTTTTGTAACTTAAAAGTCACAAACTACGGCGTTTGTGTGTATTAGGTCGACAAACTCGTTTCCATGTTTATTTTACTGAACTGAGGATCCAAACAAGTCGGTAATTCGAACTAGACTGGTAAGAGCGTGCTGTAGACGCTACTGAATCACGCCCAGTCAGGAAACGTTTGCTCCCGTTATGGCCCTGCTCAGTTCGGCCGTAATACACTAAAGTAATAAGAAAGATGTAGCCAATTGTCTGTTTACAAATCCGGCTGCCTTTAGTAGATATACAGCCGACCGTATTGTTTGACTGTAGCAGAGTAGGCGTTCCTAGTAGCCTACTTACGACTCAATGGGGCGACGCTAGTATCAGTAGACGAGACGCCGCTTTGAAACATCTTCGCCTAGAAAAATATACTTGGCACACTTAACCTTACATAATTTTTGTCTAAAGCTTACACGACCGATGTCAATTTTTTTTTAGAGTTGTTCGAGTTTGGTCTTTGTTAGGCCCAGACTCCGGCTGATCTATGGCAAGCCCACTTCAGCCACATGGGTAGGAGATTATCGGGAATCGCACGGCAGTGCAGACCGGCCGTTGAGAATGTGAAGCTACGTAGAAGTTAGAGTAATGCATGTGTGTGTATTTGTGTGTCGATGTAGTTGGTAGCCATGTTTGTGAAGGAAGAGGCTGATGGAGGCGCCACTGATGAGTGTTTGTTTATTTATTTTTCAGGGCGGCCAAGATAGGGACGATTAACGCAAGTCGCTAATGCTGGAAGGTGGCGACAGAGAGGCGTCAAGGTAGGCGGGGGACACAAAGTACTGGGCTAAAGACCTGGTAAGTAGGTAGTGGGAATTTGCATTATAGTATGATAAGGTAGATTGATAAGTTTAATATTTTTCTAGTGCGGGATTAAAGGCTGCTAAATGTTTCCATTCCTCTGACGCTGACGGCGAGGAGATCCATCGGCGATGGTAAGGAAACGGTTTATTATGAAAGAAGGTCTGCGGGTATTGCGGGTTGATCTGTTGACTCAGGGGACTATGGATTGTAGTGAAATGTTTCTAAAACTACTAACAAAAACCAGGTTGTTAGGCCGTAGTCGGCTGCTACGAATGCTTGACATATCGTCGGCAACGTTTCGAGTACCCCCCCCCCCTCCGGGATCTTCTTCAGGCCGGCAAAAGGCGACGGAGTGTACAGAAATAGTAGCGCCCGAACAATACTCGACACTTGTTTCAGGTAAAAGCAACGGAAGTTGTGCTCTGTCTTAATTAAAATTTTGTTTTTCGCATAAAGACTTTTTGGGTCACTAATTAGGTGTTGAGGGATCCCTTTCTTTGCCCACAGCCTACTCCTGTACAATCCATCAAATGTCTTTTCGAAGTTGATGAAAGCTACGTATGTGGTCAACGGTAACGTACGTATCTGTACCTGTCCTATTGTAAAGACGTAATCTACATATGATCTGCCCTTCCTGAACTTTGAAGGGCCTTCTTGAGAATAATCTCCATTGTTGCATTTGGTAATTTTTCTATTGATAGATGCATACAAATGGTAAGACGTGTTAAGCAGGCTGACTCGTCTCTAGTTATCAGAGTCATGACGATCTTCTATTTTGAATATGGGCATTACCTCCGCCATTTGCAAATCTTAAGGATTATGACCAGTGGTCCAGCACAGATTGATAAAGTTTAATAAACGATAATGCAGCAAGGCTGCCGCTTACTTTGTAAGTTCGAAATTCAGCCCATCAGAGCCCGGTAAATTTCTATTCCCATGGCTTTGTAAATCAGATAAAAATCCTTTTTAGAAAATATTCTATAAAAAATAACTGCCATTCTCACAGTGCCCTGACAGTACTTTGACTTTGTTCCGATCTCTTTGTATAAAGTTAAAAGCAGTATTATGAAACGTATAACAAGCAAATTTTCACAAGAATATGCAACATTTTATCGGGCTGTTGCACAAACACATGGTATGACATCGTTTCCGGCAATTTATAATATTTTCATAAAGCGAGAGAAGTTTCTCCTCTTGTGCACTGCTTAAACGTCTTGAACGATGTTATGAAAGCTTACGCTCACACAATAACACGCCAAAAGTTTCCCCAGTACAACGTTCCATATATAACAACTAAAGTGCTGTTAATATTGAGCCAAGAATCTAACGCGCCGTTTTGTCGTCAGTAACAATATCTGAGAGTTACGTTCGGGTCGCTGAACCGGAATGAATTCAACGAACGACGTCGTAAAAACATTACGTGATTCAAAAGGTGGTGATAAAGTTTTATTACTAGTAGAAAAATGTATTTCACAGCGCGTCCGTGAACTGAATACTTAAGGACAGAAAGGTGTCGTGAGATTTGGTCTAAATTACCTTATACAGCTTAGAATAATTGTGTTGGCATTAGGGCAAATGTGGTGGCAATTTTGCCAAGACATAGGCTATTGTTAGAACGTCTGACCCCGCACCCCTGTTTACGTAGTACGTCCCGCCCACAATCGTCACAAACAAGCCCATGAATTAAAACAAAGTAATCCCTTCCGAGTCTTACGACATTTACACATCCAGGAGTAGGATATGCGGAACATAGAGCCGTTTGGACCAGAGCCTCTATCTACTCTAGACCGTCGTGCGTGGTGGAGACCTACACCCTTTTCCAGGTGGTCCTATAACAGAACACGACGGATCTAGACCAGAGAAGATCAATAACAAGCCTGTGACGATTTCATTAATAATAAAAATATAATAAATAAAAAAAATAAGAAGAGGAGAAAATTTAGATTTAAATAAAATCGCACATTTAAAACAACTTTAATCCCCTAAAATAACGCAGAAATAAGATTTAATAAAGAAATTTAAAAAACCGAAAGGAATGCGAGTATAAAAGTAAGGAAACACCCTAAATAATTAACCATGCATTGACAGGCGGTAACCGGCATCAACACGCATATTAACCCATAAACAAAACTAATAATATGAGTAAAGTGCAACTCAATAAAAATAAACAAGGAAAAAACAGTTGTATACTATAATCATTTCTGAAGTAAAGGATATCTTTGGATAATAAATGTGTCAAAGATTAAAACGGTAAATATCGATTAAAAGGCGGAACTATTTTTCTGGTAAAGCGTAAACTCCGCGAAGTTACTTTACCTCTCCCAATAAACGTACAGTACTAGTGATGGAGCGCTCACGCAGTAAACTGGTCATGCCACAAAACAAAACAATATTTTGTTTCTTTTAAGTTCAACTAAGAACAGTGTGCAACGTAATGTAGCGGTAAATAGTGAGTCCTATATAAACATGTAATATAAAAGAAAAAAGAATGAATAAGTGTGCGCGATGACATCTCTACGTACTAATTTGTAAGAGAACAATGTATTTAAAATAAAATAGGTACTAGGTATCTAAGGTGAAAACCCCTTATCAATAATTATGTAAAATGAATATCTGTGGAACAAACATTAACATGAGTTATACCACTAACGAGGTTTTCTACCAGACATCCGAGAAAAGAGTACCAGCCTCAGAATCACCGAACTCACTTCAGGAACGTCAACGTCAACAGAAACTACAATAACGACAGACCATCAGTAGACACCCCAAGGACCGAGGAGCCTAATCTGAATCAAAATCAGGATACCATAAGGTGACGCGGAAGCCAGTCTTCCGTGATTAATTAATATTCAAATAAAAATGTACCAAAGACAATTTAAATAACACTTCAAGACTTTTAAGAGTAGTCACTAATTGTAACCAGTAGTATGTAATAGGCCTATGCTTAAAAATATGTGTAGTAGAAAGTAACGCTTAAATTATAGAGCGTCTCTGTTTCTAAAGTTTAAATAAAGTCCATTCTTCCAATGGCAAAAGCTAAAAAAAGTCCACTCTTCAAATGGCTTAAGTTGGAAGATAGTATATGAGTAAATGAGCATTATTAACAAACAAATTTTAAATCCTGGATCCGTGAGAATTCAAACACATAAACTTCCTTATTTAAAGGGCCCTTCTGAAATATATGTTGTAAACTGTAAAAACTGTAAATTAAGAATCAGCTATGTTGAAAACCTATGTAGAGATTTTAAGGGTATAGAATAATAAAGAGGTGTCATTATATAACACACAAAACTGAGTGAATACATCAACAGGAACCCATGTCCATTTTCCTTCAATTACAGAGATTTCTTAAAATTATATTTGTTTAATTAGATGTTGGTTAAGTCTATGGCAGCCTGTGTAATTGACCAGATCCAATGAAGCACAGATTCCCGGTATTATAACGTAGGTACGTTATAAGTGTAGCCGGCATAAGGCCGGTTGCCCTATACGGTGGTCTCAATCAACAACTCACAACTCCAACAGTAGCCTCAGAAATCAGGACGGATATGATAGCGAAAGATTACAATCCTAGAGGCAGAAGAAAAGTTGGTGCAAAGGTGGACTGTGGAGTAAGAACAGGCCGCTAAAGCCTAAACCCGTTAAGAAGATGATGATGATAATCCCTTCCTGAAACAGCCCCAAAAGTAACAATATAACTAGAAACGTTAATTAACATATATAAAAAGGTCACAACACTATTATGTATACAGAAAACAATAGAAAATTGTTTCGTGTATGTGACAGAGTGAAGTGTGTAAAAGTGTAAATGATTGAATTTGTCTTTTTATATTTCAAAGTGAAAAACAGTAATCTGATATATTGCTACGCTGAGGATATAGATAATCGGTGCATGCGTACGTGACGCTTTGCACGTATATTGTGCGCGTCATAATCACGTAACCGTCTAAACCAGTCATGGGCAACCTTGGAATTTATGTGGGCGGCATATATAACTGAGGGCCAGTTGGATGGGCGCATTCCTCCCCACCCCGTCAATGGATAATAGAAAGGTCCGAAGTTCAATAACCAAACGTTACAAACATTAACTAATAAATTAATTTACCTTCAATAATCCGCCGTGTGACTTCTTATAAAACTCTTCTATTACGCGTTTCGGAGACTATGCTCCATCTTCAGATAGTAAAATAAAAAATAAAACTATATCACCCTTACGAGATCGTTAATTAATAAAATGTCAATTTGCATATGAACTGTACGCGATGTTGTGTGCGCACCCGTTCAAGTTCAATCTGCTATTGAACGGTTGTTACTTTATCGTAGTCTTAGCGAGCAGACAGTACATATGCAGTTCAAACTCAATTTGAGCAATTTACGCAATACGGAATCACGCAATTTAATACAATTACAGTTCGTATGCAAATTGACATTTTATTAATTAACAATCTCTTAAGAGTGACATAGTTTTATTTTTTATTTTACTATCTGATGGTGGAGCATGGTCTCCGAAACGCGTAATTCTTTATAAGAATTATAAGAAGTCACACTCCGGATTATTGAAGGTAAATTAATTTATTAATTCGATTGAGTGACTTGGATACCAAATATTAAAACATTAACTGTCGCTTTATAATACTCTTGCGCTTATATTTAGCCACGTGGAACACCGAATCAAAAAAAGCTTAGCAGTATTTTTCATATAAATTTGTCAAATTTTTCACATTAGGAGCAGGTCATCAACAATTCGTCATCATGCACACGCATGTTAAAACTAACAAAACTGTAGACGAAAAAAATTGTTAAACAAGAAAACATTTTAATAAAAATAAATTAAAGAACTTACCACAATAACACTATTTATTTTCATAAAGTGCACAGGAATGTAAAACTTGAAAAATTCACTTTGGGGAGAAAGGTGTGTACAGACTGTGGGCGATAAGGTCGACGATCGTATTGGGTGAAGACGTAGCGCGGCTTGGTAAACAGCTGGTACTATTTTATAATAGAATACTTCGAAGCAGGTACAATTCGGGCGCGTTCCTTCGTTTAAAAGAAAATTAAAATTACAAATTGCTTCGCGGTCGCAGGGTTGCCGACTGTTGGTCTAGACTGCTGATCTAGATCATCCTAGATGCCCCTTCCCGACGCTACTTGACTTATCTCCCGGCATCCAGGTGCGCTGTGTCGCCTGAGATCAAGACTCAAAACTAACAATGAACGTTTAACATGCATGCCGAACTTTTTTTTTTTTTTTTTTTTTTTTTTTTTAATTTGTTGGAGATCTGTAAGCTGTTCGACTGAGCGAACATTTAACAAATTGGCTGACAACACACACAGGATTATGAAGAGCTGACCATTGACAGCTCTTCTGGTTTTGATAATAGATTAAAGAGGTAACAAAATACAAAACTAAATGATAAAAACATGTAAACAAATGAACAAAAGTCACTATCACTTCCTGCTGGCATGATACAATAAGTTCAAACATTAAACACTGGGCCCATAAGGCACATATACAGGTTGACATTAACACGTATGAATGACACGAATACAAAAACATACAGAACAGATATCACAGACAGTACAATACAGAAAATACAGAGAATACATTATGAGTTAAACCTGAATGGTAAGTCTAATAGTTTGTGTCTTTTTAGTCTATAAATATCTTCACTGTTGTCTAACAAGTTAATAGCCAGGTGGTTGGGATGCTGTTCTAGTTTGGAGATGTGAGTCCTGCAGAGGCGCATGATTTCTTCTTTCACGGTTGAAACTTTGAGGTCGCGGTGTATAGAGTTATTTGAGACAAACCAAGGAGCGTCGACTATTGATCTAAGTGTTTTGGACTGAAAGCGCTGGATAATCTCAATATTACTTGTACTTGCAGTACCCCAAAGTTGAATACCATAAGTCCATACCGGTTTAAGCACGACTTTATAGATCAAGAGTTTGTTGACGAGACTTAACCGTGATTGTCTGCCTATAAGCCAATAGATGTTTCTGACCTTGTGATTAAGTTGAAGCTTCTTAGATGTTATATGTTTTTTCCATGTTAATCTCCTGTCCAGATGCATCCCAAGGTACTTAGCACTTTCAGCTTGCGGTACTGGTTGACCGTTAATTGTGACTGGAGGGCAGTTTGCCTTACGTGTGGTGAAGGTAACGTGGACTGACTTCGATGAATTGATTTTTATGCGCCAATTATCAAGCCATAACTGAACGCTGTTTAATGATTCTTGTAGTATAAGAGATGCTATTGAGGGGTCGGAGTGTGTCGCTAGGATCGCTGTGTCATCGGCGTAGGTAGCAACAGTGGTTTCACTTGCTGACGGTAAGTCCGAGGTGAACAGGAGGTAGAGCAGAGGACCCAGGACACTACCCTGCGGAACACCCGACCCCACTGGTAATAGAGGAGAAGTAGCATCGGAGTACTTGACTTGAAACACTCTGCCCACTAAGTAGGAATGTAAGATACGGTAACAATTATGTGGCAGATTTTTCTTTATTTTATATAAGAGTCCAAGATGCCAGACTTTGTCAAATGCCTGGGAAACGTCGAGAAACACACCTGAGCAGAACATCTTCGATTCCAGCGATTTATTGATAACATTTGTTAGTCTGTGTATTTGATCTACCGTAGAGTGCTTTTCTCGAAAACCAAATTGGTGATCGGGAATTAGGTTGTTTTCTACAATTGTTGGCATAAGTCGTTTTACAAACAGCTTTTCAAAGATCTTACCAAGTATCGGTAGAAGGCTTATGGGTCGATAAGAAGAGGGCTCTTGAGGGTTTTTACCAGGTTTTAAGACCATGATAACTTGAGCCGATTTCCAGAGAAGAGGAAAGTATTCGAGTCTGAGTATGGCATTGAAAATGTATGTTATTAGTACAACGCCTTTGTGAGGCAGCTCCTTTAGAACTTTCCCCGATAGCAAATCAATGCCGGGAGCCTTTTTACTTTTCAAATTATACAAGATTATTTCCTTGATTTCCTTAACTTTAAAAGGCTTAATAGGTAGAGTCATTTGGAGCGGGGAGTGTAAGTATCTTTGTACCTCTTCATCGAAAGAGACGTTCTTGCTGGCTTCAGGTTGAAAAACGTTGACCAAATGTTCGGCAAAAACCTGGGATTTCTCTGTATTGCTGCGCGCCCAGCTACCATCTGGTTTATGTATTGGTGGTATTTGTAATAGTGGCCTTTTTAATCGTTTAGTAGCCTTCCACAGAGAATAATCAGTACTTTCATTTGGTGACAGATTTTCTAGATAATCCTGAATCCCTTCATTCTTTAGATTTTCCAACAATCGTTTAAGTTGTCTGGCCGCGGAATTCCACTTTCTTTTATCATCCGGATGATGAGTATGCTGCCAAATTCGTCGCAATTTACGCTTCTCAGCTAATTTCTTCCGGACAACCAGAGGAAGGTTCAAGTGCTTATTCTTCGCTGTATTGCAAGGTGTAGCTTCCCAGGCTGATTTTTGAAAAGTACTGGTGAGAGAATTTACAGCCGCATCCAATTCAGCAGGCGTGTGGAGTGGAAGTTCGAGCGAGATATTATAATCATGCCGAACATGATAGATTATACTACCGCATTGGTGTGGCGTGGGTACGTAACACCTGTTGCCGGTTGTGATAAGCGTAAAACTTAACCTAAAAATTGATTCGAATTTTTTCTAGCATCAAGTGTTCTTTTTAGGGCCAATATATTGTTTTTAGAGGCAATATATTTTTTTAGAGTATTTTATATCATTCGCTGGCAGACGAAGAGGGCTCTCGGTTCAACGGGATCTCACTCCCATTATACTTACAGCGAATAAATCAGAACACATATAATCCAATTAAAAATAATAAAGACAAACAGAGGAACACATAACTAAACGAACAAAACACAAATAGGTAGGTAGTAACTGCTGCACGTTGGTCCCGAAACGAACATAGCTGCGAACTGGGCGTTTTGCCAGTTAATACATCGGCAACACATTGGGTGGACGAATGTGTCCCCCTCTCCACAGTTTGTACTGTGCCAACTACTACGAGGTCAATGACCGTACGCAGTAAAACATTGCCGATGTCTAAGCCGGCAACACAAGACCGTGCAAGTGCCCAACAGTTTGAAAATAATGCTACGCTTTTCTTTAAGTTTCCCTACTAATATTGTTCCGGTTTTAAATTATTCAAAACTAAAGTATTTATTCTGTGATATATTTAATATTATTTTCTCTTATTTCCAGGACTGTTGCCACCGGCAACGGCGGTTAAATGTACGCCATGCTACTGACTACCATAACGAACAAAATTATAGAAAAATTATTCTTTTGTGTGCGTAAAAGTTAGAATATAAAACTGACTAAATAAAAACTTAGTTAAAAAATCTTTTCTAATGAGCTGTGCAAAAGAATGTCGTTTTGACTGCATTTCTAAGTAAAAATTATCTGATATCGTACATCCAATCAAGAAGAGTCACAGTTGTTTGTGAGAGGGAACGCTGAAGAAATTGTTCAGAGGAGAGAACCTATAGCCTTCGGACTTTAACGATGTAGCCTATATTCCAAGATAAATTTCGCTTCGCAAAACCAACCTATAAATCACACGTGGTATTCCGATGGGGGAGAGAGAGAGAGAGGCGCGTAGTGGGTCACCGCGGGACTGCTGGGAATTCTACCGCATTCCGATGCTGAACACGAATGGCGAGGGAGATCTCCTCAGGAAACCCTCTACATATTTCATGACACGGGTCGCATTATTAAAAGCACAATGTGAGTGCGTCACAGGGAAGGAACAACAAAATCCTAAAGTCAGTAGTTTACATACGTCAAATATATAAAATCGGTTTAGAAAACTGAAATAGTCGGTTCCAAACACTAACTAAATACGTCCTAACATACAATGAATTTTGTTACGACGATCTCACGGATCCCCGTATTGTACAGTGAAAAAAGTACAAACAATACAACACAGAATATTCTAGAATCTCAGCGAGGTGTACATAAATTCCAGCGGCCCGCCAAGAGTACCTGGCCATATTATGAGTGCGCATCGGTGTTATTGTTGCGATTTAATGAAAAGTGTTTAGAGACATTTATTGTTTTGTGTTGAAAAAATTTAGCCTGGATTATTGTGTAAAATTGTCTTTGTTGACTTCTAACCTTAATTTGTGTATAATTAAAGTTCATAATTAGTGACTTCATTCACTTCAGTTATTCTGTTTCCACTGTACAACATGATGATCCGCGAGGCTGACGTAACAGTATGTAAGGTCATTGTAGTCTAGTTTAATTATTGATTTAAAAAAAACTTATTTTTTTCTTATTGTACTTTCAAGTTTTATTTTCATTCACAAACAGACAATGCTGCAATCTTTAATAGTATTAATCGCTTCTTCATTACTACTTAAGTAGTATAGGGTAGTAGGCTGCCTTTTGTGAGCCACTCGACGTACAAGGAAGGAAGTGTGTGGCCAGCACTACGATTCAGCCGCACATCATTATCACAGAGTGTTATCGCAGGTACTCCTTTTTAAAGGCTGAGTCGACCTGAGATCTGTAAGTAAAAAAAAATGGATTTATTAGAAATTTTAGAAATTAGAAAAGCAATAAAAAGTAACAAAAATTTAACAAATGAACATACTGAATTCTGTGTATCCTGTTTATTAAAAGTTGTTATTTAGTTTAGTTAAGTTTTATATTTTGCATTCAGATTATATTTAGTTTTTACAGACACTTGACCTTCCCTTAGCTTTTCCGACCCTTCCATCTCTATCATCACACCCCACACATGTCAGGATACACACGCCATAAACATATGTTCACCACCCTAACATCCTTTGTTAGTTGTGCACTGATCTCTTTGAGAGTAGCTTCATAAGCTGAAAGAGCTGTCAGAGTTAAATACAAATTGTGAAACATACCAAGAGTATTTTAAATAACCTTGTATTATATGTTTTACCAAGTGCCCAACGAGCCATCAATTAATATCGTGAAAAGTTATTCAAACACCTACTGCTTTCAAAGAAGTTGATTTATTTTTAAGAAACATGTGCCATAAATTTTCATGACTTCGAAGTCTGTCTTCGTTAAAGTCAACAGCCAACTAGCAGACTTAGTGTAACAAATACGTCATTCAGAATACGTCTTTGAAAGACAGACTCTATTTTCTCAAGTAAATAACAAATGGAAAACTGAAGCAATCAAGGCGCGTTGAGCAGTAATAGAGACGGAAAGCATTTCAGCGCTGATCCTAGTGATACGCTGTGATTGGCTGCTGACACGACCAATCGATATTGAGAATGAATAACAAAGATGAAGACGTCTGCCAATCGGCTGTTTACTTAGCTGTGTCTTTGTTTGAAATACTGCGCTACGGCGCTACGCAACGAGAGCTTATAGTACTGGCCTGCCCGGGACGATGCTAAGCTATCGAGCGTGTGTATTATCTGTCAAGTAAGACAAGCATTAATTTAAAATATTATTGAAATTCATTCCCGGGCTGATTGGCCGTGCTCCACTGTTTCTTACTAAGACGGACGTTTCGACAGTTCCATCGACTGCCATCATCAGTGTAAAAATTCGAGCTGTACTAACGTAGGGTGGTACGCGTTAGAGACCACAGTACTGTGGTTAAGGCTTGGGTTAGTGTCGAAACGTCTTTTCGTAGGAAACAATGGACAACGGCCAAAAACATCCCGGGAATGAATTTTAATAACATTGACTCTGGCCGTGAAAGCCCACGAAGTATATTAATTAAAAATATTTATTCTAGCAATATTTATTCTAGATACAGAGTAAAGTAAATACAATCAGCATTCAGAATTCATTAAATCAGTAACGTGTGTGTGAGACTATTATGCACAACAAAACAAAATGAATACACACTACAAATTTCTGCAGTTAGGAAATAGGCTACGAACGCTACCAAACGTATGAAATTATATAACACGTAATAGCATATCCACATCTTTGCGGCCCACACACTCTCAGTATTACTGCCCTAAATAACTGTGTAAAAAACTGTACAATAAACTGAACTGAAACTGTCCTAAATAACTGTGTAAAAAACTATACAATGAACTGAACTGAAAGTGTAGGGGCATGTCATTTTCTTCCCCGGTTTTTTCCCTCAGTTTCGTCAGTCCCGTCGGGTCGGGATATACACATCCTCAGTTGAAGCACCCTTTATTTTCTAATCATTAACTTTCTTTAGCTCTTTTCGAAAAATGGGTTGCAGGTTATTAATTTGTTTACACCAATGTCACGCGTCGCGTCAGACTCAATAACTTTCATTTTTCCGATCTATAAATCGTATGCAGCAATTTTTTTAACACGGTTAGAATATGGGGCGATTTTGATATCCCACAGCTTGGGAAGCGATCGACAGGCTTCAATGAATGCGAGGAGGGCTTCTTTATTAGATGAGGCTATGGTGATAGCTGAGTGTCAACGACGTGTCAACTGAGCGAGCTGTACGTTTAACTGAGTGAACTGTGCAGTTTATCGTTGCAAAAGAGGGTCCAGTAGCACAGGCCTGCGAACTGCGTAAACGTCTGCCTAAACTGCGCAGTTCACATAGTTTATCGCTCAGACATGACGTCACACGAGTAAAACCGATGGTGTGTGGTTCGAATACTGTTTTGTACTTTTGTCTTTGTGGAGACATCACACCTGTGATTTATACTGTTACTAAAGCAATGTATAAACGTAAGCTGTATACTACTCTCACTCACTGTAACCGATAGGCTACATTAACAGCACTCGTAACCAGCAAATGGACCAAAAAATCTTTTTTTTGATTTTTTTTTTTGTCTTAAAACAATCTTCAATATTTTCTGAGTAATCTGATACAAAATGTATGTGAATACGCGCAGTAGTAAATTTTTTATGATTTAAAAAAATTGATATATCGTAGGAAAAGCACAGTGAAAAGTGTTGATATATTACCATTTTTTTACAAATCAGTAACTTGCTTACAGCAAGGGCCATGATAACTGGTGAAACTTATTCACATAAACATTCACTACCAGTGTATGTCATGAAGCCAATATTTGCATCCTAATGTGTTAAAAAAAAAATGTTTTCATAGTAATACACAGAATGCAAACGAGCCGCTGAGCCATTTGATTTGAAATAGATTGCCAAAAAATATACTTTTTGGACTGAATACTTTGGTTTTAGGTGTACATGACGCTGTGTTGACCTTTAATGAAGGTAACATATGTAAGTGTTAATTCTTATAAAAATTAAGGATCAAACTAGGATCAAATATGGTTAAGGTAATGCAAAAAATTGACTTGCAATGAATCCTTGAACCAGAGACAGTAGTAGATGAATTGAAGAAAAAGGTTAGACAGTCAACTAGAAATGTGAAGAGAAACCCAAAGAACCAAAATGAACAAAGGCCTGACTGAAGACCCCGAGTATAGAGCTGGACAGTTTTAAATCAGCTAAAACTATAAAATAATGTTCTAAAAACTTTAAATGCGTTTTTCTGAAAATGTATTACTTTAAGGTAAATGGCCAATTATTTCAGAAACCAAGTAAACTATGAAGCTAAATGTTTTGTGGCTGCTAGGATAATAGAGATATAGTTACCCTACTGGAACTATACAGTACGCTAAAAAGTAAAAACGTAAAAAAATATTTAGTATGCTTTTTAAATGAAAAGTTTTAGAGTAAAACATAGAAATTTGATTAAAAAATATCATGATATTGAGATTTATTTGTAATTGTAGTAGTGTTTGGATATTACTACTGTGTAATTGTAGCAGCGTTTGTAGTGTATAATGTGCTTACCTGCCTGCTAAAATTATAGACTTCTATCTTTTATAGATTCTGAGATAATGGATCTCAAAATTGATGAAGTTAACATGGTAAGCATAGCCGGTTAAGAGTTCCCTTAAAATTAAATAATAATCCCTACCGGAAGTACTTTAGAAAACCCGCATATAGAGATGTTAAAGGGGAGTAAATATAATTTAATAGGTTTAATAAACATTTGGATGTGATCCGTAGAGATGTATGGAGAGAGGATAATTTTACACAGTGGACTGCGTCTGTGTGTTTTAGCTGTTTATTAATTTTGCAGATTCGTCGCTTTGAGAGCACTGGCCAAACCACAGCCTCGTTGATCAAACTGTAACCAAGTTTGGCATTGCAAAATGGACTGGCTTTGCTTCTACACTGCTTGCACGTGTATGTATGTAATCCCCTCTCCCCAGTTTAACCTATTTAACTACAAACTCATTTTTCCTATTTCATCCCTGGAACTCACAGCAGATGTAACTTTTCACTCGGACCCCTTTCCAATCTGTAGCGTGTACACCCATTAGAAATTCTGTTTTGTTTGCATGTTATATCTGTAATGTCAATATGATTGTGAACCGTCCAGAGAGTGTTCACAATGACACGACATGCCCAACAGTAAGCGTGTGCAGACACGTAACAACAATAAGCGTGTGCAGACATGCCCAACAATAAGCGTGTGCAGACACGTAAATTTTAGCCATTTCTGCCGTTAGTGACTGTGTAGTTTTGTTTGACAAGTGTTGGTTTAATAAAGACTAGCTCATCAAGAGTTAAGGGGAGTCGGTATGGCATATACTGGCATTGAATTGCAATACATTTAAGTACATTTTTCTCTGAAACTTGATGAGATACAGTTCTGGAATTTCTTGTCGTGTTTTATGTGTTGTCACCGGACAAAAGGCTTGCCGCATGACAAATGGCGCCAATCGTACCCTCTAGTGTTTTTGGTGGCCCTAAAAAGGACCTGTGGCGAGAAAGCTGATGTTGGTCGTGCCGCGCTGAGATGTTCGGCTGCTGCGC
The DNA here is from genome assembly GCA_034769895.1 of Magicicada septendecula. Taxonomy (NCBI): domain Eukaryota; kingdom Metazoa; phylum Arthropoda; class Insecta; order Hemiptera; family Cicadidae; genus Magicicada; species Magicicada septendecula. Next base: position 3,465,114 of record CM068368.1, on the reverse strand, counting down.
CCGCTGATCGTGGCGTACTGCAGTCCTCCTCTTCTTCCGGCACCGGTTGTAGAGTCGGCTGCCGGCCCAGCGAAATCCATCGCTGGCGCGGAGCTGGAGAAGACGCAAGAACGCCGGTTCTATTCTTCCGCCGTTCCTTCCGGCTGACTCCGCGCCGATGTCGTCCGAGAGAGGAGAGATAAGTGCGTCCGATGGCGTGGCATACACAACTGGGGGTTGCGCGGCCCGCGCGAAGCGCGGGTCGCGAGTAGTACAGTGTCCCGAGTCTCAGAAAGGACTCCTGCCACTGGGTCTGTTGGAGTTCAATATATACTTTTATCTACTTATGGGGGGGTCTGAAACGACCTGCGATTGGTGGATTATACCACCGGGACTAGCAAACGAGGTCGCTTCCAGGACTCACCTGGTCGCGGGGTGTATTTACCAAGTCCGGCAATGAGGGAATTGTGGGTCACTCTGTCGGAACGAACATAGAATCGTCGCGCCAGGCGTCTCACGGTGTCATCAAGAGAGCGGACACCGAGTCCTCTCCTCAAAAGACGAGAAGAGTACCTCCGGGGGACTTTGCACGCGAGCTTCAGTCCCCGGTCGAGTACGCGCTGGAGCGTGATTCTATGACCACGAGCCAGGTATCCCCAAACAGGACAGGCGTAGGTAATCACCGGCAACACGTACGTGTTGACTATGAGCTTACCTAGCCGGGGGGTCATTGCCGGATTAGATAGCACGGGCCAGAGTCTACTGAGTTGCGCCGAAGCTCGTTGTCGGATGTAATTTGCATGGGTTCGCCAGGTGAGTCGGGAATCCACGTGGAGCCCGAGGTACTTGACGCTGTTGGTCCAGGGCACCTCGACGGGGCCTACTTTAAGCGGCCGAGGCCGCTTGCGTTGTCGCGAGAATATTACCGCGGCGCTCTTGGAAGCGTTAACGGCAACTCTCCAGTCATCGGTCCACCCGACATACGCGTCGAGTTGGCGCTGGAGCTTAACGGCCGCATAACTCGCGTTCGGCTCTGAGGCAAAAGCCGCAGTGTCGTCCGCGAACAGCGACAGTTTCACTCCAGGAACTCGGGGCGTGTCGTTGACAAACAACGAGAACAGAAGAGGCCCAAGGACACTTCCCTGAGGGACACCAGCGGTAATACGCCTCTCCGAAGAGAGAGCGTGGTCTACTCTCACTCGGAAGCTACGGTCTCGCAGAAAGCTGCCGATCAAATGAACGTAGCAGTCTGGGAGAAGGACCTCCGTGAGTTTGTAGAGGACACCCTCGTGCCACACGCGGTCAAAGGCTTTCTCTACGTCTAGGAAGATCGCAGCCGTCTGTTTGCCCTGGCAGCCAGCCTCGGTTATGCATTCCACGAGTCTCATCAGCTGATGAGTCGAGGAGTGCAGCTCACGAAAGCCGAACTGTTCGGGGATCAGCACGTCTAGTCTTTCTAGATGGTCGCGGATCCTACGCTGGATCAGACGCTCAAAAACCTTGGACGTCGCGGACAAGAGGCTGATGGGCCTGAGGTTCTCCACTCGAGAAGAATTCTTTCCCGGCTTCGGTATCACAATGACGGTAGCCGTTTTCCATTTCACCGGAAAATAGGCCAGTCTGAGGCATGAATTGAACAGGTCAGTGAGGAACTGGGTTCCTCGCTCCGGAAGGCGATGGAGGGCGGAATTCATGACTCCGTCCGGGCCAGGCGCCTTCCGGGGCTTGAGCTGAACAATCCTCTCAGAGACCTCCTCCGGGGAGATGGGCTCCGGTTGGACTGTGATACCGGCCGATAGAAAGCGCTCTACCTCGCGGCAGATGTGCTCAGTGAAGGCCGGGTTCTTGGATGGGTTGGGAGCGAACTGACGCTCTAAACTGTCAGCCAAGAACTCGGCCTTTTCGAGGGGGCGGCCAAGGGGTTGACCGCCAGGTCCGGCCAGTGCGGGGAGAGGCGCGCGTTTGCGCTTTCCCGTTAGGGCACTGGGAATCCGCCAGACATTACGGTCCTCAGCAGGGCCATCCATCTGTGTTACAGCTAGCTCCCAGTTGCGTCTACGGAACGCCAGCATGTCACGACGCAACTTGCCGGACGCTCTGTTGAACGCAGCCTTGTCCGCCGGGTCACGAGTCCTCTGCCAGCGTCTCCGGAGGCGATTCCTCTCGCAAGCGAGCTGAGACACCTCTTCGGGGATCCGCTGATAGTCGGGCGTGAGCCCCGGCTTCATCCGGGAGGACACGTCAACCGCCGAGACTACGGCTGTGTCGAATAAGCCAACTGCCTCTTCGACATGCTGGGTAGTGTCGAGCGGGATATGCTCTGGTAGGCGGCGACTGAACGCCGGGCCAAAGCGGTCCCACTCGATTACCCGCCGCTCGTCGCGGACGGTGGCGTGCTGGGTAGCTATATGCACACTGATAGGGCAATGGTCCGAGGACAGTTCCGAAATGACGGAGACGTGGACCGGGCAATAAACGCCCCTGACCGCGGCAATGTCCAATACGTCAGGGCGGGAGTTAGCCCTCGAGGGATAGTATGTAGGCCCGGTAGGACCCATGACTGTGACCCGAGCCGCATCAGCATACCTGCGTAAGCGGGTCCCGTTTGGGTTCGCCAAGCGGCTCCCCCAATCGGGGTGCTTACAGTTCAGGTCGCCCGCCAGGACTACCCTCCTGTGTGCTCCAAAGACGGCCTCCAGATCGTTCGATAGGAGCTCCGTGTGTGGAGGCTTGTAGGCGGAAACCACGAGTAGACCGCCGAGAGCACCATGGAGCTCGACCGCGGTGCACTCGAGGTTCCGCCGCTGAGGCAGGACAACGCGGTGATGGCGAAGACTCGCCTTCACCGCGATGGCTGTGCCCCCTCCTGCGCGACCCGACCGGTCATCCCGGTGGCACACGTAGTTGGGTAGTCGGAAACGACGATGCGGGGTCAGGTGCGTCTCGCCAAGAAGAAGCACATCGGGCTTGTGACGGGCAACGAACTCTAAGAGCTCAGAATGCCGGGAAGCGAGGCCGTTGGCGTTCCACGCCACGAGCTCGAGGTCTCGCTTGAGGGATTGCCGTGGTTGTCCGTTCATAACAGACCTGTTACACGGCAGGCTTCCACCAAGAGGAGGAACTTGTCCTGGGGCGAGGCTGTTGCCAAGCGTTCCTTGATTTTAAGGAAAGTCTGGGCCACTTTCTGCAAGTATGGCGTGGCATTTCTGCCGGCCCGGGTTTTATTAACTAACCGGGGTCGCTGGTTGGCTCGCTCCGAGCGCGTTGTTGGATTGGCTCGCTGTGTCCACCGCTGGTACCGGAGCAGATGTTCGCATACCGCTGCCGTCACAGTGTATACAAAGAAGAGAATAGAATCGCACCAGCTTCGAACTGAACAGGACCGCTCTTCTGACTGCTCTCTTCAGCTCTCTTCGCTGGACGTTCTACGGCTTGCTGCCTTCGCCCACCTCGCCGTTTGGTCGAGGAATATCTACTTTCTTCGTGGGAAAGAAGACCAAGGAAGCCAGCTGCTGCCGGTGAACTAAGTAGCCGGTAGAAGTGGCAGCTGGCCGAAGTTGGCCTTTTTAGGACCACCTGCGCCGGAAAACACCTTGGCCGGACAGGAAAGAAGAGGAGTGCTCTGGGCTCACCTGGTGAGTGCCGCATTTTCAGTGTGTAATTCCTAACTTGCCCACGACTGTTAGGTAGCGCTGCCCCGGACGATCCTTGCAAGCCCCCACCAGTGGTAAGCGAGCTAGGATATCGCCGGGGTAAAGGGGCCAGTGGACACCAGTCTTGGTAAGGACTGGTATTCAACGAAGCTGGTCGTTAGCCCAGCTCCTCCCGCATCGTCGTGAGCAGGGAAGACGCGCGGGTAATCCGGCTTCGGCCGGACCCGAGATCCCTGGCGTCTGGCAGTGACTGCCTAGCAGTCTCTGCCCGGCAGCCGCCGCACCTGGCCAGCATGCCTTCAACAGGCAACGATCAAATGCCGAGTCGCTCGGCTCTGCCTTGCCCCATCTGGGCGACTCGCCTGAATCGCCTCGGGCGATGGAGACGGACGATCCTCTCCCTAACCCGCTTCCCCCTCTTCCGGCTGACGAGTCGGGCGAGTTCGCGACCGTTGGTCGGCGTAATCTCCCGGCTAAGAAGCCCAAGAGGACCCATCCAACCGGATCCGCTTCCTCTAGTACCTCGGCCATGGACATCGGACCTTCTCAGGGGCAACAGGCCGCGGTTCCGACTGCTTCGACAGCAGCTCCGGCTGCTGCCGCTGTTGGTCGCGCGCCGCCCCTGTATGTCCACAGTGTGTCCAATGTTGCCGCCTTATACAGACGGCTGATCGCGGCCCACGGCCTGTCGGCCGACAAGCTTGACCTGAAGCTGCTTGGCGGTGATACGGTCAAGATTGTCGTCCGCCAGCTCGAGGACCATCGCTTGGTCGAGGCCTTCCTCCAGGCACACAACCTTCAATACCACACCTTTTCTCCTAAGCGAGTCAAGCCCTTGTCTGTAATTTTGCGAGGGCTTGATGCGCACACCGATCCACAGGAGATCCTCATGGAACTCCGAGACCTCGGGTACCCAGTGCAGGCAATTTTCCGCCTGTTTACGCACACCCGAGTACCTCTCCCGCTCGTCCGTCTCCAGCTCAAGAAGGGCGAGGCTGCAGACAAAATATTCCAACTGACGCGGCTGTTTGGCTTCCGCGTCAGGGTGGAATCCAGTCGTCCCCAGGGCAAGCTCCCTCAGTGCCACCGGTGCCAGAGGTTCGGCCATCATACCGACGTCTGCCGCAATGCCCCGGCCTGTCTACGTTGTTCGTTGGGACATTCAACTCAGGCCTGCACTGTGGCAGACAAGTCCAAGTTCCGCTGCATTAATTGTGGCCAAGGCCATGAAGCCAGTAACGTAAACTGCCCGGTCTACAAGACGGAGCTCCTGCGGAAGCAAAAGCCGCAGGGGCCCCTCCCGAAGCCAAGGCAGCCAGCTATGCAGCCCCAACCTCAGAGACAGCCTAAAACACAGGCAAGGCCGCAACCGAAGGCACAACCGGCACGGCGCGCGCCCTCTCCGGCTCCACCTCCAGCCCCTGCAAAGGCAAACAAACGTACCGCGTCTCCTTCCGAAGCAGAGACAAGCCCAGTAGCCGTCATCTCGGTTATGGAGCCGGAGAATCAACCCTCCACCTCCGCGGAACCTCCAACTCCCGCCTCTGAACCAGAGGTAGCCTCGCCACCACTGCCACCTCCGCGATTTCCGCGAGCAGGCATCACAAAACCCAGGAACAAAGGGATAACCACACCGGATGCTCGGCCCCAAGCTCCTGCCTGCCCACAGCCCAAGAAAAGTCCTGCTTCCCGGTATAAGTCCGACGAAGCGCAACAGCGTACTTTTCCTGCCGCTGATTCAAAACCGTCTGCCCCTGGTCCTGTGGCTTCCACCATGACCCGATCTGCCGTTAAACCTGGTCGCTCTTACGCGGCCTCAGTTTCCAGGCAACCCGCCCAGTCCGTCATTTCCGATGACGCACAGTTCGTCCGCGACTTTCTGTCTGGCTACGACCTCAAGAAAGTCGCATCCACCTTCAGGTCCATCCGAGACCGCCTGGAAACTGCCGACCCAACTGAGAGGTTTATGCTCTTGGTGGAAGCCTGCGAAGTAATAGGTCTTCTATGAACCGAGCCCTTAGACGAGATCTCTCGCTCGTAGCCTGGAATGCTAACAACATCGGTTCCAAGCATTCCGACCTTCTTGAATTCCTGGCTCGGTTCAAACCCGACGTACTTCTCCTCGGGGAAACCCACCTGACCCCGGCGAACCGGTTTCGATTACCAAATTACGTGGTCTATCGGGATGACCGAGTTGGCCGACGAGGAGGCAGCACGGCGATCGCGGTGAGGACCTCCATAGGTCATCATCGTGTCGCTTTGCCGCAGCTTACCAACCTAGAGGCCACCACCATTGAGGTCCACGGAGCTCTTGGCGGCGTCCTCGTGGTTTCATCATACAAGCCCCCACAAGCTGAACTCCTTGTCGGCGACCTGGACGTCATCTTCGATTCCCATCGAAGGGTAATTTTGGCCGGCGATCTGAATTGCAAGCATCGCGTTTGGAATAGTCGCCTGACTACTCCGAACGGGAGGCGCTTGCTCAGTTTTGTTGAATCGCGCCGGGCGATGGTGTTTGGTCCAGCGCAACCCACGTTCTTTCCGTCAAGGCCTAACGCGGCTCCCGATGTTCTGGATATCGCGGTGACCCAAGGAATTGTCTGTCCGGTCGAGGTATTCTCACTTACGGAGCTGACATCCGACCACAACCCTATCTTGGTCCACGTCGCTACCCAGCACGCCTATGCACGTGGACCCTGATTGGGATCGCTACGGCCCGACCTTGTGCCGTAGATTGCCGCCAGCGGCCCCACTCGATTCCGTTCGCCTCCTAGACGAAGCAGTTGCGGGAATCGAAGAGGCAATCATCTCGGCTATAGGCGTGTCTTCACGTACGCGAGCTGGCTTCACGCCTGACTACCAACGCATCCCTGAGGAAGTCTCTCTTCTCGCTCGCGAGAGGAATTACTTCCGGAAACGTTGGCAGAGGACCCGTGATGCGGCCGATAAGGCAGCATACAATCGGCTCACCGGACGACTGCGTGGCAGTCTGAAGGCGTTCCGACGTAGCTGTTGGGAACTCGACGTGGCCCGAACGGGGGATGCGGACCCGCAAAGTCACCCGTACAGATTACCTACCGCATTGACAGGACGGAGGCGCCGACCTCCACTTCCCGCCATTGTTGGACCGTTCGGTCGACTCCTGGGTCGCCCGGAGGAGAAGGCCGAGTACTTGGGCTTGTGTTTCGAGCGACAGTTCGCTCCCAACCCGCCCATGGACTGGGACTTCGACGAACAAGTCGAGATGGCTGTGGAAGACTTTCTGTCTCTTCCGATCACGGCGGAGCCCGAACCCATCTCTTTGGAAGAGGTCTCAGACCGGCTCGCTGAACTTCAGCCAAGAAAAGCTCCAGGCCCGGACGGTGTTACCAACACCGCTCTACGACTTCTTCCCGAGCCTGGAGTTCAATTATTGACTGATTTGTTCAACGCGTGTCTTAGACTGGCCTACTTTCCCAAGAAATGGAGAAAGGCGACGGTTATCGTGATCCCGAAGCAGGGAAAGGATACCACCCGCTCGGAAAACCTCCGGCCTATCAGCCTACTCTCCGCTACGTCCAAGGTTTTTGAGCGCCTCGTACAGCGTCGTGTACGAGAACATCTAACCAACTTTGACGTGCTGGTCCCCGAACAGTTCGGCTTTCGTGTGGGGCATTTGACCACTCATCAACTGATGAGACTGGTGGAAAGCATCACGGAAGCCGGATGTCGGAGAGAACGGACCGTTGGCTGTTTCTTAAATGTTGAGAAAGCCTTCGACAGCGTATGGCATGATGGCCTGTTATTCAAACTTAGGGAAGTCCAGCTCCCGGACTGCTACCTCCATCTGGTTGCTAGCTTTCTGACGGAGAGGACTTTCTGCGTGAGAGTTGGCGATTCAGTCTCTTCCGAGAGACGAATCACAGCCGGCGTCCCTCAAGGTAGTGTTCTAGGCCCCCTTCTGTTCTCGATCTACGTCAACGACGTGCCGAGACAGCCTGGAGTCCAGATGGCCCTCTTCGCTGACGACACGGCCGTATTTACGGCCGATCGTCATGAGGAAAGGGCCGTTCTACGACTGCAGCGCCAGCTCGACACGCTCGTGGACTGGACCGAGAATTGGAGAGTGCAACTCAACGCTACCAAGAGTGTAGCCGTCGAATTCTCTATGCGCGGAAGACCCCGTTAGGCAGCTACGTATCGGCAGAACGTACTTGCGCTGGTCCAACGAGGTCAAGTACCTCGGCTTACACCTTGACCGTCGGCTCACCTGGCGTACCCACGCACAGACAGTTCTTAAGCGAGCATCCACTCGCCTGTGCGCACTGTTTCCACTCCTGATCAGCTCAGCCATGACGAGGAAATTGGGTAGGATGATCGTCGGCGCGTATCTGCTGCCGGTCATTACCTACGCCTGCCCGGTCTGGGGTTACCTCGCCGCAATGCATAAAAAAAGTTGCAGAGCGTCCTCGACAGGGGGCTTCGGCTAGCGGCCAAAGTCCCCCGTTGCTTCTCATCTCGCCTTCTAAGGAGAGGACTTGGCGTCCGCTCCTTAGACGACACTTTCAGGCGGCTTGCACGCAAATTTTATGCACGTGCGGCGAGGTTCCCAGGCAATCCTCTAGTGACTGGGCTGGGAAGGTACCGTATACGTCCAGGTGATTCGTGGAAACGCCCTCGGTGTATACTGCGCTAGTGTAGGCTAGCACAACAGCCGAGAATCGGCCTGCTATAGAGCACGCGCCCTACTTGGGCAGGGCCACGAGGCAGGAGCTCCAGAAGGTAGCTCGGAACTCAGTTACCGTGCGGTTCGTCTCTGCGACGCACAACCGCAAAGCCCAGAGCGAAAAAAAAAGTGTATACAAGTACCCATTAACTCAAAAACTTTAAGTTCTTATTTTAAGTGTATTGTGTTATAAGCATTGTATATACACATTAAACGTTATGTTTTCCTCAACAATGACTTTTATGTATTTCAGCAGTTAACTAAAAACCAATAACCGTTAACACGTATTTTCGCTTTGCATTAAGAAATTGTACTTTACAATTAGTACACTTCTTCTTCTCCACATCGTAATGTATCGATACAATCGCATATTAATAACATCGAGAATGTACTGCAGGAACGGATAAAGGTTCAGTTCCGATGCCGCTAAATAGCATTTGTTTATTTACTTGTTAGTTCGGTATTTAATTCTGGTTTCCATGGCGTTGTTGACATCTTTATACGCGTCAACAAAAGAGCATAATTAAAAGGACCTAAATCGTGCGAACTGGGCAGAATATCAAAGTCGAAGTTAGACAGTATTTTTTCCTTGTGTCAAAGGTTACCTGTGCAAAATTTGGTGATAATCAGTGTAACGGTGTAGATTTGTATTCAATACTAAGAAACAAATCCTCATACTTTGAGTTTTATAAAACATAGATTATGATAGAACGTCTTTGAGAGCTACCCTGACAAAAACTACCATTTCACCCCAATAATCATGACAATCGTATATTCTAAACAATGTGCAACCTGATTCAATAAAGTCTTGTCAAAACAGAACTGAACGCTTTCACAAGTCAATCCTCCACTGGTGCCCCTATGTAACGGCATCGTTGGGACTGCCCATCGAGTTATACGACGTTACTGCTCTCTGCGGAATCCGTAATAGGTATAGTCATTAAATCTCCTTTCCCAGAGGCTCAATCCTCTACTTCACACTGGTGACCACGAATAAGGTTATACATGTTGATTACATTGTATATTGATTGTGATTACCTATATATTGTGATTCATTGTGATTGTGATTGATTGTGATATTGTATATACTGATTGTGATTATATGGTATCATAATATTTAAATATATAAAAATTAGTTATGTTATAATTTTTTTGCGGAGGAGGACCATGAACCATCAGCAGACCTCCGATTGGTAACCCGTTGTGTAAGACTCTCACCTACTAAAAAACGTCCTCTTTTCTGGCAGGGAATCCCCCCTCCCACCCGGGTACTACTGTTGTCATTACTTCAGGGTGGTGCCTCGTATCTCATCTACTAGGCTCCTACATCTTGGTGTTCTTCTTCGCCTTGTGGGTCGGTCTAATGCCAGCCTCTTCAATAAGATCTTCCCGATTTTGATTTCATGCGACGGACCAGGAATGATTTTTGAAATGACTACTCTGAGCTCTGCGGTCCGGGCGTGCAGAGATGAACAACCTGGAACCTCTGTATTGTGTCTTTGTCCAATATGTCGATCAGAACTGAGCAAGCCTGCAGCGGCTTGTTATGCGAAATTACTTTAGAGCAGAGTTGATTTCGTTTACCTGGGCACATACGGTGCTGGCTGAGTGTCCGGCTATAAGGGGATTTCAGTAACATTATTGTCCTGAGCTCTTGGCCTTTGTGCTCTTGTTATAAATCCTGATGTTTCGACTGCAGCTGCGGCTGACATCTTCAGTGGGACTTATGCCATTTTTAATCATCGAATTGTGACTGACTTTTCTCACTTCAGAATTGATGAAATCAACTAATGATAATGTGATATATTTATAATATACACACACTTATTGTTTACTACTACTACTACTACTACTCTCCAGCACTACAGCCCATGGTGAGCCTTGGCCTCCGCTACGACCCGTCTCCACTTATCTCTGTCCACTGCCTTCAGTCTCCAGTTCCTAATGCGCATCTTTCTTAGATCCTCTTCCACATCCTGCTGCCATCTTCTTCGAGGCCTTCCTCTTCTTCTTTTGCCCAGTATCGTTCCACTTAATATAGTTTTGGGCATCCTCGTAACATTCATACGGAATACGTGTCCCAGCCATCTAATTCTAGCTGATTTTATGTGTCTCACCAGGTCTTGTCCACCAATCAACTCATTTATTTCACCGTTATTTCGGATCCTATACATATTCCCTTCCTTCACCGGTCCAAATATCTGTCTCAAAATTCTTCTTTCAAAAATTCTTAGTGCACTTATATCCTTATTTACGAGAGTCCATGTCTCGGATGGATAAGTAACAACAGGTCTGATCAGTCTTTTATATAACATCAATTTGGTTCTTGGAGTTAGAAGCTTTGATTTCAGTAATGATTGGTTTGCATAGTAGGCTCTATTGCCGGTTATGATTCTATTTACTATTTCGCTGCTCACTCGGTTTTCATTATTACTTATTGTTTACTAATGGTACCTAAAATCTCAATCTTCTATTGTGGTGTATTCATCGTACATAGCCTAAAGATGCCATTCAAATTCTTTATAATAATGTTTTAATTACTCACATCCTAATATCGATCGATTTAGGTCATAGACCATCGTCAGGACATATACACTGTGAACTGCGATCACAATGTTGTAAAACAGTTAGTATTTACAAAAACACGAATTCCTAGTCCTCGAGAAACTTTGGACACAAATGTACGTTTCACGGTCATTAATCAGTGTTTACGATACGAATTCGTTCTTTGTAAATAGTAACTGTTTTACAATATTGTGACCGTGAGTGCACAGTGTAGGCTATATGTCCTGACTATATGACCGGAATCGATCGAATTTAAGAATGTGAGTAATTAATACTCTATTATAAATCGTATGTATGGTATCTTTAGGTTATGAACAATGAGTACACTACAATAGAAGATTGTGATGAAAACAAATACAAATTTTAATTAATAAAACCCATAAAAGGACCCAGGTTCAAAGTGGACTGAAGACAGGATGAGGAGACACAGTGAGAAGATGAAAGAGTATTGGAAAAAAAGGAAAAAAACAAAGAGTAAAGAACTGAAATTGGCATGTGGTCCCTAGATGGCCGATATGGAAGAAACCCATAAAAGGCTTCATAAGATGAAAAGGGAATATGGTATAACTAAAGTTATTTACAATAAAAAGCGCATATCTAAAAATGCAAAAATATGGCATTAGAGTACAGTAGTGAAGCCAGAATGCCTATATGCAAGTGAATGTCTAGCATTGAATTATAATTTAGACAAACTAGAAATATTGGAAAGACGAATTATTAGGAAAATATTGCCCCACGAAAAACTTCAGAAGGTTGAAAATTAAGAAGTCATGATGAAATATATCAAAGTATAGAAAGTATAACCAAAACAATTGGAAAAAGAAGACAATTATTTTTTGTATTTTATTGTTGTATTGGAGTGTTAGTTATCTCAAATATTTCTACTAGTAATTTTATACAAATCACTATGTTGTCTTTGGTATTGACGAGCGCTTTCGGCACTCAAGCCATCTTCAAGTCATTTACTAACCTCATTTACCTCATTTTACCATCTTCAGGTCATCTTCAGGTCATTTACCAAAAGTTGGTAAATGACCTGAAGATGGCTTGACTGCCGAAAGCGCTCGTCAGTACCAAAGAAAACATAGGGTTTGTATAAAATTACTAGTAGAATTATTTTTTGTACATTTATATAGAATGGACGACAATAGGTTAACAAAACCGATCTTAAAATATCTGTGGAGAAAGAAGTCAACATCAAGTTGGATTAAAGAAGCCCAAAAGGATTTAGAAGAAAATAATATAAACGCAGAAGAAGCAATTGAAAGAGACGTTTTTCGGGCAAAAGTGTTAAAAATGGAAGGAGTCCAGGGTAGGAGAGAGAGAAAAACGCAAATTAAAAGTAAACTCAAGACAGGAAGAAGAGACACAGTAAAAAGATGAAAGAATATTGGAGAAAAAGAAAAGAATAAAGAATTAAAATTGGCATATGGTCCTTAGATGCCACATGGGACAGGGCAACAAATAATGTGTATTATACGGAATAGAGTACCACAGCGTAGCGTTTTAACGGGGAATGATGTGTGTGTGTGTGTGTGTGTGTGTGTGTGTGTGTGTGTGTGTTGTGTGTGTGATATCTGCTCGTGCAGGGAACGGTGTGTATTTGTGGCTCGCTGTTCTAAAAATACTACAGGAAATGACATCATTTGCTCCTGTAAGTAGCAAAACGCTCATCAGTAAACAAATCGTTTGTATACAGTTCGTTCACACTCGTTCGCCGTGAGATATTTTTCGTGGTTCGTCAAAATTTTGCATACGACTGCACGCGGAAGTAGGGTGCGCACCCGTTCAAGTTCAATTTGCCACTGAGCGGTAGCTATCTTATCATAGTCCCGGCCAACATGAATATTAAAATAAACAATCATTGGGTACAACGTTTACCGATAAGTCGACAACTTTACTGAGGCCATCACTGTGAGCAAAACTCTTCGAAACGAGGAGATTACCGCTTATCAACAACGATAAATTTAACCACATCGACTAATGCGAAATGTTTACCGATACAAAATTCCGTCGTATATATATTCTTTTATTTATTTATTTAATATTTATAATTTCTTTACCTCAAGATTTTTTTCCTTATTTGGAACATGTTTCGGGAATCCTATTGTTCCCATCCGCAGGCTTCTTTATTTCGTATCTTGTTGAGTACTTGTGTTTTGGTTGTTTGCTGTTATGACTTTCTGTTGGTTTTTGGTATTGTCGTTCGGTCAGTAACTCCTAATGGATGAACAGAGATGGCCGAGGAAAATATTTCAATGGAGGCTCCCAGGCAGAGGAAAAAGGTGCAGACCTAAACTGTCCTGGTATGAAAACATGAGGAAGGCCACAGAACATCATAACTTGGCAGAAGAAGTGCACAGGACAGAAATACATGGCGGTAGGTGTGGATATGCGGCAATAGCCGATGAAAATCCCTTTGAGAGAGAGATTATTGTGTTTAATTGCGGTGTATAGGCTATATTTAGTATTTTCGATGTTGAGTGCTTTGAAAATTGTCTCATGTTTTGTATTGATATGTATTAATTGTTCAAGTGTTAGTTTGTTTTGTGTTTTGTGTTTGTATATTTGTAAATTTTCCCATATGTTCAGTATGGTGCCTTTGTGTGTTATGAGTTTTATTAGTGTCATGTTGGTTATGTCTGAGAATTCATGCTCTGTGTTTATTGCATGTGTGACCAAATTAGATGTATATAGTTCTGGTTTTTTGTATGCGTTTAGATGTTCAAAATAACTTTTTTCAATTTTTTTTCCTATGTACATTTATTGCAATCTTGGCATTCAATATTTTGTTATTTTGGTATTTTGTATAAATACTCAAAAAACTAAACACAGAAGGATACCCGAACGACATTTTATAAAACTGTGGCTGTCCCCACATTCCTGTATGCTAGTGCGACATGGACTCATGGTAAAAGGGACGCGTAGAGGATTCAGACAGCTGAAATGAAATTTCTAAGAGGGAAGCAAGATTGTTCTCTCTTGGGTCGGAGAGGGAAAGAGGATATTGGACGCAATTTAAACATTATATCATTGCACCAGAAGATTGAAGACCACAGAAGGAGACGATGTAAAAACTTGAACGGCATGCCTGGTATCCGTCTACCTGTGGCTGCCTTTGGTTATCACCCTACTGGGAAGAGAGATGTCGGTAGACCGAGGAGTGTATGGGTTCCGAAACAGGACTAGTCGTTGTAGTGGTGATGATGATGATGATGATGATGATGATGATGATGATGATGATGATGATGATGATATTATCCAAGCCAATATCTGCATGTTTATCTATATATATAAAACGCAAAGTCTGTGAACTGAATACAACTCCACACCTTTACACCGATTGCCACCAAATGTTGCACAGGTAACCTTTGACACTAGGCAAAAAACATTGTCTAACTTGGAATTTGATATTTTGGCCCGTTTGCACGATTTAGGCCCTTTTAATTATGATTTTTCGTTGACGCATGTAAAGATGTCAACAACGCCATGGAGACCAGAATTAATTACCATAGTAACAAGTAAATAAACAAATAATATTTAACGGCATCGGAACTGTACCTTTATCCGTTCCTGCAGTTTATAATGTTTTTAATATGCGATTGTATCGATATATTTTGTAATTTTGTATACAGATACGACTATATCTTTGTAATCTTCTTAAAATATTATAAAATTTATGTTTATACGTATTTCTGACGGTGCAATGAATAAATAATGAAATATATTAAATATTACTACTAAAGATGTCAGCAACACTATGGAAACCAGAATTTACCATCGTAACAAGTAAATAAACAAAAGCTATTTAGCGGCATCGGAACTGTATATTTATCCATTCCTGAAGTACATTTTCGATGTTTTATATGATATGGGATTGTATCTACATATTACGATATGCAAAAGAAGAAGTGTACTAATTGTAAAGTGTCCTATTACTTAATGCAAAGCAAAAACGTGTGTTGTTTTCATTTGTGAGGTTAGGTGACAACGGTTTTTTGGTTTTTAGTTTACTGCTGAAACAAATAAAAGCCATGGTTGAGGAAAACAAAACGTTTAATGTGACATACAATGCTTCTAACACAGTAACACTTAAAAAAAGAATTTAGCGTTTTTGATTTAACAGGTACTTTAGAAATATCTCCAAAGGCTTTATAAACGGGTACTTTCAAATCTCCAAAGGCTGTTGCACCAACATAATAATTTAGTACAAGTTAATAAATCGTACAAGTGTTGAAAACAGCTCTGAAGAGAATTTGACTAATGAGCACAAAATTGTAATACGAGCTGACAGAACGCCGTATACACATTGACAGTAAAAATTATATTAAAATACTTATTGAAAGTCAAATATTTGCGTGCAAAGCCGCGGGTAACAGCTAGCTGATAATATCTGTTTATTTTCAGTTTTTACATTTCTATTATCTCTAGCATCTCTACGGTTGACATGCTCCTGCAGCTTATACTTTACGCATAAAATAAAACTTGGTCTTCGGCGAAACAGCGACAGGATAAGTGGTTCACCGTTTACCCTTATTTTGTTTGCCCTATGTAACATTTATTGCAAATTTTGGCATTCAATTTTGTATGAATACTCAAAAAACTAAATACAGAAGGATACCCGAACGACATTTTATAAAACTGTGGCTGTCCCCACATTCCTGTATGCTAGTGAGACTTGGACTCATGGTAAAAGGGACGTGCAGAGTACTCAGGCAGCCAAAATGAAATTTCTAAGAGGAACGGAGAAGGAACGAGGATATTAGACGCGATTTAAACATTGTATCATTGCACCAGAAGATTGAATACCATAGAAGGAAATGATGTGAACACACTTGAACTGCATGCCTAATATCCGTTTACCTGTAGCTGCCTTAGTTTATCACCCTACTGGAAAGACAGATGTCGGTAGACCGAGTAGGAGATGGGTTCCGAAAGGCCTAGTCCATGGAGTGGTGGCGATGATGATATTATCGAAGCCAAAATCTACAAGTTTTTTTCGTATGAGTCACTGGTTCAACTGGTTCCTCCCTTCTTCTCCTCTCTCTTCTTCCTCCCCCACATTTCCTTCATTCTTGATCGATGTCTCTCCCTCCTTTCGTCAGTCTAGATGGCAATTGTCCTCTTCTTGGGGTTTTCCTAAAAACCTTGGGCCTTTTTAAATTCAGTTTTGAGTGTCAAGCATTCTTGAATGTCTTCTTGAGTAATCTGGAGCTGTTATATGTCTTTGTTGGTTCTTTCAACAACGTATTGGACATTTTGAGCGTTTAGAAATAGTTAAAAAGTTTCCCTGTTATTTCGTCAGGATTCATTCTTTGAGCATGTCCATAGAAAGTATTTCTTCTTTTCCTAATTAAGTCTGTGATTTTCTCAACACGTGTATACAGCTTACTATTCTGGTGTCTTCTGTAATGTTTAAATTCTACAAGTTTATTGATAATATTTTTCTTTTTTTCAGCTTTTTAAATTGCTATTATCTCTAGCATCTCTTACGTTGACATGCTACTGCAGGTTAAACTTTATGCATAATATAAAAACTTTGGTTTGGGCGAAACAGCGACAGGGTGAGTAGAACGGTGTACCTTTTGTGGTGATAATTAAATGACGTGGTGGTGGTGGTGGGCACAACGCCAGGAAGCGAGGCATTAACCTGGGCACTGTTGCTGCTGCCTGCTCCCTCCCGTTACATAATTATGATAATCGTATTACGTGCAGAGAGGGTGACATGCTAATGTTGTGCATACTTAATGTAGCGTCCGTGGTACTAATGTCACCTCTCTTTAACCTTTTTTATCCGTCTAAACGTTACTTATTACTAGCGTACTCCATGAGCTGCAAAACTCGATCAGTATTTAAAGCCAAATACATTTATTGTCACATAAAGGGTATCCTGAGTTAAGAGGGGTCAAATGCCCTTAATCGCGGATTCCGAAATAAACTATATAATATTGTTTCTTGACCCTAAAAAATGGTAACCCATGGTACATACCTCGGATTCTTTCCCCTCCCCAACCAAAAAAACCCCATTTATTCATATTTAATTTTTTCTCCCCTTCTAGTCTATAAATTTACTTTTCTTCCTGTTTTGAGAGTAGTGCAATCAGAATCAGCCCTTATCTAGAACATGATTATTTTGGCGATCACCATTCTTCCATTTCCTTACGGAACATGGAAGTAAAACATTCATAGAGCTAAGAGAAAATTATCTTGAGAAATAATAGCAAATTAATACAAACAGTGTTCTTTTCTTATTGAGGCCCGGAACGTTCCACCCTGCCCTCGTAAATAATACTACAGTCAATACTTGTGTTACTATGCTGCTGTTATTTAAGGTTTTAACTATGAGGCGTGCTTAGAGAATGTCTAGACAGAATTCCAAGAATTGTAAAACTTTTTTAAAAATAATTTTACACCAAGATTAAAATTCAATTGTTTTAACAACGTTGTCTAAATTGTCCAGTTACTTCAAAGTGTAACAAACTGCGTAGAGAATTGATTTCTGTTAGAGAACTGAATATTCTACGTAAATTTAAAGGACTGAAATTTTCTTATAATTAAGTTTAAAATAATTATAAAATGATATGATTATTTCATTGAAATAATTATTAATATCATTATTAACATATATTATATACCAATCATTAATAATTAATAATATTTATTAATTATTATTATTAATTATATTATTAATTATATCAATAATTATTATTATTACATTAGAATCATAATGTGTTCTTGAGGAAAGTAGGCCTACATATCGGCACCACGAAACGCACCATCAACACTAACACATCGGGGAACAATGGTGCAAGGCCGGCTGGGCAAAACGTAGAACTCTGCTATGTGGAACATTCACGCTCTGTCAGTGGTTTATTATGACCTTTTCTGAATACATTATTTATCAAAATTAAGTGCTTTACTCTTGTTAAAATGTAAAACGTTGCAGGTAAACTACCCCTCCTCCTTAACCGTTTGATCTTCATCAAAATCAATAGGCCTTGAGTTCTCTACAACTCGGGCACACATATGCAAAAAATTATTTGATTGTGTTTGAATTGCAGCAGTCATCGTTCTACACACAGACACTTTTTGTAAACTGACTTTTCTTCATGTTTTGAGGGTAGTACAATCAAACTCTGCCCTTATCTCGAACACAATTTTTTTCGCAATCGCCAAACACCCACAATTCTGAGCCGAATGTTTTGTATTCATTTACAATTAATTTATTGCATTGAAAACAGCTGACACAGAAATAACAAAACAAGAATTCACGCAATCATTTTCGACAAATAACAATTCGTTCCCGCAGTCATTTTCGATATTTCCATTATTCGATTGTTTGGCTTCGATCTTTAGTGAATGTCGCACATAATTTTATGTAGGTGAAAAAATTATACAAATTTTAATTTCGTATGTTGTAAACTAGTTGGCTGGCGATTGCAGTTGGTGTTCTTAGTCCTTTATTTAATGAAAAACTATTGTAGCAGTAGTATATCACAGTTGCGAACCTGTGACGCCAAAAGTTGATGCCACAATTTTGATGTCCGCCTCATTTTATGTAGCTGGACAAATTTTAATTTCGTATGTTGCAAACTAATTGACTGGCGATTGCAGTTGGTGTTCTTAGTCCTTTCTTTAATTAAAAAATAATCGTAGCAGTAGTATGTCACAGTTGCGTACCTGTGACGCCAAAACTTGATGTTGTTAGGTTAACACGAGAACTGAAATTACACATGGAAAGCGATACGTGTGAAATTTAAAACTTGTTTTCTTCTTGAGGAAACTAAGAAAAAAACCCAACTCGAAAGTAAGGCGGGTCCAAAGGCCACCCCTTGCCTATTACTACACATGTCTCCTTTTTTTGGGGGGGGGGGGCAGAACTCGGTTTTCAGTAGTACTCGTTTTCTCCAATACTCGTTCTGTGAGTAAACCGCTCACACTGGAATGTAAGGCGGTGTGGTCCAAGGGAACTCGTTTTTTCTGATAATACTCGTTTTCCAACAAGTAATCGTTTTGTGGCTAACCAAAAAGAAACGTCCATCGTGTACAATATGTGGAGCGTATGTTGTCATTTCTTAATACATTGTTTTACTTACATTATTTTTGTGTTTTCCATTAACCACAAACATTTGTATTCTTCAGTTTGTGAGTTAACTCAGAAACATTAGGTTCTTTTATTTAAGTATTACTGTGTTATAAGCATTGTATATACACATTAAACGTTATGTTGTCCTCAACCATGGCTTTTATTTATTTCAGCAAATAAATTAAAAACCAAAAACCATTGTCACCTAACATCACGTAGGTTAGGTTTGACCTAATCATTGTCAAATGAAAACACCACGTATTCGCTTTGCATTAAGAAATAGGACAATTTACAATTAGTAATTTACACACTTCTTCTTTCCCACATCGTAATATATCGATACAATGGCATATTAAAAACATCGAAAATGTACTGCAGGAACGGATAATGTACAGTTCCCAATACTCAAATTAACAAATTCCAACCCCCTTGCACTGCACGTATTGCCAACATTATAAAATCAAATTTTTACATAATATAACATTAGTTAAGTTTTGAAAAGAATGCGGTGAGTTATGTGAACGGCAAAACGGTAAAATATATCGGGCTCTTTAATCTTATACAAAGTGACTAAAGTCAGTAGAGGGAAGGGGGAGTGACTAGTTCTTTTAAAGAAGAGTAAGGGAGTGTTTTTACGGAGGCAATGAGTTTTGATGCCCCGTGTTTGGGAGTCTTCAGCGCGCAATGAATACCAAATGTGGAGAGCGAGACGCTTGTGTTTTGCAAATTCAACGTCTTTTTTTACATATGCGAGCTCTTGCTGTCCTGCGTTGATCGATTTAGCTTTCGCGACCGAATAATGTTTTAGAACCATTCTGTTGGCCGCAATAAATACAAAAATCGTTCATTTTAATAGGCCTACAACCAATAAATAAAATACACAAATTTCTGCTGAAAATAAGAATTTGTGCAGAAAAAAGGAATTTCTCACGAACATTAAAAATGCGCCAAAATTCCTGCTAACAGATATTGGTCGAATAGGGAGAGTTAGAAAATTTTAACATCTAGGAGAAATAATTCCAGAGAGTGGTTTAGAAAAATCTGCTATAGAATAAAGCATTCATATAATGAAAAGAGTACATGGTTTAACTAAAGATATTTACAATAAAAGCTGTATCTAAAAATCGGAAAATAGGGCTTTACAGTAGAGTAGTGAGGCCATAATGCCTGTATGCAAGTGAATGTCTAGCATTGAATTATAATTTAGACAAACTGGAAATATTGGAAAAACAAATTATTAGGAAAATATCAGGACCACGAAAAACTTCAGAAGGTTGGAAATTAAAAAGTAATGATGAAATAAATCAAAGAAAAGAAAATATAACAGAAACAATGAGAAAAAGAAGACTATTATTTTTTGAACATTTATATAGAATATACGACAATAGGTTAAGAAAACAGATCTTCATTTATCTGTGGGGAAAGAAGTCAACATCAAGTTGGATTAAATAAGTCCAAAAGGATTTAAGAAAAAAGAAACATAAACATAAGCAGAAGAAGCAATTTAAGTTTTTCAGGCAAAACTGTTAAAAATGGAAGGAGTTCAGGTTAGGAGAGAGAAAAACGTAGGTTCAAAGTGGACCGAAGACAGGAAGAAGTGACATAATGAAAAGATGAAAGTGTATTGGATAAAAAGAAAAGAACAAGGAGTAATGAATTGAAGGGGATAAGTCAAGTCCACGTCCCATCGTGCCCCCTGTGATGCTAACGGACCTCTGTGCGGACGGAATGGTGGAAGAGATCTCAATGATCCAACAGCAGGACGTGCGGAAGAATCTTAGAGGAGCAGACCTCTTCAAAAACCTTGGTTCCTCTGGCTCCGGATGATAGCTCCAGCCTAGGGTTACAGGTGAAACCCGGTCAACGGTCTCAAAGACGGATGAGGCATCTCAGTTCCCAACGGCAGAGAGAGCGGTGAAACCCTAGTGAAGTAAACCACGAAAAACAATCATTTCGGACTATCAATCTGATCTTATCTCGGAATTTAATTCCTACTTTTGCACTCTATACAATTTCAGAAGAAAAGAAAAAAATAGTAAAGAAATAAAGAATTGAAATTGGCATGTGGTTCTTAGTTGGCCTATACAAAAAAAAAAAAAGAATTGAAATTGGCATGTGGTCCTCAGATGGCCGATACAAAAAAAAAACAACACACACAAAAATATCCAACATTCCTCAGCAGTAGGCAGAGTGTTCCAAGTCATGTTCTAGGATGCTACTTCTGTATTACCAGTCAGGTGTAGAGCAGGGTAGTCTCCTGGGTCCTCTACTGTACCTCCTGTTCACCTCATACTTACCGTCAGGACGTGATACGACTGTTGCTACCTATGCTGATGACACAGCAATCCTAGCGACATACTCCGAACTCTCAATATCGTTTCTTATGCTAAAAGAATCATTAAACAAGAACTAATTATTTTACTTTCTTGTTTCTTGGTTACACCAATCCACGACTGCTCTCAGGACTGAAAATTCTGATCCTTACCTCCGGAGATTGATTGAGACAGTCACCCACGAAACGTAAGCACTCGAAACACTGTCTCTCACCGCGCTGTGCAGTGCTCAATTGAGGGGACTCTACACTTTCCATCCAGTGGAGATACTCACCGGCAGTAGCGTGACATCCATGTAACAGCTGTTGCCGGCGGCAACAGTACTGGAAATAAGAGAAAATAATATTAATTATATGACAGAATAAATACTTTAGTTATTGAATAATATGAAATCCAAACAATATTAGTAGAGAAATTCGAAGAAAAGCGTAGCATTGCTTTCGAACTGTTGGGCACTTGCACCGTCTTGTGTTGCCGGCTCAGACATCGGCAGTGTTTTACTGCGTACGGTCATTGACCTCGTACTAGTTGTCACTGTACAAACTATGGAGGGAGGGACACACTCGTCCGTTCAATGTGTTGCCGCTGTATAAACCGGCAAAACCCTCAGTTAGCAGCTATGTTCGTTTCGGAAGCGACGTGCAGCAATTACTACGTACCTACTTGTGTTTTGTTCGTGTAGTCATGAGTTTCTCTGTTTGTCTTTATTACTTTTAATTCGATTATTTGTGTTCTTATTTATTCTGTGTAATTATAATGAGAGTCAGATCTCGTTGATCCGGGACCCTCTTCTCCACCCAGGGAATGATAGAAAATACACTAAAAAGAACACTTGGTACAAAAAAAAAATGTGAATTAATTTTTAGGTTACATTTAGGCAACAGGTGTTGCCACGCCACTACTCACCGGTCGCAACCTAACACGGCCGCTGTGAATATTATTAAAACTATTAAAAACCGGGGTGTTAGGTCGCGGTCGGTTGCTATGTAACAGCGACATCGTCGACAATGTTTCGAACCCACCTTCGGGGAGCTGTTGCACTTACCCGAATTAAGTTGTCGGCTATCGTTCGGCCAAGATCCGTCGTAACTGTTTCACAACACTCTGTTGTCGCTTTGCGGCGTGAAGAAGATCGCCGATGTCGCTGTTATATAATAAACGACCACTACATAACAGCCCGTTTTTAATCGTTTTTGTTGTAATTGTCAATTGTACTTACTGTACTTGTAGCATAACTGTTACTTAGAAGTGAGAATATAAGAAATTCTTAGTTGTGTGGGAAACAGGGACAGATGTCAGTTGTGTATACGAGACTGTAGCGTATGTTTTGAACATAAAATTAGTTTTAAGAAATTTTCCCAGGCTTGTGAATGGTATCTCACCCTTTCTCAATAAGCGTGACTGTCCAGGAAGTGATAATCGTAGGAAATCTAGGCGAGACACATCAAAATAAGAATTAATGGTGACAAGGTCCAGACAGGAAATATAAAATCTCACACCTAAATTTGATATCCTTTTGGGGGAGTCAAGTAATTGGTCACAAGTGTGAAGCCAGGTGGTATACTCCGTGTGAACATTGGTAAAAGCAGGTGTTCTATTCCGTGAGAACTTTTAATCTAAAGTAGTAAACACCCCAAATCGTGACGTAGGGTCACATGATACAGTCTTTGACGAATAATAGACAGTCTTATAAAATTATAAGATATTTACCCTCACTTCAACTAGTTTTAGCCTATCATAGTTAAGATTTTAGAATTAAGAGGAGGGAACAGTCCCACCACTAAATTAAGTGTTACACCCACGATGATGTACTATAAAAACTCTTAGCATTCGCTGGGGAGACAGATCTGATTTTGTAAGCAGTCCAAGAGAACTTACTCATCTTTTCTCATTTTTATTTTGACTTTGATCTGTGTTGGAAGGTGTTCTTAGAGAGCCGGAAAACCAGATGTTGTCAATAGTTTGTTTTTGTAATTTTTGAAGTAACTAAAAGTAGTTACATTAATTTGTGAACTAAATACTAGTAACTGAAGGTACTTAGAGTTTAAATCAGTAATTGAATTAACTGACTTATAGTTTGTCAAGAAGAGTTTGTATAAAGTAACTTGTAAAAGTTCGTTTGTATTTTGCTAATCACAATAAATTGTCTTCAAGAAGAACGGTTCATTCTAATGATTCAACTTCACCTCCGGAAACACGTCAAACAAAACAGTTGTAACTTAGCAGCCACTCGATAGGTTACAACATTTTGATAATATAGAACAGCAGTCGGCAACCCCGCGCCCGCGGACCAATTCGTAATTTTATTTTATTTTGAACGAAGAAACGCATCCGCATTGTACCTGCTTCGAAGTACTTTATTTCAAAAAGGTACAAGCCGTTTCCAATTTTACTTTTTTGTAATACAATACTTACTGTTAAGTTACGTTTTTTTTTCAAGAAAAAGAACTGAAACCTTCATTTATGTTTTAAATGTAAGTTTTTCAAGTTTTACATTTCTGTGCACTTTATAAAAATAAATAGTGTTATTGTGGTAAGTTCTTTAATTTATTTTTATTAAAATGTGTTACCGTTAAACCACTTTTTCGTTTTAACTTTCGTTAGTTTTTAAAGTGCGTGTGCACACATGATGACAGATTGTTGATGACCTACTCCTAATGTGAAAAATGTTCACAAGTGTATATGAAAAATACTACAAAGCTTTTTTTAATTCGGTGTTCCACGTCGCTATTTCTTGTAATTTTCCACCACAGTTAATGTTTTTAACGTCCAGCTAGTGACCATTGATGTCCAACATCCAGCTCCGCAACTTTCTGTTTTCCACTGACGAGGTGAGGAGGTGCACCCCTTTGAACTGGCCCTCAATGATATATGCGCCCCCATAAATTCAAAGGTTGCCTATGACTGAAGTAGAGGGAAAATGC
The DNA here is from genome assembly GCA_034769895.1 of Magicicada septendecula. Classification (NCBI taxonomy): domain Eukaryota; kingdom Metazoa; phylum Arthropoda; class Insecta; order Hemiptera; family Cicadidae; genus Magicicada; species Magicicada septendecula. The sequence continues at coordinate 3,440,869 of CM068368.1, read as the reverse complement.
CGGTTCAAACTCACAAAGGAATGCCGCCTTCTTAAAAAACACTAAAAAAACACTAAAAAACATGATCTCAGAGATGACGCCGCCACCGCTGGACCCGCAGCATCCCGATGGACCACAGCACCGCGAATTTCCGCGAATAAATTTTTTTATTTTTTTTATTTTATTTTTTTTATTTTTTTAATTAAATTGATTTGGTGGGATGATGTTCAATGGACCACCAGCATCCGTGAATATAATTTTTTATTTTTTTAAGAAAGCTGATTTGCATATCAGTGGGTGGCGTTGGGTGGGAGGTTGTTTTTTTATTTCATATCAGTGGGTGGGGGGTGGTTCCAACTCGAAGCATTATAGTGTATACTAAAATATATGATCAGGTGTACCAACCTTTGCATGAGTTCAAATTTGTTGTGTGTTATAATGTATATTAAATCTATATGATCAGGTGTACCAACCTCTGTAGTATTATTATAGTGTATAGATATTTTATATGAGCAGGGTTGTCAACATTTTCTGCGGTGGGGGGAGGGAAATGTGCGTGTATAGAGCAGATCTGCCAACATTTCTTTCTCTTCTGTGGTGGGAAATTCAAACTATATATGATCATAATTGTTACTCTCTCTCTCTCTCTCTCACACGGTGTGTATGTCTCTCTCTCGTTGTCAAACGTTATGCTCACCGGCATTATAGTGTATATTAAAATATATGATTAGGTGTACCAACCTTTACATGAGTTCAAATTTGTCGCGTGTTATAATGTATATTAAATCTATATGATCAGATGTACCAACCTCTGTATTATTCGTCCTCTCTCTCTCTCTCCCTCTCTCTCTCTCTCACACGTTGTGTATGTCTCTCTCGTTGTCAAACGTTATGCTCAAACTGTGGTCAGTACCGAGCGCATGTATATGAAATTAGAAAGTTTATATTTATTCGACAAATATTAATGTCCTCTCTCTCTCTCTCTCTCTCTCTCTCTCTCTCACTCTCACTTGTTTCAACTGTGTCAACAAATAGTAACGTCCTCTCTTTCTCTCTCTCTCTCTCTCTCTCTCTCTCTCTCTCTCTCACTCTCACACGTTTCAACTATGCAAGGTTTCATACCCTTTCTCCTGTCTCCCTCTCGTACATTGAGTAGTCGGTGTGATGAATAAATAATTTTAGCCCTCTCTCGTTGTTAAAACGTCGTCTTCATTTTCAATGTATTAAATAATTAATTAATAGTTTTATAATGCAGTCAGTGTGATTGATCCTTGTTAGAAATATATATATTTGGCGTCAATGAACTACTTACCTGTTATGTTGTTACAGACAATACTTCTGTTTTAAGGTTGCAGTTTACACACATAGGTTCAGTAGTGTATAGCGAAATAAATTAAAATTATACACACACACATGAAAACGGCGGCTGAAATTCATACAAATCTTCTGATGTAACAGTTCACAAAATAAATTAATTGTACACATGTTCAGAGGTGTAGAGTGAAATAAAATAAAGTCATAATTTGTTTAAATGATTAAATATATTTTAACATTCACAATATAAAATTCACAATTAAATAAATACATTAGAAATTGATATTTTTTCGAAAGTTTATATATAATTGTGTGTCGTACTTGTAGAAGAAGCAACCTGCAACATAACAATACAACAACAACATTAAAAATCATGTTAAATATCACACACACAGATGCACACGCAACGCACGCACATACAGACGCATACGCAACGTAATCACACACACACACACACACACACACACATACGCACACGCATACGCAACGTAACCAAACACGCAACGCGCCCACACACAGACGCAAACGCAACGTACACACGTTTGGGTTACACCACACGTGCACGCACACACACACACAGACGTACACGCACACATACGCAACGCGTCCACACACAGACGCAAACACAACGTAATCATACACATACATACAACGTGTACACGTTTGGTTTGAATCATGTACCATGTAGGACCAATAAACAGATAACAGATTTAAATATGCTATAGTCATTGTAAGACGTTACAATCATTGAAGTGTTTAATAAGTAAATTGTATGTATGTATATATCACTGAATAATAATAATAATAATATAATCGTTCTAGTGTTAACGTTTGCTGCAACAGGTAAAGCAGTTACAAATAATTACATATAGGTTCAGAGGCGTATAGTGAAATAAATTAAAAATCCATTCATCAAAACTTTGTAAATTAGAATCTGCACTACATTCAAACATACGCACACACACACACAATGATAAAAAATTGTTTATTAAAAGTAGTTCGTTACCTTAACGAGGTACGATTTCCATATGTACTGTTTGATTCCTCATGCCTCGAAACACGAGATGTAGGTCGCTGGGGCTTATATGACGGAGCTCTTCATCTGTAAAGACGCAAGCATACCTCTTAGGTAGATATACACGATAGCGTAGCTCACCATCTTCCAACGTTACAAGCACAGACTTCCCATATCTTGTGTCCACATGCACCATGTTAACAATCGGATACTGCTTGTTCAATGTTAATTCTGCACACCGTTTGTACTCAATAGCAGAAACTGCATTGAATTTTGTGATAAACGACATTATTTATGAGAAGTGAAGACGTCTGTATCAAACTAGGTGGAACTAAACAATGACTACAAAGAAGACTAGTGAAAGTAATGGTGGTGATGTGGTCATCAGGAAAGTTCACGTTCATCGCCCGAAGCTTTGCATGTACATACACACAGGCAGAATTAGCGCTGTTACAAAATATATATATTAGGAAAGTCAAGCCCACAGACTACTAGAAATAGTTATCGTTTGAAAAAAAAAAAAGAAACCACACATTACGAACTAATATCGTTACAATAATAATAATACATAAACTTACGTTTACGGTCGTCCAAACTGAAGTATGGAGTGACAATAACTATAGATATCACAGTAAGAATTTTTGTTGTTGTTTTTAACAGGTGATGTTTTTTATCCCCTGAAGCTTTGTATGCAGAATTATGACTGTTACATAATATATATTAGGAAAGTCGTCAGAAATAGTTATCGCCTGCAGCAAGAATTTTTGTTGTTGTTGTTGTTTTTAACAGGTGGTGTTTTTGCATGTACATACATGCAGAATTATGGCTGTTACATAATATATATTAGGAAAGTCGTCAGAAATAGTTATCGCCTGCAGCAAGACTTTTTGTTGTTGTTTTTAACAGATGGTGTTTTTCATCCCCTGAAGCTTTGCATGTACATACATGTAGAATTATGGCTGTTACATAATATATATTAGGAAAGTCATCAGAAATAGTTATCGCCTGCAGCCATATACAAGTATACCTAATGAAATTAACAATGCTATGAGACACTTACATTAAAAATGTTTGTATAACAGAAAAATCATTAATTATCCACTCTCTAAGTGCGTGCACATTATGGTTTGTACATAGTGTAGAAGAAGAATTGCAATGTGTAAGACATAACGCCCCAGGAATGTCTTTTGGTACGTCTTTTGGGCAACCAATGTCATCAAGATTTATTATATGATAATGAATTATTTTCGATTCTAAAAAACGTTTTTTCTCAAGACCCTTCACAAACACATATTTATATATGTTCGTATACGTTGTTAACACTGAAACAAGATTGTCGTACGGTGTCTCTCCTTCATCCCATCTTAGCCCATGATAGTTTGTCGTTAACCAGCAGTTGGTTCTAGTGTATTTCGAATTCGTAACGACTGTAGCAGGCGGGGCGAAAATCCAATGTCTGCATGCAAAACGTGTTACGTCCATAACCGACAACTCCTTTACTATATAATTGCCGTTGTCATCATAAAAGCAGTGAAAGTCAATTATTACAGCAGCGTTTTCCATTATACTATAAAAAAAAAAGAAACCACACATTACAAACTAATATTTATAAACACAAAGATCGTTACAATAATAATACACAAACTTACGTTTACTGTCGTCCGAACTGAAGCGTGGAGAGAGAATAACTATCAATATCACAGTGAGAATTCTTTTTGTTTTTAACAGATGGAATTTTAGCAGGAGGGGGAGCAGAGTCGCCGTCGGCAATTAATTTGGCACGTACGTAAGATTTTAATAAAACAATTAACAGTTTTAAATAATAATTTTCGGAAACAACCCCCGACTTAAAAAAAATATAGTTTACCTTGTGGTATAAAATTCAAACTATTAAATTGTCTCTCTCACACACATTCTGATTACTATACAACTAATTGCATGTATGTTCAGATGGTTCTACCGAAATAAACCATTGTATGTATGTGTGTGTGTGTGTGTGTATGTGTGTGTGTGTATGTATTCGCTAAATCCGCCTTTCACTTTCTAATATGACACATGACACTCATTAGTTGCACCCATCACAAGTAATTATGGATTAGAAAGTATTCACGTCCAAAACAAACATCGGCTTTCCCCTACCACCAGAGACCAATATATACTCAACAAATTTAACGATAAATTTTCATTTGACTCGCTTGCGTGCACTGACAAATCTATCACGACATTTTTAATAGTTGGAAGACTGTATTATTGTGCAATCGCAGTATACGCAAGTTCCTGTGTGTAGTCAACATACAATAGTTTTGGTGAGTATAATTTATTGTATGTACAGATTTTATTTAAACGTAAAAATTATTTGCATTAAAACATTATTTAATACATGTATGTGTATGTTCAAACCACAATTTACGAAATATATTCTTACCATATTTTTTATATTACACTTCTAATTGAAGATATATATATTTTAATTTAATACATGTGTGTGTAAGCGTATGTGTATGATCAAATTACAATTTTCTGAATATATTCTTAACTTACTTTTATTCTTAACGCACTTTTAATTGAAGATATATATTTGAATTTAATACAATTTTCTGAAATATATTCTTACTGTACCTTTTATACACTTCTAATTGAAGATATATATATTTTTAGGTATAACTGAATTTTATCGGATTCACACTGACTGCTTGCGTGCGTTGATAAATCTATCTCAACAGTTTTTTAATAGTTGAAAAACTGCTTGAATTATTGTACGTCTCAGTATACACAAGTTCCTGTGTGTGTATTCAACATACGTTAGTTTGGTAAGCATAATTTATCAAGTGCATTATTTATTGATTTAATACATGTATGTGTGTGTGTGATCAAATTATTATTATTATCTGAAACAGAACAGTATATATAGATTCGAGTGGTATGTAAGACGCTGTTATATGTTACTAGTAAAAACATTATTTACTGACTTTAATACATGTATGTGTATGTTCAAATCACAATTTCTGAAATATATTCTTACCGTATTTTTTATATTACAGTTATAATTGAAGATATATATTTGAATTTAATACATGTGTGTGTGTGTGTGTGTGATCAATTTTCTGAAATATATTCTTACTGTACCTTTTATATTACACTTCTAATTGAAGATATATATTTTTAGGTATAACTGAATTTTATCGGTTTCACACTGACTGCTTGCGTGCGTTGATAAATCTATCTCAGCAGTTTTTTTAATAGTTGAAAGACTGCTTGAATTATTGTACGTCTCAGTATACACAAGTTCCTGTGTGTGTGTAGTCAACATACGCTAGTTTGGTGAGCATAATTTATCAAGTGCATTATTTATTGATTTAATACATGTATGTGTATGTGTGCGTGATCAAATTATTATTATTATCTGAAACAGAACAGTATATATAGATTCGAGTGGTATGTAAGACGCTGTTATATGTTACTAAAATCATAGCAAATATTTTCATTCTAAGCATATTTACTGTTTAATAATAATTACAACCCAACGAATGATATATATAGTTTGATGCTTTATAAGTTTGTGTACATTGGTTGTATATTGTAAGCATGAAAGTATTATTTAAATCTGTTTGTGTGTGTGCGCGAAAATAAACTTAATTTTCTCGATCTAGCAAATAGTTGGTCTAAGCGTACATGTATTATGTACAAATTGATATATAAAACGTTTACGATACACTAACATAATACCAGCGTTATAACAGTACCTTTTGTTTTTCAGTATTCATTCATTCTCACTTGAAGATCATGGCTAACCTTCAGCAGGAACGTGGGGAGGAGCAGACTGAACAAGGTAAAAAAAAAGTTCACAGTTAAGAAATTATTTTTGTAATTATGTAGTGTGCAAACTTGCTGATGCGAATTAACGTTTGAGTCATACTATGTCTATTGGTGTGTGCATGAAAAGTCTCACTCTTAACATCGTTTAGAAATTGACATGTAGATGAAAATTTTTCATGTTCCTTCATAGGTTTGTCACCTTCTTTCCAATCAACTAATTCAATTCCACAACAAAAGCATTTAACTCTATCGTCTACGAAGACATACTATGTCCACAAACATCGAAATTTCTAGGGTAGAAGTAGAACCCCGCAAACGCTAACTCGTCGGGGCTGATAAACGTCACTTCCCTATACTTGAATGATTTTATTCTTTCACTTTCAATACTAAAATCAGGAGTAGCCGACATCTTCACGGTTTGTAATAAACTGACATATTACCCCCCCGACGAGTGTTATTTATTTACTACAAACATGAATTTGTGTGTACACGTTATTTATCATTCCTATTGGTTACTAATACTCATGTTTCTATTGTTTCAGTTGTGACTCGGTTTTATATCGAGAGGAACAGTAGTGTCCGAGGGTGCATCACAACCTTCGACTACATTCCAGTGAACGTCAACGAGTCGGATCATGACGTAGTATTCGTAATGACTGAGGCACGTCCTTTATTGCTTGAGGATATTCAGGCAGAGCAGGCACGTTTACGCAATATCAAGTGGCATATTGCGTGCAGGATACGTTTTACCAAAACCGTGGTAGATGGTGACAGTGGTGAGGAGAAAGAGGTAACGAAAGACGCCGTCTTCCACGGACGTTGTCGCACGTTGCTCGCGGACGACAGCGACGAGTTGAATTGTCTACTCGATGAATCCTACGATAAAATCTTCAATAGCATATCTAATTTTACCCGTGACGGGAGCGGATGGACGGTGGATGCTGTCCTAAAGCTGGAACTGGTTGTTGGACGGTATCAGCCTCTAGCAGCGTCCTCCTACCTTCCAACCCCGCGAAAACTCTCACACACCAGGGCAGTAGTCAACATCAAGAACCCCCAGGATGAAATGTGTTTTCTGTGGTCTGTTCTAGCCACATACACCCTCAAGAACGTAATAGAGACCGTGCTTCAAACTACATCCCATTCATAAACACATTAAATATGTCCGGTATCGAGTACCCTGTTTCGTTAAAGTCCATTTCCAAATTTGAAGTACAGAATCCTAACATTTCTATAAACGTTTTCGGCTATGATATAGAAGACAATATCAAAAATGAATCAAAAAATGAGGTTTACCCTCTGAGAATTACCCCGAATAAGGACAGGTCGCATCACGTTAATCTTTTGCTTCTGACCGATACGAATAGCCGAAAACATTACTGTCTTATCAGTAACATGAATAGATTGTTATTTTCCCTAACAAAACACGATCATAAATCATTTTACTGTGACTACTGCCTGCATCGTTTCACCACAGAACATGGTCTGTCCGATCATCTCCCCTACAGCACACCTTACGGCGAGCAGAAAACCAAAATGCCCACGGAGGAGGAGAAGTTTATGTCCTTTAAAAATTACGCGCACTGTCTTAAAGTACCCTTCACCGTCTACGCCGACTTCGAGTCCCTCATCACTCCGCTTCAATCGTGTTCACCTGGTAACGACGTCCCGACGACAGTGCACGAGTTAGGTGAATTCTACTCCGTCGATAGCAGCGGTGCCCGTCAGAAACTAACTTCTCCTCCTGTATCGTCCACATCATACGAAGCGATGCATATCCCGTCAGGTTTCTCCTATGCTATCGTCGATCATACGCACAGCCTTTGGAGAGAGGCTAAAGTTTATCGGGGTGAAAACGTTGTAGACACGTTCTTCTCGTGGTTGTTGAAAGACGCCGAGGATATGATGAAGGTGGTACGACATAACGTACAATTAATTATGTCCGATGATGACAATGTTGTGTTCACTAACGCCACCGTTTGTCATTTGTGTGAGCGCCCTTTGACAGACGATGACAAGGTACGCAATCATTGCCATCTTACGGGGAAATTCTTGGGAGCAGCCCATAATAGCTGTAATCTGAGTTACAAGATGCCTCGTCATATCCCCGTCTTCTTTCACAACCTTCGTGGCTACGACTGTCACCATTTAATGCAGGGTTTAGGGAAATATAAGGACGAACGCGTATCCTGCATCGCAACATCCAGTGAGCGTTACGTGTCGTTCTCCCTGGGTCCCTTGCGTTTCGTAGACTCCTTTCAATTTCTTAATCGCTCTCTGGACATACTCGTTACCAATCTGTCCGCGTCCGGGAGCCAATTTCCTTTGCTCAGAGAGGAAATGCTTAGACGGGGTTTCGATGAACAGACCAATCTGCTCGTACGCAAGGGGGTATACCCATACGAGTACGTTGACAGTATTGCTCGGTTCAACGAAACAAGTCTACCCGCTCGTGAACACTTTGATAACCGGTTGATGGAATCATCTATTTCGGACGCAGATTACGAGCACGCGCAAAACGTGTGGAGTGCATTCAATCTGCGTACGTTTGGAGATTACCATGATTTGTATTTGTTGACAGACGTAATGCTGCTGGCCGATGTCTTTGAAAGTTTCCGAGACATGCCCTTACGCGATTACTGCTTGGACCCATGTCATTTTTACTCGCTTCCCGGACTCGCTTGGAACGCGATGCTAAAAATGACCGAGGTCGAATTAGAACTGTTGACAGAAATAAATCTACATCTGTTCCTCGAATCTGGGATCCGCGGAGGCTGCGCGATGATATCCAACCGTCACGCAGTCGCTAACAATCCTCTGATTCCAGATCAGTACGATGTATCGAAACCGACCTCCTTCATTCTGTATACAGACTGTAACAATTTATACGGTGCAGCCATGTCGCAACCACTCCCTTACGCAGACTTCCGATGGCTCGATCGTAACGAAATCGAGTCCTTGGACGTACGTACTGTGAGTGATGATGCTGACATCGGGTACATCCTCGAAGTCGACCTACACTATCCTAATACCTTACACGACCTGCATTCCGACTACCCGCTTGCACCTGTGCGTCAGCGCATAACACACGATATCCTTTCTCCCTTTTCCAAACGTTTACACGAGAGTATATACAGATCATCGTATAACGAATCAGGGTCATCCGTAGAGAAGTTGTTAACAACTTTGGAGGACAAACAAAATTACGTTCTCCATTATCGAAATTTGAAATTGTATTTAAGTCTTGGTTTAGAGCTGAAAGCGACTCATAGGGTGTTGTGTTTTAAGCAAAGCGCTTGGTTGAAACCGTTTATCGATTTCAACACCCGCAAGAGGCAATCAGCCGTCAACAGCTTTGAAAAAGACCTTTTCAAACTGATGAACAACGCCGTATACGGTAAGTCGCTGGAGAACGTACGGAAACATATAGACTTTGAACTAGTCTCGAATGAACGACGGCTTCAAAAACTAGTTTCCACACCCAGGCTAAAACGTATGATTCGTTATACGAACGATCTGGTGGGGCTTTCACTTCGTAAAAAATCCATCGTTCTTTCTCGTCCCGTGTATGTCGGCTTCACGGTGCTTGACGTTAGCAAAACAATAATGTACGACTTTCATTATCGTTATGCTGTCGCCAAGTACGGCCGCAACGTTAAATTGTTAATGACTGATACAGACAGTCTGATGTATCATATTCAAACATCAGACTTGTATGCAGATATGAAGAAGGACTTGCACGTTTTTGACACTTCGGATTACCCTACGTCTCATCCTTGTTATAGCATTAAGAACAAAAAGGTTGTCGGACTGTTCAAGGATGAAACGTGTGGTCGTCCTATTAGAGAATTCGTAGGTCTCAGAGCGAAATGTTTTTCGTTCCTTGTGGCCCACGAAGATTCTAGCAATGCGAGTCAAAAACGTGTGTGTAAAGGTGTGCCTCGAGTTGCTATTAAGAGGAGTCTGCGACACGATATGTATCGCAAGTGTCTCACTGATCATTGTCCGTTTTCTGTCAGTGCGTTGTGTTTACGTAGCGATCATCATACGTTGTACACGATGCGTGTAAATAAGCAAGCGTTGTCACCGTATGATGATAAGCGTTATATATTAGACAATGGTCGTGATACCCTTGCGTACGGACATTATCGGATACATGCCGACGACGATGACGACTCTGCTCCTCCACCTGCTAAAATTCCCCGTTACACCACTGGTTAACAAAAAAATTCTTACTGTGATATCTATAGTTATTGCCTCCTCACACTTCAGTTCGGACGGCAGTAAACGTAAGTTTATGTATTATTATTATTATTATTGTAACGATATTTGTGTTTATACATATTAGTTCGTAATGTGTGGTTTCTTTTTTCAGGTGATAACTATTTCTAGTAGTCTGTGGGCTTTCCTACTATATATATATATATTTTGTAACAGCACTAGTTCTGCATGTACCTCGTTAAGGTAACAAACTACTTTTAATAAACAATTTTTTATCATTGTGTGTGTGTGTGCGTATGTTTGAATGTAGTGCAGATTCTAATTTACAAAGTTTTGATGAATGGATTTTTAATTTATTTCACTATACGCCTCTGAACCTATATGTAATTATTTGTAACTGCTTTACCTGTTGCAGCAAACGTTAACACTAGAACGATTATATTATTATTATTATTATTATTATTATTATTATTATTATTCAGTGATATATACATACATACAATTTACTTATTAAACACTTCAATGATTGTAACGTCTTACAATGACTATAGCATATTTAAATCTGTTATCTGTTTATTGGCCCTACATGTACACGTTGTATGTATGTGTATGATTACGTTGCGTTTGCGTATGTGTGTGGGCGCGTTGAGTATGTGTGCGTATGCGTATGTATGTGTGTGTGTGTGTGTGTGTGATTACGTTGCGTATGCGTCTGTATGTGCGTGCGTTGCGTGTGCATCTGTGTGTGTGATATTTAACATGATTTTAATGTTGTTGTTGTATTGTTATGTTGCAGGTTGCTTCTTCTACAAGTACGACACACAATTATATATAAACTTTCGAAAAATATCAATTTCTAATGTATTTATTTAATTGTGAATTTTATATTGTGAATGTTAAAATATATTTAATCATTTAAACAAATTATGACTTTATTTTATTTCACTCTACACCTCTGAACATGTGTACAATTAATTTATTTTTTGTGAACTGTTACATCAGAAGATTTGTATGAATTTCAGCCGCCGTTTTCATGTGTGTGTATAATTTTAATTTATTTCGCTATACACTACTGAACCTATGTGTGTAAACTGCAACCTTAAAACAGAAGTATTGTCTGTAACAACATAACAGGTAAGTAGTTCATTGACGCCAAATATATATATTTCTAACAAGGATCAATCACACTGACTGCATTATAAAACTATTAATTAATTATTTAATACATTGAAAATGAAGACGACGTTTTAACAACGAGAGAGGGCTAAAATTATTTATTCATCACACCGACTACTCAATGTACGAGAGGGAGACAGGAGAAAGGGTATGAAACCTTGCATAGTTGAAACGTGTGAGAGTGAGAGAGAGAGAGAGAGAGAGAGAGAGAGAGAGAGAGAAAGAGAGGACGTTACTATTTGTTGACACAGTTGAAACAAGTGAGAGTGAGAGAGAGAGAGAGAGAGAGAGAGAGAGAGAGGACGTTAATATTTGTCGAATAAATATAAACTATCTAATTTCATATACATGCGCTCGGTACTGACCACAGTTTGAGCATAACGTTTGACAACGAGAGAGACATACACAACGTGTGAGAGAGAGAGAGAGGGAGAGAGAGAGAGAGGACGAATAATACAGAGGTTGGTACATCTGATCATATAGATTTAATATACATTATAACACGCGACAAATTTGAACTCATGTAAAGGTTGGTACACCTAATCATATATTTTAATATACACTATAATGCCGGTGAGCATAACGTTTGACAACGAGAGAGAGACATACACACCGTGTGAGAGAGAGAGAGAGAGTAACAATTATGATCATATATAGTTTGAATTTCCCACCACAGAAGAGAAAGAAATGTTGGCAGATCTGCTCTATACACGCACATTTCCCTCCCCCCACCGCAGAAAATGTTGACAACCCTGCTCATATAAAATATCTATACACTATAATAATACTACAGAGGTTGGTACACCTGATCATATAGATTTAATATACATTATAACACACAACAAATTTGAACTCATGCAAAGGTTGGTACACCTGATCATATATTTTAGTATACACTATAATGCTTCGAGTTGGAACCACCCCCCACCCACTGATATGAAATAAAAAAACAACCTCCCACCCAACACCACCCACTGATATGCAAATCAGCTTTCTTAAAAAAATAAAAAATTATATTCACGGATGCTGGTGGTCCATTGAACCTCATCCCACCAAATCAATTTAATTAAAAAAATAAAAAAAATAAATTAAAAAAATAAAAAAATTTATTCGCGGAAATTCGCGGTGCTGTGGTCCATCGGGATGCTGCGGGTCCAGCGGTGGCGGCGTCATCTCTGAGATCATGTTTTTTAGTGTTTTTTTAGTGTTTTTTAAGAAGGCGGCATTCCTTTGTGAGCCAGAACTGTCAGTTTCCCTCTACTGACTGATATAGAACAATAAGAACGTGTACAAGGCTACATAATACTGTGTAGAGATATTGTAGTCGAGAGTAGAACACATCCACCAGGAAATGAAAATATGTTTTATTTGATTTGTGTATGTGTGTGTGCGGAGAAAAATATAGCGCACAGATACGAGTGTTGTTGATTTTCGATCGTGAGGAGACAGAGAAGGTGGAGGCAAGCGCTACGTCTTCCATATTTTCTCGTTTTCTCATATCCGTCTGTACTCCGAAGGGTGGCAATAATGTTGCTGATACACCGTTTGACCTCTCTTCCGTCCAGTTTAGTCTGTTCTGTCCTTTTGTGAGTTAAATAAATGCCAAAAACAGTTTCTACCTGTAAGATGCCAATAATCCATACTTTCCAAAGGATATATGTTAGGGTGGGCCGAAAATTTTTTTTCGATTCGCTATACCGCGAAAAACTTGCCATACGCAAGCAGTGGAACAGTGCGTGAAGCTGGTGACAGAAGCGTCACAAAAAGTCGTTGGTGCCGAGTCCAGAATGTTGGGTTCATAAGAACGGCGCTTCTTTCACAATCCATCATGCCACGTTTTTGCACAACTCGGAGTTTAAAAGAGCGAGTACCAAAAACAGTGAGTAAAATACTATTGACAAAATGCCACAGCTCGTAACATTAATCATTAACTATTTTATGTTAAAATGTAAAATTTGCAAATTTTAATGTTAAATATGTGTTTTTCAGGTGCAAAGCGCGACCAGTATAAGTTGAAATATCTTTGGTTGTTTAATTTATTTATCTTCCCTATGTTATTCTTTACTTACCAAAAGCTGTAGCGTTTGACGTACGTAGAAAAAGTTTCGTTTCTTTAGTTACGAAAAACTGTTAAAATTTATCAGTTCTTATGACTTTCGGGGGTGATGCGCGACCGAAAGATATTGTGCCACTTTATACTGCTGAGCCCCAAAAAGAAAACGTGACACACAATATACCACTTAAAATAATCATAATATTCGCTACCACCTATAACACGTTACAAACATAAGGTACATCCAAAATACTCATAACAATTAAGTTAAATATAAAGGAGAGCGGTGCGTAAAAAAAGGAGTCGGTACAACTAGCTAGTGAGCAGAGTTAAGATGAGTTTACTTTCTTCGGAATAAAATCAGTCTCTTAATTTTGCGTAATTATGGGTCTGCCAGCAAATAAAGATCAGTTACTGAATAATAAAATACTGAATAAGTTAAATACTGAATATCATAAATACTGAATAAGTTAAATACTGAATAACATAAATACTGAATAAGTTAAATTCTGAATAAATCGGTTGCTAAATGTCGATTTACTGAGTAAATTGAATACAGATTCAAATTAATTAAACTAAATCAGCTACATAAATCAATACTAGTTTACAATTTTAATTGTGCGTAACACACATGCTATGATCTGTTGATGTATTTCTAACACTTCCTTATACTATAAAGTTCTTGTAAAAGATATAAGTTCATGTCGCACAAAGCGAGCAATTTACTTCATGTTCCTTTTTTAATAGTTGTCTGAAAACTGCGAACTGCTTCTGGATGTAATTAATGAAATATATTGTTACTTGAAAGTGTGCTATGTGTTTACTAGCGTCTTGTTGTCGCTGGTCACGCCATGCGTACGTCGGTCATGGGCGCGTGTTTCTGCGCTGTTCGCAGGTTGTGTCGCTGTAAGTAAAGTGAAGAAATCATGTACTGGATCAAATCTCTGGTGTTCCTGGCCCCGTTCGTGGAACCAAGCTTTACACTGAAAATTCCAGAACCTTTAGTACGGGTTTACAGTTACTGTACTAGCACATTCAATCACATAATATCTGATCGCCATTTACAAAATTACAGTTACAATAATTACAAAATTACGGCTTAAATTCTATAACAACATTAAAATTGACATTAAAAAATTACACATCTTTCTTTTTCTCTAAACTGACTGGCTGAAATTGGTTTTACTTAAGAGGCTTACTGTTAGGAACATGTTACGCCATGGTCTGTTACGAATTACAATCTTTTACATAAAACACATGTAATTCTCTTTTAAAAATGTGACGGACGAATATAGTCCGTTACCAGTATTGATTTATAATGCTGAATAATTATAAATACCTTGGTTATCGAGGCTTCCGAACTGAAGGCGCCGGATGGGCGGCGACGCCCAGCTCTGCTCACTATGCGGTCAGGTGGTCGACTGAACATGAACTTGCCGGAGCAGACGGCTTCGCTACAAAGGTTGGGGGCGTGACGTCAGAGAAACTTTGACCAAACAACGAATAATTAATAGTCGCGCGACTATTTAAAATTATTATGTTTAAATCAGTATAGACGCTTGTTGCATTCGGCAAGGAGCGACGAATAACTGCAACAATATATACCTATTTTTTATTTCTTTTTTCTTTTATTTTTATTTATCTGTCCTAGGGACAAGTTTTCCGCGGTATACCGAATCGAAAAAAAAATAAAAATATTTTTTGGCCACCCTAATACCCCATGTCAACAACACAATGAGAGAGCAGGCAACAGTGATGTTAAGGCTAGACACGAATTAATTTTTGTGTTTACTTTAGAAATAAAACAAGACACAGCACAAGGATTAAATTTTATAAGACAATTGCAATACCCACATTGATTTATGTGAGTGAGGCGTGGGTCATGACAAAAAAGTGAATGCGGAAAGATTCACAGTGCTGACACGCAGTTTCTTCGAAATACTTTAAATTATACATTGCAAGACAGAATAAGGAATGAGGATATCAGAGCAGAACTCAAAGTAAAGGACATAAATGAAATTATTTCAATTTACAGAAGACAATGGTGGGATCATCTGCAAAGGATGACAGAGGATCGAGTGCGGAAAGCAGCACTGAACTGTAAAGCCACTGGTACAAGAGACGTGGGTCGTCCGAGGATGAGATGGGTGCCGGAACAGGTTTATAATAACCTAATCCTCGTTGAGAAAACAAAGAATAGATGATTTCAAAACATTTTACGTTACCAGTTATGTTGAGTTCTGAAAATAAAATCACTCTACATTATGTTAAAGTAAATATTACGATTAAAACTGATAATGTCTGGGTCTACATTGACATTTAATACCGTAGTTTATTCCAGTGAAATCCCGTCTGTCAACAGATCGCTCCTCGCAGTAATGGCAACGGCACTATCTTTGTAAACAGACAGATGACAAACACAAACATTAAGCCGTCTTATTCTTCTTCGTCTTCTCATTCATTCGCGTTATCGATTGGGCCGGGCCACAACGTATCGCGAGGACAGATAAATATCTGCTGAAACGTTCTTAATTTTGTATTAACTATCTTGGTACTTTTATAATAACAGGTATTTTGGAGCGATTATTTTTTGGAACGGATATAACAGTGACTGAAAAGTTGAAATGCCTGTTCCGATTCAACGGTAACTGAAAAGTCGAAATACCCGTTCCGATTACTCGCGGCCTAGTGGTTCCGAACCCCCTACCCAACTAACGAATAAACGAGTACTACGGGTACAAAGTCACAGTTATTGGTGCTGAATACTTGATTCTGCGCATGTGCCGATTGTCATACAAGTACAAAACGAAGCAAAACAGCGAGCTTCAGATTACCTCTATGCCAAAGAGGCGAAGCTGTTTTTAATAAATGAAAAAAAATCCATTCTGATGTTACATTTATTCTCTTGTGTTATGCAGATATACAATGCAGATTATAATAAAAAATTATATATATTATACTAGTCACCAACTTGGTAAAGCGAATTACATTGTCTTATAACCTACAGTGTGGCTAATAGGCCAAATAGTACTTTTTGTTAATGTGATTTTGGCGATGATTTTAACTTCAATGCACATCTCACGTAAATTTGTTTGACATTCTTTGTTGTGTTTTTTACGTGCACTCTATAGTTCATTCCCTGAGTTTTGTAACTGATTTGTCTATCCAAAATGGAATCAATAATTTAATATTAAATCTATGTCAGTTTGTTTACTCCTAGTGAAAACGTAAATTAGCATTCCCAAAGGGAGTTAGGCCTATAAATTCTCTTGTTTGTTATTTTCTTTTAAATAGTAACAGCTTAATAAAGTCACAGTGTAAAGTAACACTGTTAATACTTTTAGTTTCAAATTATTTCTTCTAACATATTATATAATACAGGTATATGTATAATAAGTAGGCTATATAAATAACAGGTATTTGTACGTGTTACATTTTTGGAACGGTTTCGTTCGTACCTGTTATTTTCAAATACTAGTTATCACACCTCTAGTACTTATATCATTGCAGGTGTCACACAGACAGTTGGCACAGATTAG
This sequence comes from Magicicada septendecula, assembly GCA_034769895.1. Taxonomy (NCBI): domain Eukaryota; kingdom Metazoa; phylum Arthropoda; class Insecta; order Hemiptera; family Cicadidae; genus Magicicada; species Magicicada septendecula. The sequence continues at coordinate 3,423,756 of CM068368.1, read as the reverse complement.
TAAAATTTAATTTCCACTCTACAAAATCATCTCTGTAGTTTACATTTCCACAGATAGATGCATACCAATTAAGAAGAAACATAAATTAAAGGCTTCTGAAGATTCCGAGTATGAAAAAAAATTTCCCTAATACAGGTTACCAGCATGTAGTTAGGTAGGCAGGTGACGGTAATGCCACCTCAAGGCATCCTGTCATGCTTGATTTTCTATCGAACTTCACTCTCCTAGCCGCCCAGTTGCTTTCTCTACAGCTTGGAGCCTGACCTACCCCTCGGTTTGATTTTATAAGTTTTTTTGAGGCTGATCAGTGAGGACCAGTCTTTGTCTGTTCTGGGGCAATCCTCCTTCAGCCATTTGATTAGGATAGGTGGAGTCGCACGTTAGTGCAGGCCAACTGTTGACAGGGTGGAGGCACCAGACAAGAAATTGGAGTATATACTGGCCGTGTGTGTAGTGGTGGGACTACCAAACTACAAGAATATACGGTGTTACAAACAGGATGGCGCCTAAGGGATTAGAAGGCCCTTACTCTCGCACATGCACTCACAACCGGCCCGTCCCGCCCAGGCACGACCCGGGTGGTTCAAGTTCAAGTATGTGGTCCAATTAAAAACTATAACATTTTAAAGTTAGCTTATAATCAAAATTAAACTATAATTTTTGTAATCTCCGTAATAATATGGGAAAACGGGCACAAACAACACATAATTGCGATAAATATGAGTATTTTGCAAATTAAATAATATTTCCAAAATACTAATTTCTAGCCAAAAGGAGTATATTAAGTTAGACTCAGTTGTACATCGAAAATAATCACAACCACATCGTGTTTGGTGTCATTTTCTTTAAAATTTTATGGAGATTACAAATATGCTGAGCTCGTTTGTTAAAAAATTCATATTATAAAAGTTGCAGTTACGTAGTGGACTCCCCAGTAGATTATTCATACCCCAGGCGTGCGGGCCAGCTGCGTTTGTGTGTGTGTTAGTATGGGTCTTCTAATCCGTCAGGTGCCATGCGACGTGGAACGCCGTATAATACAGGCAGGGAGGAGCAGCGATTGACGCTAAACACGGCAGGAAGCGTCGTCGTAATGGCGTCAAGGAAACGGGTAGAACAATTTGGATAGGTCTTATATTGGGTAGCAAAGTTTTATGGATTTGATTTTATTTTATTGTGACCATTGTAGCTCTACAGTTGGAGTCCAAGGATAATTTATGTAGGTTGTGTATTGGGCAGGGAAGTTTTATGGATTTTATTTTATTTTATTGTGACCATTGTAGCTCTACAGTTGGAGTCCAAGGATAATTTATGTAGGTTGTGTATTGGGCAGGGAAGTTTTATGGATTTTATTTTATTTTATTGTGACTATTGTAGCTCTACAGGTGGGTCCAAGGATAATTTATGTAGGTTGTGTATTGGGCAAGGAAGTTGTGTGGATTTTATTTTATTGTGACCATTTTAGCTCTACAGTTCGGTCCAAGGATAATTTATGTGGGTTGTGTATTGGGCAGGGAAGTTGTGTGGATTTTATTTTATTTTGTTTGACTTTATTGTTAACTTAGTAACCTTAGCAGCTGTACAGTTGGGTCCGTACAGTCTACTGATGCCGGTTCTGTGTCTATTTCTTTTAGGAGATTCATTCGCAAGAGCTATTAGGCGATTAATTAGAACGATGGGACGTTGTGTGTTTCTGGTGGTTCTATTAATGGGAGTGGCGATGGATTGCAAGGCGTAACGGGTTGTTGCTATTTTGGCATACTTCCAATGTAGTTTACTGAGGAAGGTCTCTAGGTAGGAAAATATTTTGTTCAGGGCATACAAAGTTATGTTGAAGGTTTCGTTAGGGGAGTACGACGATATATTAAACGTAGAGCTCGCCGTCCTGTATGGGTCGAGTCCAGCTGGGTCTGCGGTCAGCAGCGCTGATTTTGGAGTGTCCGCCTCCTAGCCTTTGGGAATCTATCCGATACCGTACAAGGCAGTATGGGGCAGTGCTTATTTTATGGCAGCACTTACTCCGCCATGTCACAGCATTGTCATAGTGATTACGTGGATTTTTGCTGGTGTGGCCATGCCACCGGTCACCCCACCACACCCTGCTAATGTCCTCGGTTCGGGAATGTTTATTTGGCGTAGCCTTTTTCACTCCTAGCCTTATAGCACACACTCACATACACAAACACGTCCACTCAACTAATTGATCTGGTGTGTCGGATATTTTCTATTCTATTCGTACACAGGTCCTGATGATTACAATAAATATTGTCGAAACGTCGACGCAAATAATGTAAAATTTGTGTTATACTATTGTTGCCGATCCTAGCAAACCCTCCATTGTTAAAATTCATTGATTGACAGTCACTACGAAATTAAGGATTTGTTAATAATCTCCATTTATTATTCCGGCTGTATAATGATTACACATTTTCCGGAACCAAATATTACAGAAGAGATTGAATTCTCATCTTTCACTGCTGATTGTCCATCCAAAGATTTTCTTCAATTTCTCGCTCCCTTAATATAATCTGAATTTCATCTATCCAGGTGATAGGTGGTCTTCCTCTTTTCCTTCTTCCTGGTGGGCTCCATTCCATAACTCTCCATGGCAATCTTTCCTGTGGCATTCTTTTCGTGAGTCCATACCGTTTTAACTTTTTTTTTTTTTTATAAAATCAACAATTGAATTTTTTACATTCATTCTGTTCTTAATGATTTCATTTCTAATTTTTTCTCACGTCTGGATACTCTTGCCAAAAGTCCATCTCTGCTGTCATTAATTTTGTTCTTATGTGTTTATTATTAGTCCAAACGTCTAAGACGTTTTTGACTACCATTGGTAGTCGTATTTGCATCTTTTTTCTTCGTCTTCTTCACCAGGGACTAGGCGATGATTCGCTTTTCCTTGCCCGAAGGAATACATTTGCTTGATATACTTCGTTGTCCAATAGGCTTCTATTGGCAAACCTGTTTAGGCAACCTGCCATTTAGCATCCTGTCTAAATGTGCAATCCTCCTCCTCCTCCTCCTCCTCAAGGATTAGGTTATATAAACCCGTTCCGGCAACCATCTCATCCTCAGACGACCCACGTCTTTTCTACCAGTGGCTTTATAGTTCAGCGCCACTTTCGGCAATCGATCCTCTGTCATACTTTACAGACGATCCCACCATTCTCTTCTGTAAATTGAAATAATTTCATTTATGTCCTTTACTTCGAGTTCTACTCTGATATCTTCATTCCTTATTCTTTTTAGCAATGTATAATTTAAAGTATTTTGAAGAAACTGCATTTCAGCGGCAAATAATTTTGCCGCTTTCCTTTTTTGTCAAGACCCACGCCTCACTCGCATAAATCAACATAGGTATAGCAATTGTCTTATAAAGTGTGTGAAACGTACAAATGCAAAATAAATAAAATATTGCAAATTTTTCATAAATAAAATAAAATGCAAAATAATAATAATTTTATTTATTTAGCATCTGTACGTTTGACTCACTTTGCAGTGTTTAGAAGTAGGTAGTAACATTGACACTGTACGCACAAAACACAGTAGGCCTACGGTAATACAGACGTTATATACCGATCACTGCTATGCCTCTGTTTATTAATTCTACAAAATACGGTTCGGACAGTGTGACGTGTGGTACAAACCCAAACGCGGCGGCCACCGCCACATATATCAAGCAACGTTAACGCAGTTTTGGATTTCGAAATGAACAGGCCGGCTTTGCTTCCATACGCTGTTCGTTCGTATACACTTTTAAATCCAGCAGACCGCGTTCCTGTTTTATCCTGTTAGAGTGTCCTAGTCAGCGAGAGAGTTATGTAACTTATTGATCGGTTTTTCCATACTCTGTGTGTGTGTGTGCGTGCGTGCGTGTGTTGCATGAATTGGTCGCTCGTACAATATTTTTGAACTAGAACGTAAATACCAAATGTTTATACGAGGTTTGTTCAAAAAGTAATGAGACTGAATTTTTTTCTCAGGAAGTGGCAACACTGTGAGACCAACAATGCAACAGCTGATAGCTGTAATATTTGTTTACATTCGTAAAATTTTCAGCTTATTAACTTTAACAGATTTGTCTATGGTACAGTTTTTGTAAGTGTTTGTTTTGTCTCATGTCACAAAAAAAAAGCTTAGTAATATTGAGCCACATTACACAGTCACATTTTATGTCAAACTCCAAGACAGTGCAACAGAAACATTTAACAAGTTGAAACAAGCTTACGAAGATGAAGTTATGTCCCGGGCTCAGGTTTTCAGGTGGCACAAAGCATTTTTGGATGGCCGTAAAACCGTGGAGGATGAACGTCGTTCTGGACGGCCAAGCACAGCACGAACTGACGAAAATGTGTTGAAAGTGAGAGATCTCATCATCAAGCCTGATCGTCGTTTGATGGTGAGCCTGATTGCTTATGAACTAAATTTAATCATCAGACACATGAAATTTTGACGCATAATTTGAGCATGCGCAAAACCTGCGCAAAAGTGGTTTCAAAAAATCTCATTCAGGAACAGAAAGACAACCGACAAAATGTGTGTCTTGACCTTCTTGAGCAAACTGAAAGTGACACAGATTTTATGAAAAGTGTCATAACAGGTGATGATGAATCGTGGATTTTTTAGTATGATCCAGAAACAAAACGGTAAAGTGAAGACTGGCACACACAAAAAGGCAAGAAAGAGCAAATGCAAGATCAAGTCAATTCTCATTACTTTTTGACATTCGAGGGATTGTGCATAAGAAATTTGTGCCTCAAGGGCAGAAAGTCAATAAACTTACTACCGTTAGGTTCTTGAGAGCCTCAGAAAACGAGTCATTCGTGTACGGCCAGAGATTGTTGATTCTTGAATGCTTCATCATGATAACGCTCCATATCACAGCGCACTTTCTGTGAACGAGTATTTCGTCAAAAAGGGCATTCCTGTGGTACCCCAGCCCCCTTACTCCCCTGATCATAGTCCATGTTATTATGTCCTACTTCCAAAAATCAAAGGCCAACGCCGGGGCCGCCACTTTGGAAATATAGAGAACATCCTCATTTTTGTGACGGACCAGCTAAAGGCATTGACAGCAGAAAGCTTCCAGCACTGTTACGGAACAACGTCTCCGTAAGTGTGTGGCTTCACAAGGGAACTACTTTGAAGGAGATAAAATTGTTTTGTAGTTAATGCATCAATAAATAGTCTTATACCATCAGTATCCTTACTTTTTAAACAAACCTCGTACGTCTTTTTAATAGCTTATAGGAAATAATGTTGTCAAAAAACAAATTTTTCACAGTCATTTGTAATCGTCATTACATCTTTTTCATTTTCTATCAGAGACTAAGTGAATCAACTGTTCCAGTCTCAAAGAAATAGATCTACTTGACCAACGTTTCATATACCTTATTGTCCAACAGGCTAGTCCAATTATGTGTCCCTGCTTATAAAAAAAAAGAAAAATTTGGATTCTATTGGAGATGGCTAGCTCCTATTCAATCAGGACAACTAGTAACCTCAAAATACAATCCTCTTGTTGTTGTTGTTGTTGTTGTTGTTGTTGTTGTTGTTGTTGTTGTTGTTGTTGTTGTTGTTGTTGTTGTTGTTGTTGTTGTTGTTGTTGTTGTTGTTGTTGTTGTTGTTGTTGTTGTTGTTGTTGTTGTTGTTGTTGTTGTTGTTGTTGTTGTTGTTGTTGTTGTTGTTGTTGTTGTTGTTGTTGTTGTTCTTCTTCTTCTTCTTCTTCTTCTTCTTCTTCTTCTTCTTCTTCTTCTTCTTCTTCTTCTTCTTCTTCTTCTTCTGTTATCAGGGACTAAGCAAAATGATCTGTTCCGGTCAAACACCACTTCTCCAACGCTTCCTAGATCTTTCTATACTTCTTTGCCCAACAGGCTTATATTGCCAAACTTCCTTATGTAACCTGCCATTTGGCATCCTCTTCAGAATGAGGAATCCATCTCTCTTTGTTTTCTTCAATACGATCTCGAATATTAAAAATCGATATGAAGAACCATACATGACTTCCATGTTCTAATTAAATATAAAATTGTTTTTAATATGTACACTCAGAACGAAAATAAATATGTCAGCATGAAAGAAGGTAATTACCTTGACTAAATTACCTTTTATTTAAACAACGTAAATAAGGCGAATACCGCCCAGCGTTTGTAATCTGTGGATTTCTGAAAACGAAAAATTATTTTGTTTACGTATACGTGGTTACGATATTTTGGTTACATGGAACGATGTCAATTGTTAATATCTTATTGAAATTGTTTACTTCCATGTTCCGTAAGGAAATCGCGAAAAAAGTCGTGTTCGAGATAAGGGCTGATTCTGATTATACTAACCTCAAAATATGAAGAAAAGTCATTTTCCCAAAAGTGTCTCTGTGTGTGTTTGTCTGTGTCTCTGTGAGTCTATGTGTAGAATATTTTCTACGGCAAACGATAACTGCCGCAAATTCAAACAGAATCAAATAATTTTTTGCATATGCGCCTGAGTTGTAGAGGATTTAAGGCCTATTGATTTTGGTGAAGATCGGTTAAGGGGAAAGGGTAGTTTACCGGCAAGGTTTTATGTTTTTACAAGAGTAAAGAACTTAATTTTGATAAATAAAGTGTCCTGAGCGAAGGTCAGAATAATCCACTGTAGAAAGGTAGATGAAATATCAATAAATAAAAAGGGCAGTTCGCCTTGTGTTCGCCTCTCACAGGAAAAAGTGGACATATACCCGGTAAAACGTGGACAGATGTTAACAATAGTTTTAATACTACATTTCATATCAGTAATAATCTTTTGAATTTTGCAACTCTCTGTAGCATCCATTGTACGGGTCCTTTCATAAACTACAACACTGCAATGCAATTGATAGTAGTAATTAATCCCATATTTAGGACACTGCTGGTGTACCGCTGATGCTATTATTCATTATTAATACTTGTTAAATCTGATAACACGACGACAAAAGCGACGCTAGAATTTCAGGTCGGATGAACAAACTACATTGTACTCCAATAAACTACAACACTGCAATGCAATTGATAGTAGTAATTAATCCCATATTTAGGACACTGCTGGTATACCGCTGATGCTATTATTCATTATTAATACTTGTTAAATCTGATAACACGACGACAAAAGCGACGCTAGAATTTCAGGTCGGATGAACAAACTACACTGTACTCCAATAAACTACAACACTGCAATGCAATTGATAGTAGTAATTAATCCCATATTTAGGACACTGCTGGTCTACCGCTGACGCTATTATTCATTATTAATACTTGTTAAATCTGATAACACGACGACAAAAGCGACGCTAGAATTTCAGGTCGGATGAACAAACTACATTGTACTCCAATAAACTACAACACTGCAATGCAATTGATAGTAGTAATTAATCCCATATTTAGGACACTGCTGGTGTACCGCTGATGCTATTATTCATTATTAATACTTGTTAAATCTGATAACACGACGACAAAAGCGACGCTAGAATTTCAGGTCGGATGAACAAACTACACTGTACTCCAATAAACTACAACACTGCAATGCAATTGATAGTAGTAATTAATCCCATATTTAGGACACTGCTGGTATACCGCTGATGCTATTATTCATTATTAATACTTGTTAAATCTGATAACACGACGACAAAAGCGACGCTAGAATTTCAGGTCGGATGAACAAACTACACTGTACTCCGATAAACTACAACACTGCAATGCAATTGATAGTAGTAATTAATCCCATATTTAGGACACTGCTGGTCTACCGCTGACGCTATTATTCATTATTAATACTTGTTAAATCTGATAACACGACGACAAAAGCGACGCTAGAATTTCAGGTCGGATGAACAAACTACACTGTACTCCAATAAACTACAACACTGCAATGCAATTGATAGTAGTAATTAATCCCATATTTAGGACACTGCTGGTCTACCGCTGACGCTATTATTCATTATTAATACTTGTTAAATCTGATAACACGACGACAACAGCGACCCTAGAATTTCAGGTCGGATGAACAAACTACACTGTACTCCGATAAATTTGTTTCACCGCGATAATGAAATAAACTTTGTGTGGAAAATTTATCACCTGTCGACTGTGTAGTCACTGTATGCAGACACACCAACATTGTGTGTGTGTGTGTGTGTGTGTGTGTGTGTGTGTGTGTGTGTGTGTGTGTGTGTGTGTGTGTGTGTGTGTGTGTGTGTGTGTGTGTGTGTGTGTGTGTGTGTGTGTGTGTGTGTGTGTGTGTGTGTGTGTGTGTGTGTGTGTGTGTGTGTGTGTGTGTGTGTGTGTGTGTGTGTGTGTAACTTGTTCATTTTGTTGACGAGCAATTGACCCAATTACTGTTCATCACAGACAACTACTGTCGAGCGCGCGCGCGCGGATTTAGTCTCGTTATTATTGAACATTACTCTCTGTCGACGCTGTGTGTTTATTTTGGTTGTTTTATCGGTTTGGACAGTTTTCGTTTTGTTGTTACTAAACGTTATTCGTATAATACTCGCCTGACACCAATTTAATCTGTTCATATTCCTACACGCCTAGGAACATTCTTGTCATACATAGATGATATGAATGAGAGAAGCAGTGGCATGAATCAAATACTTTGGTCCGGCACTTTGATGGAAGTGCTGAGGAGTATGTTTTCAGAACCTTTCCTTTTCCTCCGTGGAGATACCGTGTGGCCGCCTTGTTCACCTGAGCGTTTGCTATGTGATGTTTCCCTGTGGGTTGGACCTGAAATCCAAACTTTACATAGACAAACTACGCTTAATACCAGAACTGGGGACAATTATTCAACGCGAGACAAATGCGACACGAAAAAACATGTTCCAGCCAGGGATGAGACGTTTCATAGACCGTTTCCATCAGTCCGTTGACATTTATTGATTTTTTTAAGTAGCCTACTTTTCATACTTAATTTTATTTAACTCAAATTATCCTTATGGAGCAGAAAGAACGATAAACTTGTGTATTTATGCTGATGATATTGTTACGACGGTGTACTTGGACAAAATAAAAGACACCAATTACGTCACTAATCACCAGCTTTAATTATCACAGTTAAACAGTTTGTAATCAACAAGATAGTCCCTTACAAAAAAAAACAAATAAAAATTCTTCACACCCAATAAAAATGTCTACTAATACACTATAAAACACAATTGTATTACAATATTGTCACGCACAATTATAAAAACACAACGCTTCGCCACAATATAACGAACCGCACTCGAATCAATCGCAACTCAAACTGAACTGTGCGTAGCTGAGTACTTGTATTTATACCCCCCCCCCCCGAAAATCCAGATTATTCCATACACTACGCGTCAGCTCTACACTAGGACGCAAATGATTGCGGCCTTGACACAGTGCGCGGGGCTGGCGACGTCCAGGAAAGTCTCGCGAGCGCATGTTGAAATCACGTACGCACACAATATTATACACGGATTCCACTGGAACATTCGATAAACATGTAGATTGTTCTGTAATGTCGTAAGAATAAGAACAAAGATCAACTCTTTGTAATTACTCTGACCACTGTCAGAACTCTGTCCCCTCTTGGCTAGACTAGGAAATGTGGGACGGGACGGGAAGACCTGAGAATGAAGATTGTCACGGGTCACGACAAAGCAAATGCTAGTGGAAATGGAAACGACATGTGGAGAGAATGATTCCAAATGCAGTGTTGAAATATAAAGCTGATCAGTGAAGAAATATTGGAATACCTCTGAAGAAATGAAAATTTGGAAAGGCCTTTGAAGTCGAAGCAGGAAAGGTGACTAATGCTCGGAATTGTATTACTTTCATTGGCTATGTTTTGGTATACATACCTCCTGGTTGTCTGTACTCGTTTATTTTCTTCATTTTATTCTTTCTTCAGAGTGTCATACTTAAAGGTCTAAGCCAGGGCGGCCGGTGAGTTCGGAGGAAGAGGAGGCTACGAGACATCTGATTTTTACAGCATACACGTCTTATTAGAAATACAGATGTATCTTTAACAAGATAAAACGTAGATTAACTTACTTTTGTTCTAGCAAAGAAGTAAACTTCTGAGTGGAAATATATTTTATAAGCTGTGATGAATTTACTTGTACGACTACAGCAAATTCAGTTACCGGCTGTTCTTATTTGCAAAATTGTCGATAACATCATCCTGTCATGTCGGGCGACTTTTCAATTTGCAGAGGATTCCGTTTGCAGAGGATTCAATTTGCAGAGGATTCCGTTTGCAGAGGATTTCGTTTGCAGAGGATTCCGTTTGCAGAGGATTCAGTTTGCAGAGGATTCAATTTGCAGAGGATTCCGTTTTCAATTGAAACTAAAGCATTGGCGCTAAGTCGATCTTCATAAAGGGCCAAGAAGAGATAAATAATAATAATACACGCGTACAAGGAGCACGAGAACGTAAATACTGGGCAAAAGTAACACAAACGACGTTAAACTATGCCGAGAGGCTAACTCCCTCGTTGCCTCCCACGCACGTGTACAGCTGCACTACCTGCCGGGCACAGTTCTCACGTAACTGTACCAGTACTACGGCGGCTACTCAGATTGCTGCCTCAGTCTTCTGCCATTCTGCGCTATTATTGGTAACGCGCGATTAATTGTTTGTTTGTAAGTAATCAGATAATTTAAAATGCCAAAGTGTGATTACAGGTTCTGTTATAGTAAAAAATAGAGCCTATTACTAGTTGTTTATTTTATAATATTTTTCTAAATTTTGTTGGAGAGGCTTAGCCTTACTTGCCTCCCCCGATAAGCCGCCGGTGGTCTGAACGTTAAAAGCAAGTTTCATTACCATACACACCAAAATAATGAGATAGATAATACTATAAAAGCAAAAACGCAGCCTTTAGTGACAGGCGTATAGAGAAAAGAGAAGGATTGTAAAAAATGCCGACATAAAAATTATAAGTAACAGAGTAAGTATTAGTGAAGTCAAGAGAGAGACAGGCAACGTATCTTACTGTTTCTGTGACTCAGTCTTCACTGTATCAAAGGATTGAGTTCATATAGTGTTATTGTAAACCACGTTGAATGTGTGTGTGTGTGTGTGTGTGTGTGTGTGTGTGCGTGTGCGTGTGCGTGTGCGTGTGCGTGTGCGTGTGCGTGTGCGTGTGCGTGTGCGTGTGTGTGTGTGTGTGTGTGTGTGTGTGTGTGTGTGTGTGTGTGTGTGTGTGTGTGTGTGTGTGTGTGTGTGTGTGTGTGTGTGTGTGTGTGTGTGTGTGTGTGTGTGTGTGTGTGTGTGTGTGTGTGTGTGTGTGTGTGTGTGTGTGTGTGTGTGTGTGTGTGTGTGTGTGTGTTCTTATCCTGCGACTAAATAGCTTACGGTTTGAAACAGATAAGATAGAGAGAGAGAGAGAGAGAGAGAGAGAGAGAGAGAGAGAGAGAGAGAGAGAGAGAGAGAGAGAGAGAGAGAGAGAGAGAGAGGGGGGGAGCTTCACTAAACAGAAAAATACAATTATTTGTCTCTGTACTTTGGCAGAGTCTGTGCACTTCTATTACCATAACTACGCATGTATTTATTACTTTTGAAAAACCACTCAGAATTATTAACTCTATGAAATAAATTGAAAAGTCGTCTTATGTTCGACTGTTGACGAAACGCCCCATACAATAATTTACCAGTCATCAGAAGATGATGATGAATCAACACAATAGGTTTAGTGACGTACAAATATAAAATAGTAACTGTGTTTGTCAGTCCATAGTTGTCTTGTAATAGTATTCACTTCATTAAGTTTAATGACTTCCAGTTTAAAATGCACACGCCCTAGTGTTGCTACTTTATACATCAAACCTGCTGGTAAGGTACAGTTAAATTTAAAGTAATTTTTACAGTAACAATATGAACACACATAATGTGATCTGAATTATTTTTCTTATATTCACAATAGTAAAACTGTTCTAGAATTACACAACAAGGAAAAAATATTTTGCTTAAGTGACTATTTAGGTAGAGGGGGGATTTCCCATATTTTCCCTGCGCGATTCTGCGCCTGCATGTTTTGCTAATATGAAAATTTCGTAATTAATTATCATCATCATCATCATCATCTTCACGGATTAAACCAAGGATGGTTTGTTCCGGTCTCAAAGATTAGAGCTGGTCACTGCAACGCTTCCTCGTACGTCCCACACCTCTCCGTCCCCTCGGCTTATAGTTCCAGAGTTATATGCGGCAGTCATCCATACGGCAAAGATGTTCAGCCGATACTGGGCGAATGTACTCAGTAGAGTGTACTCAGAATATTCAATTCCTGCCGTATAGCTGTGTTTCTTCAATGATCATGGAGACTATACCCTGCCATAAGCCTGAGCAATCACATTTCAGCCGCTTGGATGCGACTGGGCTGGCGTTTCTTTAAAGTCCCAAGTACTGTGGACCCCCAAAGTACTGGACAGGATGGGTAATGCCTTATGGTCTCGCTCCTTGATGAAAGGAAATATCCAGCCGCACCTGCAAGTGGTGGGGGATAGGCAACACCTACACGTGGCTAACGCGGCTCTGGAGACCGAGTGACAGCCGGTATAAGCTCAAGTAGAGGTTAGGGCACTGTCAAGTAGAGGTTAGGGCACCCTCTTGTCCTTGGTGTGAGAAATTGCCCCTAGAAACAGATGACCTTCCAAATAATTCGTCAACGATGTAGGATGTGGGAGGCAAGGAGAAACCACCACATTAAAAGATCCTTATGGATATCTCAACAGGGAAAACTGGTCTCTTTACTCTAGTAAGACTAAGTTTATGGGAGAACACCTAGACAGAAAATGGAGCTGGACGTTAAGCCTGAAGGTGGCAGCCTCACCATACGTCTTACCCTGCGATATGCTAGTAGCATAGCCAGGGGAGTTGTTCACTACTAAATTGTCTCATATAATAATTAATTATAAATTAATATAATTAATAACAGTATTTCTGGGCGCTGCTGCATTTTTATTAAAATCACTTAACAATTAATATTTCAATATCGAGTTAAGTAAATTAAAAATATTTTTAGTAATCAAACGGGAATGAATGCAGTTTGTTTAATCGGATGTATTACGTATAATGTTCAATTTGTCATTGGCGTTCTATTTACACGGCTTTAGTTATGTCATCGCATTAGTTGCTGACTAACAACAACATAATTCAATTCAATTTAATTAATGTGAATAAACATACATATGTTGGCTAGCAGGCGAAAAGAATATTGGAAAGCTGGTTCTAATTAATTAGCCAGTAACATGTTTGAGTGCACTGTGTTGTGTGTGTGTGTGTGTGTGTGTGTGTGTGTGTGTGTGTGTGTGTGTGTGTGTGTGTGTGTGTGTGTGTGTGTGTGTGTGTGTGTGTGTGTGTGTGTGTGTGTTGACTCACGTAATTAGAAAACGGCTACATTGATTTTAGCAAAAGGATTCAATTGGTATTTGTTAAATCGAATCTGCAAAGACTCTGGAATATCCACACTTAAGACCAAGGTGATGGCTTTTCGTGGAACTGATCCTGTACGGACAAAAATTATTATAGATGGCACTGGCCTGGAACAAGCTACCAACTTTGAATACCTACAAGGTGTCTTATAATACAAGCAACGACGTTGTAAATAAGTTGCATAATTTCAACCTTATGTGCGGGACCATTAAGCGAACCCTTAAGTCAGCAAGTAAAGGAACACCCATAAAATTCTAGTTGGTAATGGCCCTTCCCACACTTCTTTATGTGTCTGAGAATTGGACTTTAACGAAAGGCCAGGCCAGTCTCATCCAAGCGGATGAAATGAGATTGCTCAGGCACATGGTAGGGTTAATCTCCATGATCATAGAAGAAACACAGATACACGGCAAGAACTGAATATTATGAGTACACTCGACAGGATCGCCCAGTATCGGCTGAATTGGTGGGAACATCTTTGCCGAATAGATGACTGCGGCATCCCCAAACGACTATGGAACTATAAGCCCAGGGGAACGAGAGGTGTGGGGGACGTCAGAGGAAGCGCTGTGAGTGGCTTGGACGTACCTTCGACAATACTGATTGTGTTCTGATCGCTAAATGAACATCTGCTTCTTCTTCTTCTTCTTCTTCTTCTTCTTCTTCTTCTTCTTCTTCTTCTTCTTCTTCTTCTCCTTCTTCTCCTTCTCCTTCTCCTTCTCCTTCTCCTCCTCCTCCTCCTCCTCCTCCTCCCCCCTCTTCCTCCTCCTCCTCCTCCTCCTCCTCCTCCTCCTTCTTCTTCTTCTTCTTCTTCTTCTTCTTCTTCTTCTTCTTCATCATCATCATCATCATCTTCATCTACATCTCCTCTCGGTCTTCTTCTGCTTCTTCTTCTTTTTCATTTTCTTCTGTCCTTCCAAGGTTAGAAAATATTGTTTGTCCGGCTTCACCATGTAATCCTCGGTCTTCCCACGCTTCTACCATCCATCGGGTGCAGTGGCGTGGCGTGGGTACATAACACCTGCCGTCGGTTGTGTAGGCCTAAAACTTAATCTAAAAATTAATTCGAATTTTTTCTTGTACCAAGTGTTCTTTTTAGAGCATTTTCTATCATTCGCTGGGAGAAGAAGAGAGTCCCGGTTCAACGGGATCTGACTCCCATTATACTTCCACAGAATAAATCAGAACACAAATAATTGAATTAAAAATAATAAAGACAAACAGAGGAACACATGACTAAACGAGAGAAACGCAAATAGGGAGGTAATATCTGCTGTACGTCAGTTCCGAAAACGAACGTATCTGCTAACGGAGCGTTTTGCCGGTTTATACAGCGGCAACACATTCGGTGGACGAGTGTGTCCCCCCACCTCCACAGTTTGTACAGTGACAACTATTACGAGGTCAATGACCGTACGCAGTAAAACATTCTCGACGTCTGAGCCGGCAACACAAGACGGTGCAAGCGCCCAGCAGTTTGAAAGCAATGCTACGCTTTTCTTCAAATTTCTCTACTATTATTGTTCAGGTTTCAAATTATTCCATAACTAAACTATTTATTTTATAATATATTTAATATTACTTTCTCTTTTTTCCAGTACTGTTTCCGCCGACAACAGCGGTTACGTGAACGCCACGCTACTGATCGGGTGATAACTCAAGTTCCGATGAATACAGGAAGATATTATTCACGGGCCGATACTAAACGTTTCGGACATTAGCATCGTTTTAGAGTATTAAATACGTATTGTCATAACATTCCAACAAAAATATTATGAAGTGTTAGAAACAAACATTTTGTTACCATGAAGGTCGTCTTAGGAGACATCACCATGGAATCCTCGGTTTTCCCACGTTTCTTCTACCTATCGGGTGATAATTCAAGGCCTGCTTTGGATTTCTTTCTTTTAGTTATCATCATCACCACTCCAAGGACTAGGCCTTAGACTTATTCCGGAACCTATCTCCTCCTCGGTCTACCGACATCTCTCTTCAAAGTAGGGTGATAACCAAGGCAGTCTCAGGTAGGTGGATATCAGGCATGCGATTCAAGTGTTCACACCATCTCCTTCTGTGGTCTTCAATCTTCTGGTCCAATGATACAATGTTTAAATCGCGTCTAATATCACCGTTCCTTCTCCGATCTAAGAGAGAACAACCTTGCGTCCCTCTTAGAAATTTTGGCTGCCTGAATCCTCTGCACGTCCCTTTTATCAAAAGTCCATGTCTCACTAGGATACAGGAATGTGGGGACAGCCACAGTTTTATAAAATTTTTCACATTCTTTCTGTGCTTAGTGAACAAAATTAATGACAGCAGAGCTGGACTTTTGGAGACGTTCGGCAAAAGTATCCAGACGTGAGAAAATTAGAAATGAAGTCGTTAAGGACAGAATGAATGTGAAAAACTCAATTTTTGATTTTATGCAAACAAAAAATTATAATAGTACGGACACAGGAAAAGAATGGCACAGAAAAGATTGCCAAGGAGAGTTATGGAATGGACTCCACCAGGAAGAAGGAAAAGAGGAAGACCACCTATCACCTGGATAGAAGAAATTCAGACTATATTGAGGGAACGAGAAACTGAAGAAAACTTTTGGATGAAAAATCAGCAGCGCAAGATGAGAATTCAGTCACTTCTGTAATCTCTGCTTCCGGAAAATGTGTAATCATTGTACGCCGGAGTAATAAATAAAATAAAGTTTGTTAGTCAGTGGATAAAAGACGTTTGTGAATAACACATAACCCCCCCACACACACACACATACACGTGCGTCCGTGGTAAAACACCACAAGACTCCATTTAATGTAGATATAGCCATCTTTCCCAAATTAATTCTGGACTGTATTTCTTTGTCTTGCTTCCCACTGGCCGTAATTTTCACCCCTAAATACTTGTATTACTCTGTATATGAAATCTTCCCCATGTCTTTCTCCAATATCAAGTCTTGATGAAGGTCACCTATTGCCATATTGTTTTATTCATATTTACCTTTAGTCCCCATTCCTGAAATTTCTGTATCAGTTGTCTAGTCATGTCTTCATAATCTTGAGCCAAAATTAATTGGTCATGAGCTAACTGTAATGAATAAACTGTATCACCATCAAGTGTATCCCATGTTCCTGCACATTTTTTCCAAGTATCTATAGCTTTCTCCATATAAATTTTGAAAAGCGTGGGTGATGACAACATCCCTGGCGTAAACCTTTGGCCACTTGAAACCCTGGTGACAAATTCTTTCATATTCTAATTATGATACAAACTTTATTTATTTGTCAAAATGAGAAAGTGGTGCTCTTGGATGCAACATTTGTTAAAAAAAATCATCCTTTTTAAAACTGACAGAACCTTGTCTAAGGAAGATTAATAAGTGTGGTACTTTACACTGTTATTCATAGATAATAATTACTGAATACAATAGCTTCCGTTAGGCCAGGCGTCGGAATGTATGGAACGCGGAACAATTTTCAGGGGCACATTGAACGATTAAAATTATTAGAATCAATTTAAGGAAATGCTTTAAAAATATGAGCTAAAACAAAAACCATCATATCTTGGGGATGTTGATAAAAGACGTTTTTGAATAACACACACACACATGTGCGTCCATGGTGTTCTACGTAGTCTGGCAGTATACACAATTTGTACAACGCTGCCTGCCATTAATCTTGCCGTCGCCAGCCAGCTCTGGCTGTTAGCGGGACGACGCCATTTGTTATCACTTTGATAGACAACATCAGTCTTACACGTTCCCTATTCTCAAAAATAAAGCGCACAAGTGCAATTGGTTAAACACTCGTGGATTCACTTGTTCACAAGTGACAGTTTACAGACTGCCATGTATGGGTCGCAAAGCGAATACTTCCATCTTATTGTTACGACGGTCAAACTGATCGTCGTATGATACAGTGGAAAACAAAATACAAGACACCAATTAAGTCACCAATCACAAGCTTTAAGTATCACAATTAAACAGTCTGTAATCCACAAGATAATCTCTTACAACAAATCAAATAAAAATTGTTCACACGTGACAAAAATTTCAACTGATATAAAACACAATTGTATTACAATTGTCTCGCACAATTTTAAAACGCATAACATTTCGCCACAATACTTCAAACCGCACTATGTAAATCGCCACTCAAACGCACTGTGTAATCGCCCGACAATAACTGACCTAAGCAGCAGGTATGGGCTATTTATAGCCTGAAGGGTCCCATAATATGCGTCCTTAACAAGCCATTATAACGTCTCGTCGTTATAATATCGGGAACCTGGTTAATTGGCTCATAATCTTAACAAACTCATAATTAACTGGAATGTAAACAAATGTTAAATAGGATCCCGTGAATTGAGGGATATTGATAGGGGTTTGTAGATTTATTCACTCACCTTTTTGGACCATGACATCTCTTTATTACATAAAGTTTTAACATCTCCGAAAAAATTTAGCAATGAGTATATTAAAAGTAAAAACATTTGCACCTCTTGTACAAATGGAATTAGATTAATTAATGAGTTAACATAGCTTTTACTGCCCTCGGATCCGAGTATTTTGTTTCAGTATCTGATATTAAAATTATAATCTTCATTTTGTGCCATCTGAAGAATGGGCTTATTTAACTTTAACGTGTTATATTCATAAAAGCATTAAACTTAACACATATTATTACTAAGCATGAAATTACAATTTTATGGTAATTAAGTCAGTCTTTCGTGTTTTACTTTACTTTCATTTGTTAATTAAGTGTCTATCATGTATTATTTTAAGTTAAGTTCTGAACCACGGAAGTTCAACGGATGTCACCTGTGTGTAACATCGTCGGCGAATCGGAGCTTCTATCGGTTGTGCAGGGTGTCTTGGAGATCTTCTGGCTATCGTGTTTTGGTAAAATCTGCTGTCATTCCTAAAGATAAGTCGTCTGTCGGGTCTGTAGATTCTTGTGGTAGGTTTTGGGTTGTAACTTTCACTGGTGTTCACATTGTTGTACCGCATATATTAGTTACGGTTAACAGTTACATGTTAAAAGTTTAACATCACATTTAGGTGATGTTAGTTCGTTACAGAGATGTCATTGTCATACGCTCACGTCATTTACGACATTTTTACATCATCCGGCTATCTCGCACAAGCTTCTCCTCGTTTACAGGTTTTATACTGACTACATACTTTTGTACGCTGTATCAGCAGCGGAGTCTGAGATACAACTGAACTAATTTACTATAGGGGTGAAGAGGCTGTCCGCACGCGGGTAGTTTATCAGCGCCAAAAGTAGTTCTCACTTATTATTAATTATTTTGCTTTAATTCGCTTACAACTTAATGACATCGCTCTTTACTTTTATTACTCTTTTATGTGACGAGGGGTAGTTACGGATTTATTTAGTTTATCAAATCTAATTTTATCAACTGCTACATTGGCAAATCGGCAGGTTACTACCGGTTTGGGGCATGGAGAAGGGTTCATTCGTACCTTATTAAAGCCAATATTAGTATAATCAAATTTTTTTTTATTTTTGTGGGATTTAGGCTTATTAAATCGTCACACCATCAAAAAATTCTAGAGGACACTTCAGTGGGACCTTCGCATAAACGCGCACCGTTGGGCTAATTGAGAACCTTCTAGAACGACACAATCGAACGCACGAGACGTTCCGCATTACGTAATACTGTTTCCCATGTCAGACGTCACGTACGCATTACAGCTGCGGGAACAGAGTAGAACAACGTTCTCCAATGTACCAGAACGCTCCGTAATGGCGTAACACTTTTTCTGCATTACGTAACATTATATTAAACTGCAAATTAATATAACTTTATTAAAACACATTTCCAAAGGTCCAAAAATGACCTTATCGAAAAATTTATAAATATTTAAACATGAAAAAGGAATAAATTAATACAAAACGAATTCAGATTAATACAAAAATTGACAATATTTTCAAAATAGCTAATTTAATAAAATAATATTTTTTATATTATATTTTAAAATGAATTATATAGCATATTATATATACACATATAGAAACATTAAATTTAGTCTACATATAAAACAGCTGTTTTGAACAATTGATTTAACAAAATTTGGAATTTATTAATTATATCTGATGTTACGTATTGCCACGTTACAAATCCAGGGAACCCATCTTAACTGACACTTGCCAATTACATGGCTGCCTACGTTGTAACGAACTGTTATTAAACTCAAATTAATTGAACAAATTACATAAGATAATTATAAGGAAACAAGGGAAGGTATTTCACTGATTTATGCACTCATTTTCATGTGTAACAAGATGACTTCTCTTTATTAACAACTGTTACTCAAAGATCCCATGACATCATTAATTAGATTAAAATATTTAAATGCTTTTCATAAAAACTTAGGGATCAAACTGATTATGTATTCTTTTACCTCGGATCCGAGTTTACTTTAAGTATATTTATAGCAAAGACTTCTAACTATTTTGAGTTCATCTAGACGCTTTCAAGACTTCTTTTACCATTTGAAGAATGGTATTATTACTTAAAGTGTTTATAAATTACATTTACATTTAAGGCGTTACAACGTACGATATTGAATCTTACAGTAAACTCTTAGCTTGTCTCATTTTAATTTTAAACAAAATTTATAGTCTTTGAAAAGTCTCTTTTTAATGTGAGTTGTGTATCAAATATGAGTAACTCTCGATAGGCAAGCTATCGAGTCACCTTTACAATTGATCGTAGTAACCTCGTCCTGGGGTGTCTCTCTTTGGAATTCTTGAAGTCGGCATCATCATCTGGGTCGTGTCTTCGGCAAGTACTAGATAGGATGTTCACTGCGGAGATTGGAGTTTCTTTTGTGAAAGTAGGTGTAGATCCACGGAGGTCCTCGTCAGCGTCTTATGCATTGTATTTATGAAGTTTATGCAGATCACATCTTCATGTATAAGGTTGTACTTGTATTTACCTCTTGAGGGGAGACGTCATCTTGCTTACTACTAGTTAAGATTTTGTTTTACTTATTACATTTTTCTTCTTAACACATCTTTATATCATTCACACATTACACAACGCTCGCCACGTTTAGCAGTGGTAGCTAACATTTTAAAATTAAATTAAAAAAAACAAATGCATTTTAGTGGAGCTCTCGCTCATACGTCTGTACGGTCTGACGGCAGCATAGTGACTCTCTACTAGATTCGACTGGCACATAACAACGGAGAGGGGCAAGTACTCCGCGACAATATAGTTCCTATTTTTATTTAAATTGACATTATTATTACCAAAAACAATACATTAATTATACATATATAATTTAAGTGAATTATTTTAACTACTGCTCGTGCCTTCAAATTTCTAATTACAAACATTATGATTTTTATATCTTCCTAAATTACAGACGACTCGATAAACACGTTGAGTCCGGAACTAACAGGTCACCGCATGATGACTAGCAAAGGGTTAATTGTGATATTAATAAGTTTTTACAATTCGACTTTTTATTAGTGCTTCTGTTGATTTTCATTCACTTCTCATTCTCATTCTGATTTAGTACAGGGGCTTTAGGTTTAATAGTGCGATTTAAAAACTTAATCGCTCGCAAATTTAATTTTTTATTTATTTAAGATTACAGTTTCAATTAAATCGTCACACTGATGATGATAGTTATATTACTACCGAAACGTTTGTAATTTACAAAATAAAAATTATATTCTTGTTAAAAGTTTTTTATTATTAATAATACAACAGTTTACTTTATAACTAAGCTACTTTCAATTCGTATGCACTTTTTTGAGTAAATATATATTCTCAGTGCTTGATTTCAGAGGGAACGGTCAGTTGTGACAAAATAACGTTTCGTCATCCGTTCTTACGCGGTCAATTGCGTCCCGCACTTTCACTTACTGACCAAATCTGCCATTTAGAAACATTACTATTATAAACTTCGATGAGATTTCAATTCTGCAACATTCATTTGTGCGAGTAACCTCTTTTTTCCAATATTTTTGTTACGTTAGGTTATGTTAGGTCAGGTCAGGTCAGCTCACATTAGGTTAGGTTAGGTTGGGTTAGGTTAGAAATGAATAGAATTATAATGGTAATTTCTGTATTATTATAACATCATGAAGATGCAATTGATCGCAACTGACCAGGTTCAAATTTCCACCTCGGATGCAACTGACCACGATCCGTTTGGAAGTGATCACGTTAACAACCGTTAACAACAGACTAACGTTAAAGATTGTAATCCGTCCCGTCAGGAACATTATCACCGGATGAGGGAAAGTCTATAAAATTTCCCGTTCGCCTCGAAAAGTCTTTTTTTCTTCTTCTTGTTCTGATCCACGTCAAGGTATAGGCCAAAACTCATCAACCGAGAGTGCTGTGGCAAGGTACATTGTCATGATGCAGCTTCCAGGCGTTCACGATGGCTGTTGTGTGGTTCAAATTTAATTGTTCTGCTATGATTCTGACGGTTAATCGACGGTCAGACCGCACCATGTCCCTGATGCAGTCAACATGGTCGTGAGTTCTTGACGTTGACAGTCTTCCAGAGCGTGGATCGTCCTTAATATATTCCCGGCCATCTGAAAATGTTTTAAACGTGTGGTCTTAAAACACACGTCTGATTTAAAACGTGCGTTTTAAATCTGTAAACCATCTGGAAACGTGTGCTCTTGACAAAGCTTATCCACATGGCTTTGTCAATTTTGTAAAAGTCTCAGTAGCATTGTACCTGAGTTTAACACAAAACTTGATTGCACAACGATGCACGTAATTGATGTCACTAATTTTTATAACGCACAACAAAAATTCACTTCACGAAAAGCTTGTTTACGTTTCACGTGGAAACAGTAGACAATAAATATTAATACTCAATATCAATCAGCTGTTTATCTAACCAATTGTGTTAATGGAGACCTTACAGTGTTGCCATATTGCCTGATACATTATTAGCCTCATTATGTAATTTACAGACCCCGTATGTATGTCGCAAAGTTAATATTATATTATACATCACATATGTACGGAGGAATGCTTTGTTACTTGTGTAGTTGATGGTGTAGCGTATTCCTGTGGTTGGAACGTACGCGCTGTATTGTAGACAGGTAAGCGTACTCGGGGACGTTATAGAAACGCTACACGAGTACAGAACATCTCCGCTAAGGCTGGAAGACAGATGCGCAACACGAGTGCGTAGCGCTGTACCAGATAACTAATGGTGTACGACGGAGACTGGACAGCGAGATTAATGCGCCGCGGACAAATTGCAATGTAAACGATATTAAAGCACCCACCGCGCACGCGCACACGTTTCTGTCAGTAAAACGAATTTTACAAACAGAGAGAGGCAGTTGGTTCTCCTGCTGTTGTTGTTTCAACTGAACAGGCGTACGATATGATACCGTGGGACGCAATATTTCAGCTGCACAATTTTATTGAAACTTTTATTCTTCATATGTTCGTCTTGGTCTGTGACGAAACAACGTTTTTACCTGTTCTTACGCGGTCAATTGCGCGCCGCACTTTCACGTACTAGCCGAATCTGTCATTTAGAAACCGTCCTATTATAAACTTCGATGAGTTTTCAATTCTGCAACTTTCATTTGTGCGAGTAACCTCTTTCTTCCAATATTTTTGTTACGTTAGGTTAGGTCAGGTCAGATTAGGTTATGTTAGGTTGGATTAGGCTAGAAATGAATAGAATTATAATGGTAATTTCTGTATTATTATAATATCATGAAGATGCAATTAATCGCAACTGACCAGATTCAAATTACCACCTCGATCGCAACTAACCAGGTTTTATACGATTGGGTCGCCACTGACACGGTCCGTTTGGAGGTGTTCACGTCAAACCATTAAGAGCAGAGTGATATTAAAGATTGTAATCCGCCCCGTCGGGAATCTTATCACCGGATGTGGGAAAGTCTGTAAAATTTCCCTCTCCCCTTCAAAAATTTTCTACTTCTTCCCCACGTCAAGGTATAGGCATGTAACCTTTTTTGCCTTCATGAACCCACCTCTTCTTACTTGCTATCGTATTACTTGTTTAGGTAGTCTCATATCTTCCATTCTTTCAATAAGCTACCTCCATCATACTCTCGATATATACATTCTCTGACAAAAAACGAAATTTTATTCTCCCAACAGCACCTACAGAAATTTCTTCTCCAGTTTGAGTTGTTCATCTTGCAGTCAGTAAAATTTTTTAAACCTTCTACACCTTTAACGATTTTTAATGTCTCCAGTAATTTTCTCAAAAGTAACCGACGAGATAAGAGTCAAAAGTAATGTATATATCGGTTTTATCAGTTTACGGGCGGAGTGAAGGTAGCGGCGGCTGAGGATGCTGTAAAAGGCAAACAATCACAAACGCCTCGCCTCGTTTTTCGTTGCTCGAACGTCGGAATTTATGTATTTTTAATGAGTTCGCAAACTCAGGCAGTGTCGTGCTAACGGAGGGGGGGGGTCGACGACTAATAATACCGCTGACTGGTGGTATTCAGTAACGTTAACCGTATCGTCTGGAACTGCGGTTCCCTTTCTACTTTAGGGGAGTCTGTAAGCAAAATTTTTAGTATTACAAATTACCATGCATTATTGGCTGAAATAAAAGAAGGATGTTATTTTTGTCTGCCTCTCATCATGATATACTTTCCTGTCACATGCGCTCCTAATCTTTCAATGTAATCCAAATTTCTTCACAAATATTCTCTTGAGCTGTGGAATATGTCTGTAGACCAGTAAAAAATGTTAAGCATTATTAACACTTTCTTGCTGTTAGGAATGGGTATTTGATAGCTATGTTTTACTTCATTGCTCTCTTCTCCTTCTTCAGTGTTAATTTTTCCTTTCTCCGCTGAACCTTAGTAATAGTATCACTTTCATCTGTCTTGCTGCTAATGATTACACATACTCTCAGCAATAAACACAGAAAACATTATAGTACCAAGTTTATTCAAATTAATTTTGGGTTCATTTTTCAATGAACTTATATTTTAAAATGAATTCATATTACTTTACACCGATAGAAAAATAAACTTTGCTTCATGTAACTAAGAATTGTTTATTCTGAAAAAAAAAATAAGAAAAAGTATTGGACTGCACTGTCACCACACCCAAAACTACTGTCAGTGGTCTTTTAAAGTTACTGTACCATATTACACTGGTTGATTTAATGTGTCCCACACCTGATAAATCAATGTAAAGGAATGCTGCATGTTTCACACAATTTTTTGTACTAACAAAATATAGTTAAGATGACAGAGTGTTCCATTCTCCCCATGGTATCTTATTAGGATGAGCCAAAACAATCAATTACAACTTTCAGATTCTAATAGTGCAGAAAATTTGCACTTTTGTATCCTAAATCTGAGAAAAATAATTTTAAAAGACCTTATGTGTTGTTTTCAGTTTGCGCAAAAAGCCTAAAAGTTTTAAATAAAAATTCACATGTTTTGCGTATGAGCCACTATGGACTACGTTTGGTTCAACTGGTTCCTCACTTCTTCTTCTCTTTCTTCCACCGCTCCCACACCTCCTTCATTCTTGATCGATATCCTTCATTTATATATAAATATATAAATCGTTCGCACGATTTAGGCCCTTTTAATTATGCCCTTTTGTTGACGCATATAAAGATGTCAACAACACAATGAACACCAGCATTAATTACCATAGCAACAAGTAAATAAACAAATGCTATTTAGCGGCATCGGAACTGTCCCTTTATCCGTTCCTGCAGTACATTTTCGATGTTTTTAATACGCGATTGTATCGATATATTACGATGTGGAAAAGAAGAAGTGTACTAATTGTAAATTGTCCTGTTTCATAATGCAAAGCGAAAATACGTGTTGTTTTCATTTGTGAGGTTAGGTGACAACCGTTTTTGGTTTTTAGTTTACTGCTGAAGAAAATAAAAGCCATGGTTGAGGAAAACATAACGTTTAATATGTATACACAATGCTTATAACACAGTAACGCGTAAAATAAACAACCTAACGTTTTTTAGTTAACGGGTACTTGTAACTATATAAGTGCGACGCTTCGGGGTCACGTCGTCATTTAGTCGTCAGAGGAGCAGAACAGAAGAAGACCCACTGAAGATGACTGCCGCAGCTGCAGTTGAAACGTTTGGCTCTACAAGAAGAGGACCACTTACCAACAGTCCGGAAAATAATTTTCGCTGAAGATAACCTTGGGCGTGAAAGCTTTAATGTTACGATGGCGAAACAATTGTCAGGAAAATAAAGATATCTGCCACCACTACGACAACAAGCGTTTATTTATTAAACTCAAGTATCAATATTATACGTGACGATATTATAATGTTACGCCACGGAACATTCTCGAGCAGTGGAGTCCGTTGTTCTACTCTCTTCTCGACTACCCCAATAGATCCCAGCTGTATAGTCTATTATGTGAGGAATTTTCTGCCGATTTTGAATTAGTGTCCATGGACCCTTCTGATTTGTTTTGCAAAGTCTTCATAAAAGGTTATAAAATAACCTATTAATTTATACTAAACTAAACTTTTTTCAAATTGACAATAGAATTTAAGTATTATTATTATTTTTTAACGTCTATTGTAAACAAAACAATACCTGTTGCAATCTGTCACTGTCTGTATTGCTGGTCCTTTATATATCAATCGAATATTTAATTTAATAAAATAATATAATGTTTATGGTTCAACTTTTTTTATAAATATGGATGAAATATATATTTTTTTCGACTGAATTTTAAATTATGACCGCTAAAATTACGGACCTTCTAGCGGAGACCAAAAGAGGCATGATGCTCGCTGCTTACAGCTGACACGTGTTTTTTTGGAGCATCAGTTAAGCGTCGGAGTTGTTTGTTATTGCGCAAGGGTTCTAATATTTTGTTAAATATTATTAATGTTGTGATATTTAAGTAAATGTAGGTTAAACATCCCTCGAAAACCTGTAGGTACCCAATTTCAGGACTTCAAAGTACAGCCTCACGTTGTTTCATATTTTCAACTCTTTAGGGCTGGTTATCAATCCTTTAAAGTCTAACCCTTGCGTCGGATGTATTACCTGACGTCAAAATCGTAATCAGTACCCTCAAAAACCTATAGGTACTCACTTTCGAGGCTTTGACCGGCATTCTCGCGAAGTTTAATAATTGCACCCCTTGATTATAGCCTGATTCAACCCTTTAAAACTACCCTTTGCGTCGAATATAATTTTGGACTTTAGAATCGTAATCAGTACTCCCAAAAACCTATACGTACCTAATTTCAGGGTTTTAAAATACATCCTCGCGTCGTTTCATATTTCCAAACTTTTAGGGGTAGTTTTCAACCTTTTAGGGGTTAGAGCGGGCCAAAATTGTTCCTTGACTTTGTTCGAGAATCTTTTAGAAAGAGATACCAAAAGGAATCAAAAAATTACATGAACACTAACTCAAAATCGGCAGATAGGTCCTTTGCCATCCCTCACGTAATAGACTAGTAATCTTTGTGTGCGTACTTGCAGAGTTAATAATTCTAAGTGGTTTTACAAAGTTATAAATAAATGCGGAGTTAAGGAAATAGAAGTACACAGGCTCTGCCAAAGTACAGAGACAAATTGTATTTTTCTGTTTAGTCTGTTTAGTGAACCTCTCCCTCTCTCTCTCTCTTTCTCTCTATCTATCTTATTTGTTTCAAACCGTAAGCTATTTAGTCGCAGGATAAGAACGCTGACACACACACACACACACACACACATTCAACGTGGTTTACAATAACACTATATGAACTCAATCCTTTGATACAGTGAAGACTGAGTCACAGAAACAGTAAGATACGTTGCCTGTCTCTCTCTTGACTTCATTAATACTTACTCTGTTACTTATACTTATAGTTTTTATGTCGGCATTTTTTACAATTCTTCTCTATTCTCTATTTGCCTGCCACTAAAGGGTGGGTTTTTGCTTTTATAGTATTATATAGTGGTGGGCGTGTTTTTGCAAAACGAAAACGAACTGTCCGTTTAAAAAATCAACTGTTTTTAAAAACAGTTTGAAAAAACAGGTTGAATTAATGAACTGTTGCTATTTACAATTACTGTTTTTACCATTATATAGTTAAAACGTTTTGTTTTTAGCGTTTCAAATAACTGTTCATTTTAGTATTTTTCTTAAACTTAAACAATGGCATTGAGTCAACACTTCTCTCATTTACCAGTATCTTAAAAGGCATTTTTTATTTTAAATTGTATCATCAAAACTTATAGAAAATATCTGAATAATATTTTTATATTAACTGAAATAAAACTGAAAATAGCCTAATTCTGCGCTAAACAGAACAAGGACAGTACAATAATCGAACACAAGTCAACGAACGTTGCAGTAAAAACGAACAGTTTACTCGTAACAACTCAACAAACGTTGCAATGAAAACAAAGAGTTTGCTCCTAACGGTTCAAGAAACATTACAATAAAAACAGTTTACGGCAAACAGCCCAACGAAAGTTCCAATGAAAACGAACGGCTTACTCCGAACGTAGAACTGAACTAGAACAGTGCGTTGTCAATACTGTTGTCAACGCCACGTTCGTTTTTAAAACGGAGAACAGTTTGTTTCCGCGGAAAAGAACAGTTCATTCGTTTTTTTTTCAGAGAACTGTTTTTTCAAACAGTTGTGCGTTTTTGTTCCCAGCTGTGATATTATCTATCTCAGTATTTTTGTCTGTATGGTAATGTAACTTGCTCTCAACCTTTACGTATGATACTCTGAAGAAATAATAAAAGTAAAAAAAAGTGTACAGACCACCAAGAGGTAAGAATATAAAAACATAAGCAATGAAAGAATACAATTTCGAGCATTTGAAGTCACCTGACCTGCTCGACCTCAAAGGCCTTTCCAATTTTCCATTTCTTTAGATGTATTCCAACATTTCTTCGCTGATCAGTTTTATATTTCAACACTGCGTTTAGGATCATTCTCTCTACATGTCGTTTCCGTTTTCACTAGCATTTGCTTAGTCGTGCTCCATGATAATCATCATTCTCAGGTCTTCCCGTCCCGTCCCACATTTCCTAGTCTAGTCAGGAACGTACAGAGTAATTACAAAGAGTTAATCTTTGTTCATATCATCATCATACACAAGATTATGAAATTTTCAAAACTGTACACTATATTTAGATTCTCGTTAAGATTCTCTTTCATTTAATATGTCACAACATGGAATCTGCAGTTTCATGAAATTTTGCAATTTTTTCAACTTTATTGTACAAGTCGCGGGCTGCCAGTTGAAAATCACAGTACTGTAATGAGTATATTATGGAAAACCTACACACTTACTGTATATAAATACTTAAAACACAAACGTACTGATACCGGAACAGATACAGATAAATACAAAAGACGACACATTACAAAAAGCTTAGATCTTTAAATATGATGGTATGAAAAAATAATAACAGGAAAATGAACGTGTAAAGCACACCAGGAGTTATGTATATCAACAGTGGCGGCACTAACGAAACGGGGCCCCCCCGCGAAACTAATTAGGGGGCCCTATAAAAATGGTTAAATTTTGTATACGTAATAGGGGAAAACACTCAAATGAGTTTCTATTTACGTGAGTTTCACAACAATGGTTTGTGAATACTTTCTCGTCTATCACAAAGCGTTTGCAATTTGCAAAGGACGATTTACACGTGTACAAACTCTTAAAATTCATTGTTGCTAAGTAGACAAAGTTCTATACAAACTATAAAAAAACCAAAATAAAAAGAATGATTTATTTTTACGTCAAAGATCTAAATTCAGACTATGAAAAAGTACCGCACAAAGAGTGTTAAAAATTTATTATTTAAAAACGAATATCAAAGTAACATTCTAGCTTTTTTCAAACATTTAAATTAGTTTGTAACTGAATTTGTAAAATTCTTGAATATACTCTATACAAGTTCTCCTTAAGTCTAATCCAATTCAATAACACTCGAACTCAAGTAATGTACAATATTTACAGATGAGGATCAACCAAAGTTCACTGTTTTCTTAAGCCTAGTCTTCTTTCTTTAATAGCTAAGAACTTTTCAACCACTTCGTTGATATTAGTTTTCTGTGTCTCTTCATGCTCAATGCGTAACAGTGTCAAGTCACTCAACCGAGTTTGGGCCATGGTACTTCTTAAGTATGACTTAATTAATTTAAGTTTTGAAAAGCTTCTTTCCGCTGTAGCTGTTGTGACAGGTATGGTTAAATAAAGCTGCAAAGCTGTAGTTAAGTCTGGGAGGCAACTCATAAGGCAGGTGTTTTCTTCAACCAGTAAATTCATCATTTCTCGAATTCTTTTCTCGTGTACAATTTCTTTGGCCATCAGAGCTTTGAAGGATATTACTTGGTCAGGCAGTGATGTGGAAAGGTCACCAGGATACACATTTACCAGAGCCTTACTTTTCTCCACTATTGTCTCTTGTGAGAAGTTTACTAAATTCTGAGGCGTCAGGAATGAAAACCTATCATCAATGCAACGCAATCCTTCGAATCTCATTTGTAGCTGAGCTATTACAATATCTAGCGTTGCATTGAAAACTTTTACTTCAAATGATTTCACTGGGTCGTCAATTCTATGGTCAACTGATAATTCAACAAAGAAGCGTTTTACAACTCGTTTACGCTTATTTTTCATGTTACAAGTTATGTCCCATGACTGGGCCAACTGGGGCCCCCCATGAGGGTCGGGGCCCCCCCGCGCCGCGGGGTCTGCGGGGGCCTTATCGCCGCCACTGTATACCAAAATATAGGCAATGAAAGTAATACAATTCCGAGCATTAGTCACCTTATCTGCTCGACCTCAAAGGCCTTTCCAATTTTCCACTTCCTCAGAGGTATTCCAATATTTCTTCGCTGATTGGCTTTATATTTCAACACTGCGTTTGGGATCATTCTCCCCACATGTCGTTTTCATTTCCACCACCATTTGCTTTATCGTGCTCCGTGACAAACTTCGTTGTCAGGTCTTCCCGCTTCGTCCCACATTTCCTAGTCTAGCCAAGAGCGGACAGTCAGAGTAATCACAAAGAGTTAATCTTTGTTCATATCATCAACATAAACATATAAGATTACCGTTCTTTTTCCACCATAAGAATAATTTGAGTTAAATAAAATTAAGTGTGGAAAGAACTTAAAAAATGAATAAATGTAATCCGTTTTCGTCAACGCACTGATGGAGACAGTCTACGAAACGTGTTAACGCACGATGGAGCTGGTTTTTTCGTGTCCAAGTTGTCTCGCATTGAAATACTGGCCCTAGTTCTGGTAATAAGCGTGGTTTGTCTATGTAAAGTTTGGATTTCAGGTAACCCATATCGGTATGGAGAACCATACATGACTTCCATGTTCTAAGATTTTTATTTAAAATCATTTTCGAAATGAAACATTTCCGTAGAAACTAATTCTTTCTTCAGCCTTAACCACAGTACTGTGTTCAATAACGTATGTGTTCACCTCAGGTTAGCGCACTCGATTTTCACTGATGATGGCAGTCGATGGCACTGCCAAAACGTCTGGACCACGGCTAAACAGCCCGGGAAGGAATTTTAACAACAAACTACTTCTTTGTCGCCGATAACGTAGTATACATATAAAAAAAATTATCCCCTCCCCCTTCAACTACCCTTTTAATTTTATATTTCATCTACCTTTCTACAGTGGATTATTATGACCGTCTTTTCATGGTAAGTTATTTATCAAAATTAATTAAGTGCTTTATTCTTGTTAAAACATAAAATGTTACTGGTAAACTACCCTTTCCCCTTAACCGATCTTCACTAAAATCAAAATGCCTTGAGTTCTCTACAGCTCAGGCACATATTCAGAAAATTATTTGATTCTGTTTGAATTTGCGGCAGTTATCGTTCGCCGTAGAAAAAATTCTACACTCAAACACTTTTCCGAAAATGACTTTTCTTCATGTTTCGAGGATAGTACAATCAGAATCATCCCTTATCTCGAACACGATTTTTTTCGCGATCACCATACTTATATTTCCTTATGAAACATGGAAGTAAAAATCACATACCAAAAGCTCAGGTGAACAAGGCGGGCACGCGGTATCTCCACGGACGAAAAGGAAAAGTTGTGAAAACATACTGCTTAGCACGTCCATCAAAGTGCCGGACGTGCTATTGATGTATGCTATTGCTACTGTCATTCTTACCATCTATGTATGACAGGAACGTTCCTAGGCATGTAGCAATATGAACAGATTAAAATAGTGTCAGGCGAGTATTATACGAATAACGTTTAGTAACAACAAAACTAAAACTGTCCAAAGCGATAAAACAACCAAAATAAACACACAGCGTCGGCAGAGAGTAATGTTCAATAATAACGAGAGTAAATCCGCGCGCGCGCGCTCGACAGTAGCTGTCTGTGATGAACAGTAATTGGGTCAATTGCTCGTCAACAAAATGAACAAGTTACACACACACACACACACACAATGTTAGTGTCTCTGCATATAGTAACTACACAGTCGACAGGTGACACATTTTACACACAAAGTTTATTTCATTATCGCAGTTAAACAAATTTATTGGAGTACAGTGTAGTTTGTTCATCCGACCTGAAATTTTAGCGTTGCTTTTTTCGTCGTGTTATCACATTTAACAAGTATTAATAATGAATAATAGCACCAGCGGTAGACCAGCAGTGTCCTAAATTCTGTGATTAATTACTTCTATCAATTGCACTGTTGTAGTTTATAAAAGGACATGTACAATAGATGCTACAGAGAGTTGAAAAATAAGAATATTTCGGTTTAGGGATTGTGAGGATCGGTCAAAAATATAACACAAATTTTAACTTATTTGTGTCGACGTTTCGACAATGTGTATTGTCATCATCAGGACCTGTGTATGAATACAAAAGAAATGTCAAACACAACAGAACAATTATTATTTGAGTGAACGTGTTTGTGTATGTGAGTGTGTGTGCGTGTGTGTGCGCCTGTATGTATCATTGTATATGTGAAGGAGTTGAGACAGTTTGTTTACATCTTCAAATGTTTTCTTTAAGATAACGAGAAAATTATAATATCTCAGAACGTAGTTTATACATTATTATAATTTAAATTACTCATAATGTAATGGTATTTTTTAATTAATTATAAAAGAATAATCAACAATTAGATATTAGAATTGGTACAGAAAACGACAAATAAGTTAAAATTTGTGTAATATTTTTGACCGATCCTCACAAACCCTTCACCAAAAAATTAATTGACCGACACCACTACTAATGTAGAACGTAGTTTATACATTATTACAATTTAAATTACTCATAATGTAATGGTATTTTTTAATTAATTATAAAAGAATAATCAACAATTAGATATTAGAATTGGTACAGAAAACGACAAATAAGTTAAAATTTGTGTAATATTTTTGACCGATCCTCACAAACCCTTCACCAAAAAATTAATTGACCGACGCCACTACTAATGTAGAACGTAGTTTATACATTATTACAATTTAAATTACTCATAATGTAATGGTATTTTTTAATTAATTATAAAAGAATAATCAACAATTAGATATTAGA
Organism: Magicicada septendecula; assembly: GCA_034769895.1. Lineage (NCBI taxonomy): Eukaryota > Metazoa > Arthropoda > Insecta > Hemiptera > Cicadidae > Magicicada > Magicicada septendecula. Next base: position 3,390,770 of record CM068368.1, on the reverse strand, counting down.
ATTGGTACAGAAAACGACAAATAAGTTAAAATTTGTGTAATATTTTTGACCGATCCTCACAAACCCTTCACCAAAAAATTAATTGACCGACGCCACTACTAATGTAGAACGTAGTTTATACATTATTACAATTTAAATTACTCATAATGTAATGGTATTTTTTAATTAATTATAAAAGAATAATCAACAATTAGATAATAGAATTGGTACAGAAAACGACAAATAAGTTAAAATTTGTGTTATATTTTTGACCGACCTTCACAAACCCTTCACCAAAAAATTAATTGACCGACGCCACTACTAATTTAAAGATTAAAGCTATGGTTATTCATCTGCCCACGTTTTCACGGGTATATGTCCTCTTTTTCTTGTGACAGGCGAACGTCGACAAAGTAGCTATTCCACAAGTTACTTGAAGATCAATGATGGCCAATCTCGTCATCTCCAACGTTACGTTCTGGGGAATTGCCGAACAGAACCTCATTGAACAGAAGCCAAACGCATGCCAAAGGACAAGTATTAAATTTTATAAGACAATTGCAATACCCACTTTGATTTATGCGAGTGAGGCGTGGGTCATGACAAAACAGGAAAGCGGCAAGATACAGAGTGTTGAAATGTAGTCTCTTCAAAATACTTTAAATTATACATTGCAAGATAGAATAAGGAATGAGGATATCAGAGCAGTACTTGAAGTAAATGACGTAAATGAAATTATTTCAATGCACAGAAGACAATGGTGGGATCATCTGCAAAGGATGACAGAGAATTGATTACCGAAAGCGGCATTAAACTATAAAGCCTTTGGTAGAACAGACGTGGATCGTCCGAGGATGATATGGGTGCTGGAACAGGTTTATGTAACCTAATCCTTGTAGAGGGGAAGAAGAAGAACTTGGAAGTGGAGAAAACAAAAAAAAAACAGGAAAAGTAGTGAAGAAATAGAGAAGTAAGGAAGCGAAAAAGTGAGAAATAATACCAGTAAGTAAAGCGGGAAACAGACCAAATTTACAGCACAGCACAGCAGAACAACAGGTGAAGGATAGACAGCAGCAGAGGAGTGTGTGAAGGGGTAGAAAAAAGACTTAGACAAAGATGTGTAAGGTATTTACAGTATGCAGCGAAACACCGTTGCAGCCAAAGTAAACCCGTTGGCAATGTTTTACTGCGCGCGCGTGTGCGCGTGTGAACGGATGTCACACTGAGATTGCACAGCATTATACGTGGCGCTGTTTGTCTCTGCCTCTGTCCAACGTATTGCACCGACGCAACAGATGTCTACGTATTTGTCCTGTGATCTTAGGCTCGCTATTGCGAGTTTTACAATCTGAAAAGCAAGCTCGCAGTAAACCCTGGGCACCCATATTTTAAAAAAACTAACAAACGTATTACATATGAATTGATAGATTAGAACTGTACAATATGGATGACCAGTGCGGATTATCGATAACGCTAGGGTACGCTGCAGCACCAGGCACCAAGATCTCAGCTGTCATAGGGGTACCATCCAGCCCTAAATCACAAAAAAATTTTGAAGATAATACATGTGAAAACACAAAAAAATAAATAGGTAAGGTTCCCTATTTTCGGATGGTTTCCTAATTTCGGAAATGGTGATAACTGACAAAGTTATCAGTGCACACTGGCGGAGAGTATGCGAAACTGACATTCCCGCCTAACTAGCGCTGTGTTGTGTAGTTCATCATTCTCGGATTAGAAACTGAGTTCTAGGAATTGTTTTTGTGTTCAGTCGTCAACTGGTGTAATATCTGGTGTGCAGAACATAAGCTCTGGTGCGTAAAGGTGAGATTCTAAATTCTTACACTTACTCAATATAATGTTAACAGTGTAGCAGCCTACATTTCGGTGTAGATTATGTTTATTTGAAAAGCGTAGTTTTATTTTATTATCGCCATCTTTACTGAAAGAGTCATGTTCCCATCATCATCATATTATCCTTCATCCATCCCCATACACAAAAATCCAACGGGGTAAGATCTGGTGATCTGGGTGGCCAGGATTATGGACCGCCACGACCAATCTATTTAAAAAGACGAAAAAGTGTGTTTTTCGACTATGATTTTTTGCGTTTTTCACCAGTTTTCCCAAAAACTATTGAAGTTACAGTTCTGGGACTTATTTTATTCAATTTTTCAGGTCAAAAAACTATATGAAACCATCAAGTTTGTCCCTTAATTTGGGTTCCTAGAACTTCAGTACGGCCTAATATGACCAGAGGAGCTGAAATCAGGGTTAAATATTTGGCTAACCATAACTCGCTAACGGAGCGTTTGCGGACCTATATTTATATGAACTTTTTTCTTTATTTTTACATGTAGAATGAGCTCCTAACGTCTCTGCATATCTTCGTGAATCACCCTGTATAATACAAAGACGCATTCTTCTACGAAACTGTTTTAGCTGGAAAATGGTTTATTCACCGTTGTATTCTTGCCACTTGACAAGACAGCGATCCTTCAGCCGACAGATGGACGCGTCATTCTAACCCTAAACAAACTTTAAAGGAAGGCGCTTATCTTTTGCGTCAAACTCTCTTTCTCTGCTAAAAATGGTAAAATTGAGCGTGTTCTGAGGTTTTACAATGAATTTGAGAGATACATAGTTGTTGTGCCTTCAAGTTGCGTCTATAATTAAATTGTTAAAATTACCTTGTGTATCCACAGGTTCCCTTCCTTGCAACTTCTTTTATTATATTTTACACACAACGCGTTTCGAGACTTATATTCCCATCATCAGTTGATAAAATATGTTCCCTCACATGGGTACGTCAATTAATAAAAGTCACACATTCCGTTATTGAAGCGACTCCCAAACCGCGTTATTTCACGGCGCGCATCGCTACGGATCTCGCGAGTGACTAACGATTCCATATCATACTGTGCCCGCACTCATAAAAAAGAAATATAAAAACACTTGTAACCAAAATATAAAAAAGAAGTTGCAAGGAAGGGAACCTGGATACACAAGGTAATTTGAACAATTGAATTAGATAGATTCTTGCCACATTATCGTGGAAGGTTGAGATTCAACTGAGACTCGTAACTTAAACCGAGCTTGGAACAAAGTGTCGATCGGGGGGGGGGGGGAGGCGGCAAACGAAATAACAACGTGGGTGTAACTATTGCACAAGAACAGAAAGCAGGAAACGACACAGTAGTAAGCGACATTTCAAAGTTGCCGGTTACTCTAAAAGTCAATGACGAGCGTGATGATAATAGCAGAAACGACGACAGTGCAAAATGTGTAACAAAAATTTTGTTCTAAACTGTTAAAGTTAATTACAAAACTATTTACATTCTTTATAATCTCTTCGTAACCAACGTAACCAATTATAATCTCTCGACACTCACAAGTATAAAGTCACGTAATCTAGAAAGAATGGCATTCTGCAATTTGTGTATTTGTGTATACACATCTTCTGGCGTCCAGAATCGTGTCCGTGGAAACAGACGCTGTTTTGATCCATTGTGGAAAGGATAATCAATACAGCTACGCCAACTGGTTCAAACTTGTTCACCACCCTGATCGAGGGAATAATTCAGATTAAAACTCTACACTTAGACATTTTTAAAACTAACTATGTCTAACTGGTGTAAAACTAACTATTATATATATACTTCACTCCTTTCAGTATTGGTTGGTGATCACTGTAGCAAACTCATTTGGAACTTCTAATTAAAGTTATTAAATTCATGACAATCTATTGTTAGACATTTATCCACACAAGTTTGTCTTCCTTCTAGCCCTTTCCATCCATTTACTTCATCTAAGATCAACTCTACAAATTAATATTTGTACACAAGTATTTCATATACCTGACATTTGTACTTATTGTATATGACATCTGTTTCATATACTTATTGCCTCTTAGTTCCTGTTCAGTGCAAGATCTGATTCTTTGTTATTTGTTTAGTTCATGAAACTTTAAATGAGTAGTACAACTCTATTTCATAGGCCTCTAATTTATTCAACAAATTAACATTCTGTAAAGAAGTGTGGGCCACACATATTAATTGGGCTGGATGATATTTATTTACAAAACAGGAGCATAGATGACATTCTTCATGTTTAAATAGAACTGACTGCCATTTTAGTTTTGGCTTTCATTTTTGAAAAAGGATATAGCAGATTAGATACTTATATTTCTTCACAACCTTCTGTTCTACATATATATTATTTACTTATTATATAGGTAACCATAATTTTTACCTATTTATTTTGATAAATATTTATAACTCTTTTACGTTGACATAATGTTTGTTGACACAATTAAGAATATATGGCAAAAAGTCAAATCAGCTAAAAAATTCTGTTATCTGTATTATTTATTGCAGCATGTCATCTGCATGCTAAAGCATATTTATTTACTTTTCACTAAGCCTAAACTATGATATGCTGCTTAGAATTACAGAGAAAATTCTATGTGAGTAGATGTTGAATAAAGTTGTAATGGGATGTAATGGGAGAGGAAGGCTCTCACACAGGAGTACATGCATGGGGTTAAAGAAGGATGAAGTTATGTGGTGATAAAGGGGATGCCTACAGAAAGGAAGGGAGACGAAAAAGAGAGAGTATTTGTGTGCCCGTGCCCGCGCGCGCGCGCGCGTGTGTGTGGATTCAAAACAACACGAATTTTTGCTTTACATTAAGACATAGAATAATTTACAATTCGTAAACCTTTTTCTTCGGTACATGTATCCACTAATATACGTACAATTGAGTATATACAATAGAATCGAATATTCAAAACGTCGAAAATTTATTTCGAGTATGGATGTTGGGACAGTTTCAATGAAACCACGAAGGATGAAACATGACCTAATGAATATATGATCATGAATTGCATAATCTAATAAACTACATATTTCATTGCAAACACTTTATCCAGTTAGCTTGTAATTTAGAATGTTTTATTTAAATTTATAAAATTATAACATTTTGTTTATCACACGTTGTTGCCAAGGAAATTAAACGTTACACATATAACTTATACATTAATTAAAATGTTTATACCATAACAAACTCTACTTCAGGTATCTTCTTCTTCTGATAGTTCCTATCTGTTTCAGATGTTGCATATCATACAGACTGTTTTAACTTTCTGTACTGCTGCACGGAATAAGTCACCTGTATTCATGCAAAACCAGGTCCTTAAATTTCCGAGCCATGAGATGCATGGTCACCCAACTCCTCTTTTTCCAAGTACTTTTCCCTGTAGTATGGACTGCAATAAGTAACACCTCAGTGCATTTCTCATGAGGTGTCCCAGATACTGAAGCTTTCTTAACTTCACTGTGTTAATAACTTCCCTATCTTTCTTCATTTTGCTAAGAACTTCAACATTAGTTATATATGCTATCCATGAAATGCTCAGTATTCTACGGTAAACCCACATTTCGAAAGATTCCAATTTTTTGGTTGTGGCTTCCGTCAGACTCCAAGATTCTACACCGTAGAAGAGGACCGAGAATACGTAGCAGCATAAAAGTCTCATCTTTGTTTATTATTAAATCGTGACTTTTGAATAAACTGAGCATTCTACTGTATACTGCTCTTGCCTTTTCAATTCTCCTCTTCATTTCTTGAGAGTGGTCCCATTGTTCATTGACTTGAAGTATAGTGACTTATACATTGATATGACTAATAAATAACTTAAGAGAAACCTGAAATAATATAATTACCTTAATTAAAAACGGAAAAAAGATATTGTGAAATTAAATGGTTAATTTTATCCTCTGCCCACGCTCATTATATAGTAATCAGATACACATTAACCTGAACACGTTGGGGCTACCTATTGTACTTTACGGCAACCAGATGTGTTATAATTACACCCCCAACCCCACAAATACAACATTGCTTTGTAGAGCCTTTTTCCAGCCGGTTAAAGGATTGTGTAAAAGGACGTTTCATGGCATAAAAACCGCGTATTTAACAACTAGCGATGCACCAAAAACTGTAAAACACACACACTGACACGCGCGCGCGAGAGATGACAACAGTCACGAGGAACGTTTTGAAGTAGGAGGGTAAGGGAGTGTTATGACACTGTCATCATCACCATCATCGTCATCAACATCATCATCAGCTTCTTCAAAGATTATACCAAGGATGGTTTGTTCCGGTCTCAAATAGGCAGAGATTAGAGCTGGTGACTCCAGCGCTTCCTCGGACGTCCCACACCTCTCCGTCCCCTCTGCTTATAGTTCCACAGTTGTTTGGGGCATACGGCAGTCATCCATTCGCAAAGATGTTTCCACCAATTGAACCGATACTGGGCGATTCTGTCGAGTATGCTCAAAATATTCCGTTTCTACCGTATAACTGTGTTTCTTCTATGATCATGGAGAGTATACCCTGCCACGTGCCTGAGAAATCTCATCTCAGTCGCTTGGATGCGACTGGCCTGGACTTTCGTTAAAGTCCAGTTCTCAGATCCATAAAGAAGTATAGGAAGGCCCATCACTTTATAAAATTTTAGGCCTGTTCCTTTACTTGCTGACTTAAGGGTTCGCCTAATGGCGCTGTTATGAAAGTTTGTGTACTGCGTCTAGATTGGTACAGACAAAATGAATAACAATGATAAAGCCAATCGAGAGCGAGGAGGTAGTTTTAAGTTTGCCAAATTCTACTTCTCTTGGTTCCTATAGAAGAATTATTATTGCTTTCTTCCGCCTCTTGATTTGACGTTTATGAGAAACGATGTGGACTGATGACTCGTTGGGCACTTGGTGAAAAACATATTACTACAAAGGTTTCTAAAAAACACACAAACACTTGGTAAGTTTCACATTTTGGTCTTAACCTCTGACAATTGTTTCAGCCTATTAAGGTATTCTCAAAGAGCTGCTAAGAACAAAACCAAACGTTTTGGCAGTACCACTGACTGCCATCTTCAGTGAAAACGAGTCAACCCTAAAGTGGGATGTTGTACGTTAGCACCACAGTACTGTGGTTAAGGCTGGTTAAGGTCTACAACGCACGTTGACTCGTTTTCACTGAAGATGGCTGCCAGTGGTATTGCCGAAACGTCTGGTTATGTCAGAAACTTTGGCCAAATAGCCCGGGAGTTAATTTTAATCAAAATGACACCGGCGTGTAAGCCTTTGTACAACTTTAGCTGCTAAGGGCAACTAAACAAAAAGAATGTGTAGTGTGGTGAACCTGTGTTAAGGGTGTGTATATGGACATGTGTGTGTATGTTGGAGGGCGTGGAGGAGCTAGTATAGGAAAGGTCAAGTGACTGTAAAAATTACGTACAATAGCAAAACAAAATCTAAAAATTAACTGAACTAAATAACAGCTAGAAATAGCTAAACTAGAAAATTTAACAAACGAACAAGCTGAATTCTTTGCATCTTGTTTATTAAAAGCTGTTATTTAGTATAGTTAATTTCTAGTTCTGCTTTCCTATTATTATACTTAGTTTTTCAGACATTTGACCTTCCCTGTACTAGCTTCTCCACCCCCTCTAATATACACAAACCACACACACGTCTGTTTTATCATATTTCTGAGACCGTAGTATCACGAGGGTTAGTTAGGAGTGGATGAAATTTTTGACGTCACAGACATCTCATGTAAACGTGTATATCACATTTCAAATCAAGAACTTGTCAAAAAACTTGTGCAAAGGTGGGTGCCGCGTTTGGGTTTGTTGCACTTTTTGAGCGTCAAGTGTGGGGATCACCTTTAATGCAACCACGTTTAAACACGAATTCCTACAAACAAATAGTTGATTTTCAAGGTGCTGTTTATCACCTAACACATTTATTATTTTGTTGAGAATTTCTGTTGTCTTCAGATCTTGTTTTATCAGACAATCACAGCAGCGACGTTTGGTTTTCTCCACTGTTTGATACACGCAAGGTGCGTAGATTTCAAACAGCTGGTAAAAAATGAATAAATTGACTGATAAATTTGAAAATTTAAAGGTGTTTACAAGAAGTACGAAGTGTGTTCAAAAAAAGACAGAATTATTTGTGTAGAACGTCAACCTGCACTTGGAGCGATCTGCACAATTAAGTGCTGCTAGCGACAGGTTTTGACGACGGAATGCCGTTTTCTCCGTCCCGTCATGGTCGCCAGTCTTCGAGCTACACGCGCTGTAGTGGACACGGGCACACACCGTCCGGCGGATTTATAACGAAGTGAATATCTTAATACAACGTGTGTGTATAAAATGTTACTGCTATCTTCAAAAAATCTTTAAAGAGCTATTTCCATTGCATTCCAAAGTTACCATTAAAATTTGCGTTGGTACGCCGTTCTTGACCGATTTCAAAACGGGTCTCTTTCTGATCGTCGTCATCAAACGCAGTAAGAATTTTTCAGTGATACGATACATTAAAAGTTTTCTACCAAAATTTAATTTTACGATCTTATATGGATGCGCATTCTCTCAGAAAGACTCATCAGTTAAACGATGATTTACAATTACTACATCATGAGCTCTCTTCCCATGATCTTCGACATCGCTTTGATCTGCACCGACCATTGTTTTTCCCCTCTTTAAAAAATCTTAAAATAATCGTTCGGCTCATGCAGGCCTTCGCGTATGCTTAATTCAAAACCAAAATGTCTCTGCAAAATTTTAACGTAATTTTGCCGCATAATTTTATACGCAACGTTGTTCTTCGCGGTCTTTCTTCATCGCTTTGTCACTAATCCGTCAGCCAGCGTGCGCACGTCCCCACTCAATCTGATATACCTCAAAGACTAATGCTGGTAGCGGGACAGAATAAATGGCAGTTTGTTGTCAGAAACTATCGCTTGTGCGCGCAAAGTCGCGGCGCGTTGTTTGCGTGTTTTGATGTGTTATTCAAAAAGCTCGGTCTTTTTTTGGATACATCTCGTACTGTGTATCTTACAACACCCGAAACACTTTAGTTCTAGCTGTAGGTGCGGCCCCGCGAACCTTTCAACTGACTGTCGTACTGCGCGTGTGTTCCAATGATAGCGATAAATGTGTGTGTGTGTGCGCGCGCGCGCGCGCGTGCGTGTGCGTGTGGTTAGCGCTTGGTAATTGGGCGTTTCTCGTAGGTAAGCGTGTTTGGAATTTCCAAGCCGTACATAAACGCTAACATACCATCGATTGCTCATTTTATTGACACATCGATATTACCTTTGTATAAATATATAACCGATAATCCGATACTGTACTTGTGTTTGGCGTTCCAACTGTTCTGGCGCATTTCCAATAGCTCTCTCACTCACTCTCTCTCTCTCTCTCTCTCTCTCTCTCTCTCTCTCTCTCTCTCTCTCTCTCTTAGAATAAACAGAACGACCCAAGAGGTATGTTATATTATATTATGATTTTTTCTCAAATCTTTACAGATCAAAATAAAACTATGTTAACGTTCAAATATTTTGTTTTTTACGTTACATAAAAACAAAAACAGGTACTTACAAAGCTTGTTTTTCTGACATTCTCCAGCTCTGTGTATATTCGAAAGATTTAAAACATTCAAAATACCTGGTTTTGCAGTGGTATTTCCGGTAATTTCCGTAGTGTATTTATTAATATCCCATACTTTTATGGCGGTCTCATTGATCGTCGTATGGTACAGTGGAAAACAAAATACAAGACACCAGTGAAGTCACTAAAAACCAGCTTTAATTCGCCGCTCTTGTATAAATCGCCGCTCGGTCCGCACCAAGGAAAATCGCTCAACACAACTAACTGACAACCCGCCAGCTATGGCTATTTAAAGGTACCGCACGCCTTCTAGAAATCTTCCATCCTCAATGTGCACGCCACTTAATGCTGACGTTAATGCGTATTTCAAGTGGCCTCTTGAAGAATCTGGATTAAACTTGAACGCGGCCTTGACTGAGGCACATCTGCACTACTATGGGGAGGGGACGAGTGGAAGGAAGCTCTCGGCTGTTCTAAGCGGTTTGAAAAGATTTACGTTACAACGCGTTTTGACTTACCCGCCGAAGTAGCTTAACTTCGTTGTTCCTAGTCGAATGTTCCGTCGGCTTCTTGTAAGAAGGATCTCCAGGTCAGGCTAATATCCCAAAGTCTTTGTTTTATTTTATGAATTGTATGAAGATAAACAAAAGCACAGCATATGACGGCCAATCATATAAAACGTAGGGAAAAGATATTATAATAAGTATTAAGTTATGTACGCCGGATCATCCCTGTAGTGTTAAAATTTTCCAGGTTTAATGACGGTCGTCTGTGGGCGGGAAACTAGATGGGAAAACATCCTAACACTGGACAGAATAACTCGTTCAAACTTTGGAGGCGACTTCCCTATATAATTCCAGTTCGCTTCTGATTGGTCTACCATATCTGTAGTCTAAGCATATTTTGGTCCAAACCGGTTCATCTCCTGAAGTGAAGGCCATTACTTTTGTCTTCGAACCAGATATGTTACATCCTATGATAATATAATCATGAAAATATTCCAATCGAGTTTTATCAGCTTCAGACAGAGACTGTAAACTGACCGACCGCTTTAGGGAATGTCTACCAGTGTAGTTGTCTACATCTCTCGTGCATTAATAACTCTAAATATAATCATTTCGTTATATGTGTAACAGTTCGTTAAACCGTAATTGAAGTTAGGCTAATCAATCACACGACTGTTCCCAATGTACGATGTGCAACTGTGTCCTAGGGAGCGTCCTTGTATTGAACACGGGACACGGTTATTGCTCCCGAGGGTATCTTAATCCGCGTAGTGAGTGTCAATCCTCAGTCCCAGACGCAGCTCCACCGCCTCCTAAATACCTCATCCCTGCTGTTGCTGAACCCGTATGATTGCATTGCGTCGTAGAATTCAAATAAATATTTACGTATACAAATCATTCCTTTGCAAGTAACTCGATGAGTTTCCTGCAGGTCTCGTATGTAATATCGTCAAATAAATACACTGCAAGTAAATAAAAATACAAAATTATATTCTTTCGACATTTCAATAATGTACACAAATAATTCCCATTGACGATACCATAAATATTGTAACAAATACGCTGAAAACAAATAATGAAAACGACACGTATATTAGACAATTAACTAACAGTTTAAAAATTATATTAAAACAAAATCATTTTCAACATAAAATAAACTATACCACCAAACAGATGGACTTGCTATTGGAGCCCCAAACTCAGCTATCATCTCTGAAATCTTTTTACAAAAACTTGATGAACAAATAATAAAATTAAACGACCCATTGGGATGATAATTTAGATACGTTGTGACACTCAGTATATATCTCATAATTATGGCATTAATATTTTTAATATGTTAAACTCAATACAATTTACATAGGAAAATAAAATTCACAACAGAAGAAGAATCGAATAATAAATTTAATTACTTATACCTAACCATAAACAGAATTCAAAATAATTTTGAATACTCAATATACAGAACACCATCTCAAACTAATTTAATAATTCCAAATAAGTCTAATCATCCTTTCCAACATAAAATGGCAGCATTCAATTTATTAATATACCGTATCTATAGAATGTCATTAAATAAGCAAGAAAGAAACAATGAAAGAAATATTATCAAACAAACAACAATAGACAATGGATACAAAATTAAAACTATCAATAAATTATAAAAGAAAAGAAAACACAAAATCACTAAACAAACACTATACAAACCTTCATGTAAAACTCCTTCCACTAATAATAATATAAAATATATCAACTTTACTTATCACGGAAATATACCTCGTAAACTAAGCAAACTATTTACATATACAAACTTACAAATATCTCATAAGACTGACAATATTGTTTCTAATAAAATAAAACCTAAAACTTAATTCAAAATTCATAATAAAAATGTAGTTTACAAAATAGAATGTCCAGATTGCAATAAATTTTACGTTGGCCAGACGAAGAAAAAACTGTCCGAGAGATACATTCAACTTCGCAATGCGTTTTTAAAGCCTGATAATTACAAACCAAATTGAGACACACACTGTTTAAACAATAAACATAAATTTCCAGACATTTAAAATGTCAAATTAATTAAAAACGTACAAAAAGGTAACAAAATGAATATCTGGGAAAATCTTAATATTTACAAAACACAATAATAATAATCTACTAATTAAAGAACAAATTCAAATAAAAACAATACAAGACGATTTATTTAAAATCATACACTTTTTTAGAACAACAAAACATTAAATATATAACAAATAGCTGGCTACATAAATATTACAACAATCGAAAATAGAATCGAAGTAAAATCAATTATCCGTTAACTATATTGTATGCGAAATATTCAATTAACTCGTCAACAAGAGTTCTCATAATTTATGACTAGAAACTAATTAATTCAAGTAAATACAAGTATTGTTTAATATAAACACGTTTGATCTCCGCAGCCGTGACTTCGTCGCCATGGCAACGAAATTAATTTGTTTATATTGTCTATTTAAGTACTAGTGACGCGTCTGTCAAAAATATTTGCAGTTTGCTCTTCTCAAGCGTTGTAACTGGGTTGAAAAATGGCATCTGTGATAGAAAATCCGTCCGAAGATAATCTGCGTGCCGTTATTCAGTTTTTGGCTGCTCGGGGGGCGTCAGCCAATGAAAGTTTATACGAGAATGAAAGCTGTATATGGTGACTGTACTTATTCTCATACGGCAGTGGTTGAATGGTGCAATAAATTTCGACAAGGAAGAAAATCCACTAAAGAAATATTTGGCCCGTCCTGGACCTGCACGTGTTGCAACATCAGATGAAAATGTGAGACAGCTGGAAACTGCTTTACGCGCAAATAGGCGCATCAAAGTTGGAGAACTTTCTCGAACGTTGAGTATCAGCGTGGGAACTGTTCACTGATAGTCTTCGCTATCACAACGCTTAGTAATATGCAGACAGCTTAAAAGTTTACGAGTCAGCATCAAGTATAAACGTCCCGGGAAGCTCACAAATGGTGTCATTCTTCTGTATGATAATGCTCGACCCCATGTAGCCCAGACGATTCAATACCTGGTTGATCGTATAAAGTGGAAAATCTTACAACATCCATTTTACAGTCCCGACTTGTCCCCGTGTGATTATCATGGTTTTTTGCCCATTAAAGAAATCGCTAAATGGACGGCGGTTGAAATCGGACGCTGAGGTAGAGTTTGCTGTTAGCGAATTTTTTCGCAAAAAGCCGTAAGAATTTTACCAGCAGGGAATCTACAGATTTAGTGCAACAGTGGGATTCGTGCCTTAATGTTAATGGAGATTTCTTTTAAAATGGTTGAATAAAAAATGCTTTACAGCCTCTAAACGTGTTTCTATTGAACAATCCTCGTACTTACTATGTAAACATACACAACGCTCGTAAAACACAAGCAGATTGAACACAAACCCTTGCACAACACAATAAGGACAACAAAACGTTGCGGCCTTGTTTTATTATTCTGTTGACTCTCTATCACTCATTGATAGAGTATTATTTATTACTGTTCATGCATTAGTTTATAATTAGCCTAAAGACGGCTGCCGATCGTTTGTCAAAACTTCGCATTTATATTTATATTTTTTTTTCAATGATGGCAAATATCCTTTAGTTAGATCAAAATTCAACTAGTACTTATGAGGGGCTTTTCGTGAAGATTTTGAGTACGTTTTAGTTTTCTTAGTAGAAGTTACCAATCTCTACCTCAGTAGTTAGGTGGTGGAGCTGCCACCTTCAGGTATCCTAACGGGCCTGTTTTCTGTTGCGGTTGTCTCCCCCTAGCCTAAGGTTCCAGTTTTAAGGCACTGAAAACTCAACTCACCTTTTAGCCTTTTTGGACAGTTACATAACGCACATCTATTGTACGCAATGCTTTCGAGGCGCCACGAGGCTTTCGCCTTCGAGGACGTGGAAGTAGGCTTTGCTGGCAGAGCTAACTTGATTTCTCAAGTTCCGACTTTTGTCTGGAACAGTGGGCATTAAGCAAAATTTATTAGTTCAATCTCTTTTTGGCAAAGAAACAGCCCTTCGGTACCCTTCACCAGCCTTTAGCCGATGACGAGAAACAATGAGCGAAGAATACGAACAAGTGAAATGAAGTTCTTGAGAAAAAGCAAAGGTTTTGCACGCTTAGATATCAAATACGAAACATATAAGACCAGAGTTAAATGTATATTCTATGGCCAGTAGAATAAAGGAAGGACAAATAAAATGGAAGCAGCATATTGAGAGAATGGAAGATATGAGAGACTACCTAAACAAGTAATATAAAGGCAAATAAGAAGAGGAGGCGGTGAAGGTAGTGAAGGTTCAGTGAAGGCGGAACAGGTTGTAAGCCTATACCTTGACGTGGAGGATAAGAAGGAGAAGAAGACGAAGAAGAAGAAGATTTTTGGAGGGGATGCGAAAGATTTTACAGACTTTCCCTCATCCGGTGATAAGGTTCCTGACAGGACGGATTAAAATGTTCAACAACAGTCCGCTCTTAACGCTTTGATGTTAACACCTCCAAACTGACCGTGGTCAGTTGCAACTCAATCGTATAAAACTGGTTCAGTTGCGTCCGAGGTGGAAATTTGAACGCGGTCAGTTGCGATCAATTGCATTTTCATATTATTATAATAATACAGAAATTACCTTTATAATTCTATTTATTTCTAGCCTAACCTAACCTAATTTAACCTAACCTAACCTAACCTGACCTGACCTGACCTAACCTAACCTAATTTAACCTAACCTAACAAAAGTGTTGGAAAGAAGAAGTTACTCGCATAAATGAAAGTTACAGAATTTAAATCTCATCAAAGTTTATAATAGGAACATTTCTAGACGACAGATTTGGTTAGTAAGTGAAAGTGCGGCGCGCAATTGACCGCGTAAGAACAGGCAAAAACGTTGTTTCGTCACAGACCAAGACGAACATATGAAGAATAAAAGTTTCAATAAAATTGTGCAGCTGAAATATTGCGTCCCACGGTATCATATCGAACGCCTGTTCAGTTGAAACAACAACAACAGCAGGAGAACCAACTGCCTCTCTCTGTTTTTCTAAAATTCGTTTTACTGACAGAAACGTGTGCGCGTGCGCGGTGGGTGCTTTAATATTGTTTGCATTGCAATTTGTCCGCGGCTCATTAATCTCGCTGTCCAGTCTCCGTCGTACACCACTAGTTATCTGGTACAGCGCTACGCACTCGTGTTGCTCATCTGTCTTCCAGCCTTAGCGGAGATGTTCTGTACTCGTGTAGCGTTTCTATAACGTCCCCGAGTACCCTTACCTGTCTACAATACAGCGCGTACGTTCCAACCACAGAATACGCCACACCATCAACTACAAATGTAACAAAGCATTTTCCCCAAATATGTTGTTGCGACAGTCTCACTGATCGTCGTATGGTACAGTGGAAAACAAAATACACACATCAATTACGTCACTAATCACCAGCTTTAATTATCACAATTAATAATTCGTAGTCAACAAATTTTTCGACAAGATTAGTGTAGTACAATAATTCTAGTTAAATTTATAGACACTCAATAATAATGTCAACTAATAGAGTTCCACACAATAACCGTACTAATAGTATTTTCACTAATAACCGCACTGAGTAATTCTCCCGACATAGACTTGATCCGCACTAAGGTAAATCTGAACATAAGAAGGCGATTTTAACCAATACATCTAATACAGGTTTTGCAGATCATTGCTTACAACACAATCACTTCATAGACACAAAAAACATAACACTACTCCACAACATACAAAAAGGTAAAAAAATGGATTTGTTAGAAATTTTAGAAATTAAAAAAGCAATAAAAAATAACAAAAATTTAACCAATGAACAGACTGAATTTTGTGTATCCCCTTTATTAAAATCTGTTATTTAGTTTAGTTTATTTTATATTATTTTGAATGTTCATCATTATTTTAAATTTTGCATTCAGTTTATATTTAGTTCAGTTAATTTTATATTTTGCATTCATGATTGTATTTAGTTTTTAAAGACACCTGACCTTCCCTTGTCTCATCCACACACTCTCCCCCCTCGCCATCACAACACAGATGTTCCAGATATGCCCTAAACAGATGTTTACCACCTACACTCCACTAATATCCTGTGTTCAGTAATTTCATTCACTCGCTCTTTGACAATGGCTTAAGTCAGTCGAAACAGCTGTCAGAGTTAATTAAAAAATTTGTGAAACTTACCAAGTGTTTTTATATATTTTACAAAACCTTTGTCTAAGGGAAATCGTTCAACGCAACCGGTCCACTCGGCCTCTGTCCCTTACATACGTAGCGCGCGTGTTCTAAAATCTTTCCATCCTTAACTATACGCCACTCACTCAATGCGTAATTCAAGTCGACACCAATGAAATCACTAATAACCATAGTGCATTTAATAAATAGTAGAGCATTTATAAAACGCTTTAAAGAACATCTACCTAAAAAAGATATTAACGGAACAAAGGCGAATTACGCACTTCATTTGATGGCCAGTAATCACAATTATACTGATTTCGAGACTAACTTTCAACCCCTCCATGTATGTAGAAAAGGCAGATATATGAGTGCTGTCGAGGAGTTCAAAATATATATTATTATTTCGTGTTCTGCCCTAAGGCAGGTCTTCAAATGGTAAAACCTCTCCAAGCTGTCCTATCGCATGCCAGTCTTTTCGTTACTTCGTAACACCCTCTGATTTGAATGCTATCTATTAACTTCATTCTTCTACGCCCTCTTATTTTTTCTCCTTCTATGACACCCTCCATGGTAGTTGTAAGCAAGCAGTCTCTTCTTAAATAATGACCAAACTAATTCCTTTTCCTGTTTCTGTTACCTTCACGATTCTTCTCTCTTCCACTATTCTTCTTAAAACTTCGTCATTCCTTACTTTATCAACTCACCTCACTTTTTCCAAAGCTCGCCAAACCCTCGTCTCAAATGCTTCTAATCTTTTCTCATCCTCCTTCCTCAATGTCCAGGTCTCTCCATCATATAACGCAACGCTCCAAACATAACTTTTGGCCAACCTTTTTCCTAAATTCTTATTATTTTACCACACAGTAGCCTTTTCTACCCATTAAATGCCTCTTTCGCTACAGCAATTCTTGCTATAATTTCACGACTGCAGGACATATCTTCACTTATCAAGCTTCCAAGATATTTAAACAACTCCACCTGTCGTATTTTGTCTTGCCCTATCTTTATGTTTGCCCTTTTTCCTCCTCTGCTAATCACCATACACTTAGTTTTTTTCTTATTAATCCTCGTTCAATATTCCTCGCATACTAAATTAAAAACTCTTATCATTACATTCATTGTCTCTTCCTTTTCTGCTAAAACAGCCACGCATCAGCAAACCTTATGCATTCAATTCTTCTACCACTGGCATTCACACCTCTTGTTTTGTCAAAGCACCTCCTAACCAAGTCATCAGATCGTCGTATGGTACAGTGGAAAACAAAATACAGACACCAATGAGTTCACTATTAACCATAGTGCATTTAATAAATGGTAGAGCATTATAAAACGCTTTAAAAAAACATCTACCTAAAAAAGACATGAACAAAACAAAGTCAATTTACTCACGTTATTTGATGGACAGCAATCATAATTATACTGATTTTGAGACCAACTTTCAACCCCCCCCCCATATATGTAAAAAAGGTAAATATATGAGTGCTGTCGAGGAGTTCGAAGTATATAAGACCTTTAAAAATAAAAACAGAAAAGAAGTCCTGCTGAACGAACAGGTGAACTTTCAGTCTAATTCTCTATCAGACGCAGCGATAAGATTACAAGACGACGTCCGTACTGCGCGGTCAATAACAACGTAAGCATAACAGTCGATTATAGTGTTACCGTGGTGCGCACCAACAACACCGCGTGTGTTCCGTGTTTATATTTTGTATTTATTTATGACATGTTTGTAAATTGTACGTAATTTGTTTTAATTATTTGACGAACTTTACTGAGTGATTACACCTGAAGATGGGACATATGTCCAGAAACGTGTAGTGAAATACAAAAAAGGAAAAGCCACTAGACGAATAAAAGAGGTCAATTTTATTCTATTCATATCACTAATAACCAGCTTTAGTTTATCATAAATAACAGTTTGTAGTCAACAAGTTATTCAACAAGATTATGTTCGTACAATAATCTAAGTTAATTTCTCTACACGCAAAATAATGTCAGCTAATAGTGTCCCGCACAATAATCACTTTTCACTAATACACCACTTGAACGCACTGAGTAATCGCCCGACATAAACTGAACTGAAACCGTCCGTCGCTAGATGCTTATATTTATACCCCGCTGAGATGCCAGAATAATCTGTCACTTTTCCGATGACGTGTCAAGCAGACGCTCTCGAATCCACTAGAAATAGTGCATAATATCTGGCCTTGAACACAGTGCCAGACCGCTGCGGTCTGGAATAGCCTCGATTGTTGACGCATGATAAGTGTCACTTAATTGTCTTTCACCACAAAACAGCAATATGTACGCACATAAACATTACAGCTGGCCTCTGCTGGGATAGCCGTGAAAAGAGTAGAACAACGCACTCCATTGTTCAAGAATGTTCCCTTGCAAAACAATATAATATTGTCACGTATAATATTAATGCTTGAGTTTAATAAATAAACACTTGTCGTAGTGCTGCAGATATTTTTATTTTCCTGACAATTGTTTCGCCATCATAACATTGAAGCTTTCACGGCCCGCGATATCTTCAGCGAAAATTATTTTCCGGGCTGTGTTGGGAAGTGGTCCTCTTCTTGTAGAGCCAAACTTTTCGACTGCAGCTGCTGCGGCAGTCATCTTCAGTGGGTCTTCTGTTCTGCTCCTGTGATGACTGAATGACGACGTGACCCCGAACCGTCGCACTTATATAGCTACAAGTACTCGTTAACTCAAAAACGTTAGATTCTTTGTTTTGAGTGTTACTGTGTTATAAGCATTGTATATACACATTAACCGTTATGTTTTCCTCAACCATGGCTTTTATTTATTTCAGCAGTAAACTAAAAACAGAAAACTGTTGTCATCTAACCTCACAAATGAAAACAACACGCATTTTCGCTTTGCATTGAGAAATAGGACAATTTACAATTAGTACACTTTCCACATTGTAATATATCGATATAGTCACATATTAAAAACATCGAAAATGTACTGTAGGAACGCATAAAGGTACAGTTCCGATGCCGCTAAATAGCATGTGTTTCAATTCTTGTTACTATGGTAATTAATTCTGGTTTCCATGGTGTTGTTGACATCTTTATACGCATCAACAAAAGAGCGTAATTAAAAGGGTCTAAATCGTGCGAACGGAAAAGAATATCAAATTTCAAGTTAGACAGTGTTTTCGCCTTGTGTCAAAGGTTACTGTGCAAAATTTGATGGCAATCGGTGTAATGGTGTGGCTTTGTATCATCATGTTCAAGGATTAAACCAAAGATGGTTTGTTCTGGTCTCAAATAGGCAAAGATTAGAGCTGGTCACTTCAGCGCTTCCTCGGACGTCCCACACCTCTCCGTCTCCTCGGCTTATACTTCCATAGTTGTTTGGGGATACGTCAGTCATCCATTTGGCAAAGATGTTCCGACCAATTCAGACGATACTCGGCGATCTTCTCGAGTATACTTATAATATTCAGTTCCTGCCGTATATCTGTGTTTCTTCGATGATCGTGGAGTATATACCGTGCCACGTGCCTGACAAATCTCATTTCAGCCGCTTGGATGTGACTGGCCTGGCCTTTTGTTTAAGTCCAATTCTCAGACCCGTAAAGAAGTGTGGGAAGGGCCATCACCTTGTAGAATTTTAGGCGTGTTCCTTTACTTGCTGACTTAAGGGTTCGCCTAATGGTCCCGTACATAAGGTTGAACTTATGCAACTTATTCACAATGCCGTTGCTTGCATTATAAGACACACTGTAGCGCAGGTATTAAAAATTGCTAAATTGTTCCAGGACAGTACCGTCTATAACAATTTTTGCCCGTACGGGATGAGTTCCACGAAAAGCCGTCACCTTGGTCTTACGTGTAAATATCTACAATCTAGAGTTTTTGCAGATTCGATTTCATAAATGTATACCAATCTGAAATCTGTTTTCAGAGTCCGACAGAATAGCCTGTTTGTCCGCAAACAATAAAGTGTCAATTGTAGAATGATGGATTTGTATTCAATATAAATAAATACTCAGACTTTGAGTTTTATATATATAGATAAAGAATACTTATTTTCCCTGACAATAAAGAGATATCACAAAACAAACTAACTGTATATATAGTCTGCAGAAGGCGTGTTGTTTTACAGAGTAACATTTGAAAGTTTGTACGTACATTAAAGGGAACACAAATCACAGTTTTGCGCTGTGAGGTAAACTTGTGAAACACTTGTGCAGAAGTAGTAAGACGTTAATTAAAACTGTTTGTTTTGTTACAAAAACACAAACAACTGTGTAAAATACAGTTTGTCTGAAGTGTACGGAATTGTTACCTGAACTTGAGATATGTGTTACTGGGTAAATACATTAAACCCGTGTTTAACCGAACTCGGCTTATTCGAAATCCGAAATAACCAAAACTATGTCGGAAGAAAAATTACAACAAAGAACAAAAATAAATGATGAAAGATTGATATACGTAACAACAGAAGAATATTTCCTTACATTTTCTATTTTTTATTTTATTTTTTTTATCGGCCATCTGAGGACCACATGCCAATTTCAATTCTTTATTCCTTGTTCTTTCTTTTTCTCCAATATTCTTTCATCTTTCCACCATGTCTCTTCTTCCTGTCTTCAGAAAACTTTGACCCGCGTTTTTCTCTATCCTACCCTGGACTTCTTCCATTTTTAACACTTTTGCCCAAAAAACGTCTCTTTCAATTGCTTCTTCTGCGTTTATATTTTTTTTTTCTAAATCCTTTTTGACTTCTTTAATCCAACCTGATGTTGACTTCTTTCCCCATAGATATTTGAAGATCTGTTTTGTTAACCTATTGTCGTCCATTCTATATAAATGTTCAAAAAATACTAGTCTTCCTTTTATCACTGTTTCTGTTATAGTTTCTATGATTTGATATATTTCATCATTACTTCTTAATTTCCAACCTTCTGAAGTTTTTCGTGGGCTTAATATTTTCCTAATAATTCGTCTTTCCAATATTTCTAGTTTGTCTAAATTATAATTCAATGCTAGACATTCACTTGCATATAGGCATTCTGGCGTCACTACTGTACTGTGATGCCTTATTTTTGCATTCTTAGATTTGCACTTTTTATTGTAAATCTCTTTATTTATACCATATCCACTTTCCATTTTATGAATTCTTTCTTCTATAGCAGATTTTTCTAAACCATTCTCTTGAATTATTTCCCTTAGATACTTAAATTTTCTAACCCTCTCTATTCGACCAATATCTGTTACCAGGAATTTTGGCGCATTTTTAATGTTCGTGAGAGATTGTTTTTTCTGCAGAAATTCTTAAGCCTGTTCTACTCGCTATGTCTTATAAAAAATTAACTTGTGTTACTGCAGATGTAACATGTTCAGAAAGTATAGCAAAGTCATCTGCGAATGACAAACACTTTATTTCAAATGTTTGTTCCTTCTTCCCAACATGATTCGTGATATTTTTCATTCCTTTAATTGTTCATTCCAAATTCTCACTACTTTCTCCAGGACACAGTTAGTAAAATTGCGGATAAACCATCACCCCGTCTTACACCTGTATTTATTTTGAACGGTTGAAATATTTCTCCCACGAATTTTATTTTTGAACCTGTGTCCGTAAGGGTTTCACGGATTAGATTCGCCAATTTAAATTTAATACCAAATTCTGGGATTATTTTATCTATAGTTTTTCTATCAACAGAATAGATAGAGAGACAGAGACAGACAGAGAGAGAGAGAGACAGAGAGAGAGAGAGAGAGAGAGAGAGAGAGAGACAGAGAGAGAGAGAGAGAGAGACAGAGACAGAGAGACAGAGAGAGAGAGAGAGAGAGAGAGAGAGAGAGAGAGAGAGAGAGAGAGAGAGAGAGAGACAGACAGACAGAGAGTCTATTATACAAGCGGCTACAATAATTTTCAAAATGTATGGGCTTAAAATGTATCACAATGAAAAAAGAAATAAGAAAATTAAATAAAATTTGCAAAATACGAATTTCTACAGTCAAAATGAATATTAAATTAGACTTACAACCACGTCGTGTTTGGTGTCATTGTCTTTAAACTATTATGGAGATTACAAATTCATATTATAAAAGTTGCAGTTACGTAGTGGACGCCCCAGTAGATGACTCATATCAAGGCGTGCGGGCCAGCTGAGTTTGTGTGTGTGTGTGTGTGTGTGTGTGTGTGTGTGTGTGTGTGTGTGTGTGTGTGTGTGTGTGTGTGTGTGTGTGTGTGTGTGTGTGTGTGTGTGTGTGGTTTTTACAAATATTACACAATGGACTGTACATAGTGCGCCCGTACGTGTTTAATTTACCCGCGTAATTACTCTAATTATGTTAATGACTGTACACTGCGGACCCCGAGTAATAGTCTACTAATTCAAAACAACCAATTGCCTTTTTTTTGTCAGCACCCGTCTTGCCCTTAATTGCTACTACGTTAGACAGGGATGCTGTATTTCCCAAACCTTGTTTAATATATACATTGACGACATGTTGAGAGCACGGAAATCCACAGCGACTTCCGAAATACAGCTTAACAAATCAATGTGTATGGGTTCCCTGCTTTATGCGGATGGCATAGTTCTTATTCAAGAAAATAAGGATGATTTTCAAATAGCTATGTTTCAATTACAAGAAAAGTAGCAAGAGAGTACTCACTGACAATTTCAGTAAGAAAGACGAAAACCAAGGCCTTTAAAGGTAAATATCCAGTGAGGACTAAGATAGTTATAAACAACAGCACTTTAAAACAACTGAGCCGTTTCAAATGTCTCGGCTGAGCAGTAAGCTACAAATCTGAATATGATATAAGAGAGAAGATAAATAAATTTAGGAATATTTGTGGTACGATTCATAGAAATCTTAGAAATAAAACAAGACACAGTACAAGTATTAAATTTTATAAGACAATTGCAATACCCACGTTGATTTATGCGAGTGAGGCGTGGGTCATGACAAAAAAAGGAAAGTTGCAAGATTCAGAGTGCCGAAATGCAGTTTCTTCGAAATACTTTAAATTATACATCGCAAGATAGAATATATGTAAGCCAATTAAAAACAAAGCCAAGGAAGTTGGGCTAGCCATAAATACGGATAAAACAAAAATGCTTATCCAAACAAGAAGGCATCCGGTTCATAACAACATTCAGATAGAGGAGGACACAATTGAAGTGGTCGACAATTTCACGTATTTCCGAGTGAACCTAGCAAAGACTGGATCAGAGGAGCCGGAGATCCAAAGACGGACCATCATGGCTAACAAGGCATACTTCGCATTGCTGCCATCATTTAGGTCTGGGGATGTGCACAGGGAAACAAATATGAAAATATATAGGACTGTCATCAGACCAGTGCTATGCTACGGGTGTGAGGCATGGACAATCACACAGAAAACAGCCGACATAGTACACACCTTTGAAAGGAAAATCCTCAGACGCATTACAGGCCGAATACAAGAAAATGGCTCATGGAGACAGAGATACAACAATGAACTGTATCAAATATATAAAGAGATACCAGTATCAAAATTTATAAGAATACAAAGGTTGCGTTGGGCCGGACATGTTATGAGAATGGAGGATGGCAGGAACCCCAAGAGGGCTTTGCTGAGTACATGGGAGGGAACGAGACCTAGAGGCAGACCGAGGAAGAGGTGGAAATATGGTGTTGCAGAGGACGCGAGGGACATGGGGATAAAAAACTGGAGGAGGGTTACAGTGGATAGAGTGAATTGGAGGTGGAGATTGGTGGACGCCAGGGCCCGACTTGGGCTGTAGCGCCATAGGAGGAAGAGGAAGGTAGAATAAGGAATGAGGATACCAGAGCAGAACTCGAAGTAAAGGACATAAATGAAATTATTTCAATTTACAAAAAAGACAATGTTGGGATCATCTGCAAAGGACGACAGAATAACGATTGCCGAAACTATAAAGCCATTGGTAGAAGAGACGTGGTTCGTCCGAGGATGAGATGGTTGCCGGGACAGGTTTAAAAACCTAGTCCTTGAAGAGGAAAGAAGATAAAGAAGAAATTACAGCGAATATGTAGTGACTTAACGCTCTTGGCGACATCATTAAACGTTAGCAGGCGATATGTTTGTCTAAATTTGAAAAAAAAAAAAAAAAAAAAAAAAAAAAAAAAAAAAAAAAAAAAAAAACAGCAGTTAGTAGCATCACTGGTACTATAATGAGCAAAAGCTTACACCGCCGGTGTCAGCAGACGTAAATAATTTTCTTCTAGTAGGCCGTAGTCAATCTTTAAATCGTCTACCAAACGTTTTAATCGGAGTGAGGTTGACGGTCAGCCTGTGTCACGGTCTTTGGTCTTGAATGTTGGAGTGATAACGATGCCAATGAGAAGGTGCTGTGACTGACAGGCCAAAGCGGCTGTTGTTCGCTCCCAGAGCTCCTATGAGCTCTGTATGCGAACTAAAGAAAGAAGACGGAAGAAGCTGTCAACAGAAAGGAACGAATTGCAAGTCCACTTATCTCTGGGTTGAGGAGGAGGAGGAGGAGGAGGAGGAGGAGGAGGTGAAAAAGAAGAAGTAGAAAAAAGGAGAACTAGAACAAGAACAAGAACAAGAATAAAAACAAGAACAAGAACAGTAACAGCGACAGTAAAAATAACAATAACAATAACAATAACCAAAACAATAGCAATAACAGTAACAATAACAAGATGACGACGACGACGACGATGGTGATGATGATGGTGATGATGATGGTGATGATGAGGATGATGATGATGATGATTATTATTATTATTATTATTATTATTATTATGATTCTTCTTCTTCTTCTTCTTCTTCTTCTTCTTCTTATTATTATTATTATTATTATGGTGGTGGTGGTGGTGGTGGTGGTGGTGGTGGTGGTGGTGGTGGTGGTGGTGGTGGTGGTGGTGGTGGTGATGATGATGATGATGATGATGATGATGATGATCTTGTTCTTGACCTTGATGATGATTTTCGATAATATGAAAATGTTTTCTACAAGAATAAATCCTGTATTGTACGTAATATTCATAAACAAATTATTTGATTTCAAAATGTGTCCCAATTAAAAAAATAAATAAGAAAATTAAATAACATTTGCAAAATACGGTATACTAATTTCTACAGCCAAAATGAATATTAAATTAGACTTAGTTGTACATCTAAAATATATCACAACCACGTCGTGTTTGGTGTCATTTTCTTTAATCGTTTATGGAGATTACAAATATGCTGAGCTCGTTTGTTAAAAACTTCGTATTATAAAAGCTGCAGTTACGTAGTGGACGCCCCAGTAGATGATTCATACCCCAGACGCGCGCGCGTGCGCGTGTGTGTAAGGGTTTCCTAATCCCTCAGGTGCCATGCGACTTGGAACACCGTATAATCTCCTCTTTTGTATTTCACAAAGATGTGGTAATGATCGCTTGGAAAGGTAAAAGGAAAGAAAACGAAGTGAAATTAAAACAGAAAGCAAAATTAACAAATTACCTTAGATCTGTCGTGTGACTTTGTTTTATATTTAAAATGACGAGTTTCGGAACATCATATGTTACATCATCAGATTACTTCACTCAGTTGAGATCGTTAAATGTTAAAATCACATTACTCAAATGTTAAAAACACACGTCAGTATGAGTGCGCACCCTTTGAAGGCTGACCGGATACTGAAATTGTCTATGAATGTTTGTGCAAATTCAAGGCTGTAACATACAAACATGCAAGACAGTTTGAAATTTACAAATCATACAGTAACACACACAGTCGGGATTTTATATTGAATGACCATTTGAACTTTAAATCGAACCCGCTGTACGATACAGCTTTAAACTTGCTAAAACAACTTTAATATCCGGTCAGCCTTCAAAGGGTGCGCACCCACTTTATACTGACGTGTGCTTTTAACATTTGAGTAATGTGATTTTAACAATTAGCGATCTCAACTGAGTGAAATAATCTGATGATGGAACATATGATGTTCCGTAACGCGTCATTTTAAATACAAAACAAAGTCACACATGACTGATCTAAGGCAATATATTAATTTATAAATAACAAAGTGACTTGGATACCAATAACAATATGTATGTCAGAAAGCAAAAACGTCGTGGTGGAAACAGAGTAACAGGTACAGGGCAGCAAGGTCATGTTGGTGTACAGAGAGAGAGAGAGAGAGAGAGAGTGAGAGAAAGAGACATTACACGGTGAACTTTGCCCCAACACGGTAATATACGGCAGTTTAATGAGTTTACAGACCGCTCTGCGGTGTGTACAAACAAATACACACCTCAAGGACAGCGTAATTGTATGTTTGTCTGTGTTTACGATCCCCACTGTAGTGTACAGACAGAGTTCTGTAACTACTTTTGCGGACGGACGAGACTCCCCATGTTTGTTGTACGCGCGGTTGTAACAACAAAATTAGGACGCATTGTTTGGGCCGTCACTACGTATGGTACTCAGGCTGTGGTCGACATAACAACGGACTGGGCACCAAACTTGGGCGTAGCCTCCGTGGCTAGGGTTAACACATGTTTACCCTATAATAAATTCTTTAATATTTATAATATCTTTACCTCAAGATGTTTTTTCCTTATTTGGAATATCTTTCGGGACACTTAGTGTTCCCATCCTCAGCCTTCTTAATTTTGAATCTTGTGGAGTACTTGTGTGTTGGTTGGTTGTTGTTATGGTTTCCTGTTGGTTTTTCGTATTTTAAATTCGTATTATTCTGTGTGATTATGGTGTGTATATTAGTATTTTGTGCATTTTCCATGTTATGTGCTTTGAAAATTGTGTCATGTTTTGTATTGGTTTGTATTTGTTCAGGTATTAGTTTGTTAAGTTTGTTTTGTGTTTGTTTTGTGTTTGTGTATTTGTAAATTTTCCCAAATGTTCATTATGGTGCCTTTGTGTGGTATGAATTTTATTAGTGTCATGTTGGTTATGTCTGGGAATCCATGTCCTGTGTTTATTGCATGTGTGGCCAAATGAGACTTATATATTTCTGTTTTTTTGTATGCGTTTAGATGTTCAACATAAAATTTTTTCAGTTGTTTGTCCTATGTAGCATTGCAATCTTGGCAATCAATTTTGTATATAACATTGGTTGCTGTATTATCTTTGTTGTGTGGGTTATTTAGTTTTTGTAAATTATTTTTCTTTGTTTTGTCTGCTATTTTAATATCTGTGTTTTTAAATAGTTTTGTTAGCTTTGTCATTTTATTATTTATGTATGTGAAAGAGGCCCATTTTTATTGTTGTTATTATATTTATGTACTGTTCATTTTGATTAATTCTTGATTGTTCAGTTTTTATGTTATATTTAATTTTATTTTCTATTTTGTTTATAGTATTTTTATTGTATCCTCGTTGCTTACGTTACACTGACGTGTCGGAATTTGAAAACTATAGGCTCTTCCACACAGAGGCGATACGCAACTCGGGACGATATCTTATTATATTGCGGTAAACGAGGGTCACCATGGAAGAGAACAAAGGCCATGGAAGCAGTCCTCCAAGTAACAAGTTGGTGCAGCTCCTAGGATACGCCGATGACGTAGATATAATCGGGGGTCCCTTCGACCAGTCACTTCCAGCAGTGTTTATAGTATTTTTATTGTATCCTCGTTGCTTCCGTTACACTGACGTGTCGGAATTTGAAAACTATAGGCTCTTCCACACAGAGGCGATACGCAACTCGGGACGATATCTTATTATATTGCGGTAAACGAGGGCCACCATGGAAGAGAGCAAAGGCCATGGAAGCAGTCCTCCAAGGCGTGCTCTTGCTTTCCTCCTCTTCATTCTTGCCTTGGAAAACCCTATGAGAGCTGCTGGAATAGATTCCTCCGGGACTGTATTTAACAAGTTGGCGCAGCTCCTAGGATACGCCGATGACCTAGATATAATCGGGAGGTCCCTTCGAGCAGTGTTTATAGTAGGCTATTTTTATTGTATCCTCGTTGCTTCCGTTACACTGGCGTGTCGGAATTTGAAACCTAAAGGCTCCTCCACACAGAGGGGATACGCAACTCGGGACGATATCTTATTATATTGCGGTAAACGAGGGCCACCATGGAAGAGAGCAAAGGCCATGGAAGCAGTCCTCCAAGGTGTGCTCTTGCTTGCCTCCTCTTCATTCTTGCCTTGGAAAAACCTATGAGAGCTGCTGGAATAGATTCCTCCGGAACTGTATTTAACAAGTTGGTGCAGCTCCTAGGATACGCCGATGACCTAGATATAATCGGGGGGTCCCTTCGAGCAGTGTTTATAGTATTTTTATTGTATCCTCGTTGCTTTCGTTACATTGACGTGTCGGAATTTGAAACCTAAAGGCTCCTCCACACAGAGGGAATACGCAACTCGGGACGATATCTTATTATATTGCGGTAAACGAGGGCCACCATGGAAGAGAGCAAAGGCCATGGAAGCAGTCCTCCAAGGCGTGCTCTTGCTTGCCTCCTCTTCATTCTTGTCTTAGAAAAACCTATGAGAGCTGCTGGAATAGATTCCTCCGGGACTGTATTTAACAAGTTGTTGCAGCTCCTAGGATACGCCGATGACCTGAATATAATCGGGAGTTCCCTTCGAGCAGTCACTGAAGCCTTTATTGCTCTTGGTGAACCCAAACTATGTTGGGAAGACGGTGTGAACTACGATGCGCGCCATATCCTTGGGACCCGGAACTGGAGAGCAGCTGCACTTGACGGGGACAACTGGCGGAGGCTGTTAAAGGAGGCTTTGACTCAGTAATGGGTTGTTGCGCCGCTGAAGAAGAAGGAGAAGTTTGTGGTTATAATCACTAACAGAATTATCACTGTTGCACACCACTATAGAAAAATTATTCCGATTAGCGCTTTCAAGCTTCACAGCTCATCGTCAGATCAGAAATAACAATAACGATATAATAACGTGATTATTGTTATTTCCGATTTGACGATGAGCTGTGAAGCTTGAAAGCGCTAATCGGAATAATTTTTCTATAGTGGTGTGCAACAGTAATAATTCTGTTCTTTTGTAATAGTATAACAAAGTGTTTTAAAAAAGGCATATTCCATTCATAATACAAGCGCCCGTCTGCAAGTAAACGAGATTCAGTAGCCTCTAAGGAAAGCAGAACAAACACATTGCCTCTGGCACTGCAGCAAAGCAGCAATATACGAGATTAGTTTGCTGTAGGGGGGTGTCGTCTACGTTAATAACTGGGCGTGCTCGCTCGCGGCTACAGACGACAAAAATGTCGTTTGTTTATCCTGTACAACTGTACAGAATAATAGAGGAAATGCGGGAGCAAAACCAGGAAACGCATATCGCTTTTGTTGATCTGGAAAATGCATTTGATAATGTAGACTGTGGAGATAAATTTCACAAGAAATAAGTAGAAAAATCATGGCCGGCACTAGAGCATATTATATATTATATAATTCTCAAGATCATATTATATAGTCTTAATCTTCTCAACCCCAAGCTTCTGTCTTGTAAAACCAAAATGAATATTGTAACTTCACGTGTTTACTATATTTTATTTAGTTATAAAAGATGTGTGGAAACACCACTGTTGGATTCCAATTTGGAATACAACGTTTACAAATATGTGAGTGTGTGTACTGGGGTTCAATCCAGTCCCACTTTGGTTTGCGCTAAATTGTAACAATCTTGCGATGTTACTATTTTTAATTAATCTGTAAATCTGTTAATTTACAGTTGTTACTAACGAATATATCTTTCGGCTGTGACCGATGAAACCTTCAGAAAATAGATTATTAAGCAAACAAAATTATAATTATGTTCCTTGAATTTATAATCATACTACTCTATAGATTTAACTTGGTTTTCAGTGGTTGGGTAATATTAGCGATATGTATGGAGTATTGACTGAATGTAGGGGGTATTTGTGTCAACCCTAGTCACTCAATGTTAGACAATTCCATTCAAATTTTGTACTAAACACAAGCTAGTTCAGCAATCTCCCGTCCCACCAGCTGCAAACGTTGAGACCTGTTACTTGTAATAAGCGTACTTATAGGTTAGTTATTCATTGAGTTTGAATCAACCTTTTTGTAAATTATTCCAACCCCTACATATAGTATTTATTCTGCAATAACTTCAAACGTTATCTCATACAATAAAGATACTTTATTTATTTTCTCTATTAATTCACAGTCCACGTTATCTCAAAAAATAATAATACGATCAAATCGATCACACAGAAATATATCGATTATCAATTACTCAAATTCTGTAAACATATACATATGAAAATAATAATAAATAATTCTTATCCCAGGGTTCGTAAAGTTCTTGGAACCATTAGTAAGGCCAGGTAAAATGCATAATTAAAGTTGCTCAATTTACAAAACAAAATTATTTACTCTAAATATAGTGAAATTAAAATAGGTTGTTTTTTTACCAAGCCGACGAAAACTTCGACTGGCTGTGTGCGTCTGTAAACAGTTGTCAAGATTCAGATTAATTTGTCTTCATCCAGTAAAAGTGTTCTGCCTTTAATAAAATTGATTGTGGAGAGGAATGGGAAGCTCCTCATGAATTCTTCGGACTTCTGATCTTCTTCTATGCTCTTGTTAATTCTCGGTCCCGGTGAAATGAAATTATGATCCTAGCTTCTTCTGCTGTCAGTGAAGGTTATTTCTGCCACACTAGGTCTTCTGGTATTTTCAATAATTCCGTTAGTTCAGGCTTTAATTCTTTTAACTGATCTTCTGTTTATAGAAGGAATTGGTTGAATACCAAATCCAGCGGAATTGTTTGGTGAATGAGGTGAGAGGCTTTCAATTCTTTTTAAATGTATTCATTTACAATTTAGAAGGTTATTTAATTTTTATTACTCATCAGCATTAAATTACAATTATTTTTCAAAAAGGGTTTTTCAATTTTGATTCATATTTCTTCCAGATTTATTATTCATATTTTTTAAATATATCGGTCCATCTCAACCTAATAGCTTGTAACAATCAGAACGAATGAATTCATATAAACAACTTCTGTACATTTCAGTTGCCTTAACAACCACGTTTTCTAAATATCCTTGAGCCGGCATTATAGAATATTACTACTCTTTTCCAATAAAATACTCCATGCTTGGATTAATATTAAATTACCTAAAATTCTCCCCTAACCTTCCTTCTTAAACAGTAAATGTTTTACCAGAGTTTCGTTGGACTGGACTTCTTAAAAAGGTATTAATTTCCTTTCACTAATATGGAATTTAGGCCTATAGATTTTCTTACAACCGTTATAACATTATTTGGTTCTTTAACTTAATTTTCTTTTACCTGACCTACTGTACAATTAATTATTGGTTAATATTTAATTACATTAATTTTAACTTTCTGGTGGTTACTTTATTACATCAATTAACTGGTTCTGGAACCCTTCATTAATTTATAATATAATTGTCAGAACTACTTGTCAAACATGAAACACTGATCACCCTCCTGGCCAAGTTTACAAACATTAATTAAAACAACAGTATTATTCAACTTTAGACAATACTTTAAAATTAGTATAATGCCTAATACTGGTAACTATATTTGATTGTCTAAAGACAAATTTAACATAAATACAACCATAATCTTTGATGAAGTATTATTATTAAACAACATCAGTTCATTTCTACACTACTCAAAATATAACATAAATATTCTGTAAACCTCATTAAGTTACAGTATCAAAACAAGCATAATTTTTTTATATTTAACATTAATTATTGCCTCTTTTGACTTGAGGTACTTCTCAGATACATTAACTACTGAGCAACCTTAATTCAGGGTATGGTCCTTGACCATGTTTCATTCAATTTTTATGTAACGTGGGGGAACCTCAACTCTGTTACGTTACAATATCTACAAAAACTTGATCATACGGAGCTGAAGCATGGAAGCTCGCGGCTGTGTCAATAAACTCGTTGAGACTATTTGAAAGGAAAAAAGTGAGAAAGATATACGGCCTAATAATGGAAGCAGAAGAGTGGAGATGCTCTTCGAAATGCCGACTTAGGGTACGGTTACACGAGCATTTTTTCCCGCCGCGCACGCGCGTGGGGCTTGGAAAAACTCACAGTGTAGGAAGTGTAGTCACAAAGGCAGTTTATAATCGAATTTCAGCGTTTTGACGTCTCGGATCCACATCCCTACAGATCTGGCTATAAAGGTTAAAGGTTAAAACGCAACTGGACAGAAACGTCCGTGTTTAGATTAAAGAAAACATTGGTTATCAGTAGTAAATAAATATTTATTAAGAAAATTGTTTTCATTGCATATTTTTTTATAAAGATGTCAAAATACCATGGAGACTAAAATTAATTACCATAGTAACAAGTAAATAAACAAATGCTATTATAAAAAACGCATTAAAACGCAGCAGGTTACGTTTTGATGCACGAGACCTTGAAAACGCAGCAAAGTTGACGACGCGTGCGTTTTTTCAACGTCCGTGTGACCAATTTCATTGCCGCCTGTGTGTTAAATGCAATGCGTTTCCCAACCGCACGCAAACGGCCGGGAAAAAAACGCTCGTGTAACCGTACCCTTAAGACGAATGGGCGTACACAACTGGAGGAACGTGCAACAGAGAGAGAGAAAGAGAGAGAGAGAGAGAGAGAGAGAGAGAGAGAGAGAGAGAGAGAGAGAGAGAGAGAGAGAGAGAGAGAGAGAGAGAACTGGAGGCGAGTGGTGGCGGAAGCCAATGGTCATCCCGGCCTATAGAGCTTCTGAAGGAGAAGAGAAGGAAAAATAAATCGCCGTCAGTAATGTCGTCAGCAACTGCTGAAATGAAAAGCAAAAGAAAATATCGGTATGGGGAACCATACGTGACTTCCATGTTTGTTCTAAGATTTATATTTAAAATCCTTTTCGATATGAAATATTTCCATAGAAACTACTTCTTTCTTCAGCCTTAATCACAGTACCGTGGTCACTAACATATACCACCTCACGTTAGCACACTCGATTTTCACTGATGATGGCAGTCGATAGTACTCCCGAAACGTCTGGTTTTGTAGAAAACATTGGACCACGCCAAACAGCCCGGGAAGGAATTTTAACATGAAACTACTTTTTTGTTACCGATAAAGTAGCAAAAATTATCCCCTCCCCCTTCAACTATCATTTTCATTTATAGAAAATTACCCCCACCCCCTTCAACTAGCCTCTTTATTTATAGATATTTCACCTACGTTTCTACAGTGGATTATTAAGATCTTGTTTTCAGGATACTTTATTTATCAAAATTAAGTACTTTACTCTTGTTAAAACATAAAACGTTGCAGGTAAACTACCCATTACCCTTAACCGATCTCCACCAAAATCGACAGGCCTTGAGTCCTCTACAACTCAGGCACATATGCAAAACATTATTTGATTCTGTTAGAATTTACGGCAGTTATCGTTCGTCATAGAGAAAATTACCCTTGTTAAAAGATAAAATGTTGCCGGTAAACTACCCCTTCCTCTTAACCGATCTTCACCAAAATCATTAGGCCTTGAGTACTCTACAATTCAGGGACGTATGCAAAACATTATTTGATTCTGTTTGAATTTGCGGCTGTTATCGTTGCCATATAAAAAATTCTACACACAGACACACAGACACACACACACACACACACATACACACTTTTCGAAAAATGACTTTTCTTCATGTTTTGAGGGTAGTACAATCAGAATCAGCCCTTATCTCGAACACGATTTTTTGCCATCACCATACTTCCATTTCCTTATGAAACATGGAAGTAAAAATTGTTTTCGTCGATGCACAGCGACGGCTGAGAATACAGTAAAAGGCAAACTGTGCACGCCACATTTCAGACTGGCATCAACGGCTGCGACCGGAATTTATGTATTTTTAATGAGTTCGCAAACTCAAGGGTACTCGTCCCAATGATGGGGAAAGTCAACAGCTAATAATTCCGAGACGGAGGATTTTAGTTTTTAGCACTTTTGTGAACTGTTAAAAGTTACAATGTATCGTCAACTGAAAAGTTTTATTCTGCAAAATGTGCAATGAGAGGTTGTATATTGACATACTGCATGGGACTGAACTCTGTGTCTCTAATGGAGGGGATAAAGTATGAGTAAGTGTGTTTGTGTTAGTAGCGTCAACTTGTCAAGGCCAATGATTTATTATAGTTGCCACGCCCTGTTCACAGTCAGAGTGGCTGCAAACTCACAAAGGCAATTAAACACTTTGTAATTTTACTGCAGTTTGTGGTAGTAAGTGCGTTCAAAAACTACGTATTATTGGTTCTGTGTTTAGAACTTAGTACTTTTCAAGTAGTTGTGTTATAGTAACGTTAACAACACGAATTTGTGAACTATCGTTTAGGATTAGAATACTTTCAGTTAGTGAGCGAATTATCCTGTTATTTGTTTATTTGTAGCTGTCTATTCACAATGTCTCTTTAAGGGTCATCGTAAGAAAGAAAATGAAGTTTCGTTGTTCACAGCAAAAGAAATGCAGTCCAGAAGTAAAACTCTTGCCGGAAATCTCTTCCGGGAAAACCCTAAAACATGTGAGGAAAGGAAACTTTTTGTCGATGATTCTGATAAGTGTATAGTAACAATTATCGTCAGGATTTTTATAAAAATCAAAATGTTGTGCTCACTGTTAAAAAAACTCCTACCTATCGTGAAAGAATCAATTTTTCATGGGGCGCAATATCATTAATGCGAGTGTATAAAAGTGTGGGATTCAAGAGGAAGAAATGTAGAAGTAAAAAAAAATGTTAATTAAGAAAAAATGTAATAATGTGTTACAAGTATCTTGTGCAAATTAAAAGTTCTTGGGAATCTGGGAGAAATATATTTTTTAGATAAGAGGAAATCCAGCGTTGAGTGAGTTTTGATAACGTAATGTGAATCGGTGTTTCTCAGCAGTCGTTG
Source organism: Magicicada septendecula (assembly GCA_034769895.1). Lineage (NCBI taxonomy): Eukaryota > Metazoa > Arthropoda > Insecta > Hemiptera > Cicadidae > Magicicada > Magicicada septendecula. Next base: position 3,355,728 of record CM068368.1, on the reverse strand, counting down.
GTTTGTTTACACCGCTGAGCTTGCCTACGCGTGCGCATGTCTACGCTCTCTTTCTAAGCCACATACCTCTCAGAGACATGGTGTTCCGTCTAAATATGTGGGATATATTTAGTAAACATCACCATCACCACCGAAAGTACAAGCAGGATTTAGAGAAGGTTATTCCTGTACGGACCAGATCAATACACTGCGTATAATTATAGAACAATCCACGGAGCTGCAGTCATAACTGTATATACTATTTGTAGACTTTGAAAAGGCGTTTGATAGTGTAATGAGGAAGAAGATGTGGAAAGCCATGAAAGAGTTTGGGATTCCAAAGAAAATTATTAAGTTAACTCAAGAAATGTATGAGAACTACACATGTCAAGTTTTACACCAGGGGATGTTGTCCGAGCCCATCCCAGTAGATAAAGGAGTGAAGCAAGGATGTTTGCTGTCACCAATATTATTTATTATGGTGCTGGATCTCATGATGAAGAAGGCAATGAATCGCCGAAGAGGAATTCAGTGGGGACTGACAGATAGGTTGGAGGACTTGGACTTCGCGGATGACCTGTGCTTGCTAACCAACAGTTTTAAGGATATGGAAGCAAAGCTGAACGATTTAAAAACCGAAGCATCAGAGGTGGGATTGAAGATTAATGGAAAGAAAACCAAGGAGATGCGTTATAATAACCGCAATAAGGCACTATTATTTTTAGGAAACCAAGAGATCGAACAAGTCAAACGGTTTTGTTACCTGGGAAGTATGGTCACCACGGAGGGAGGAACCATAGAGGATATAGGAAATAGAATAAATAAGGCTAAAGGAGTATTTGCAATGCTGAGACCAATCTGGAAATCAAGGGAACTTAACACCAATACCAAACTACGCATCTTCAATACAAATGTCAAGTCGGTACTGCTCTATGGGTGTGAAACTTGGAAGACTAACAAACAACTGATTAGCAGACTCCAAACATTCGTGAACAGAAGTTTGCGGAATATCCTGAGGATACGGTGGCCACAAGTTATCTCCAATGAAGAGCTGTGGAGAAGAACCCATCAAACACCCATTGACATTGAGATGCGTCGTAGGAAATGGAAGTGGATTGGGCATACATTACGACGAGATGGAGACAACATAGCAAGACAAGCCCTGGAATGGAACCCACAAGGTAGCAGGAGAAGAGGCAGACCAAGGAACACATGGAGGAGGAGTGTAATAGCGGAAGGGATGGAGAAAGGAGGGAAGACCTGGCCCGAGATCAAGACGATGGCGCGGAACAGAGTCCGGTGGCGGAAGTTCATTGATGCCCTATGCTCCACTTAGGAGATGCAGGAATAATGAATGAATGATGACCATCATCACCACCCCAACACCGCCAACATCATCATCATTATCTTCACAATACGGAATAGTCAAGGTGCTGCCTGTTCCGCCTTCAAAAATCCTCCAGCCGTCTCTTCCTGGGTCTACCCACATACCTGTGTCCAATAGGTTTGTATTTCCAGACATGTTTGGCCAGTCTGGAATCTGACATTATTTCTAAATCTTCTTTCCACCGTTGTTTGTAAACTTTTAATTTTTTATTCGAGTTAAAAACTTGTAATTCTTCTCTTATGGCCTCATTATTCCTTGTACAGTCAAGTTTATAACACCTTTTAACTCCTTTTAAGAACCCCATTTCCGAGGCCTGTACTTTACTGTCTTGTTTCTTCATTGTAGGACCATAATTCACACCCATACGACAGAACAGACATAACTTTGTAGAACTTTAATTTTGTATCTCGACGTACCTTGTTTCTATAAACACGATAGATTTTCCCACATATCGTCTGGAACTTACCTAAATTAACATCAACATCATAATTTCTATCATACCCAATATAATTTCCACAATCTCCGTCATAATAATATAATCATATTTTTTTTACTAAACTTGTATTGCAACCACTAACACGCAATTGAATTTTCTTAAAGCGCTTTCAAGCCTCTCGGCTCATCTAACCACCTAAGTCTTCCTTACTGAAGTTGTCAGTGAGTACTCTGTTGCCACTTCTTATAATTAAAACAGAATCAGAATCGCTCAATATCAGAATAACTGATACAAAGCTACCAAATCCTATCTCAGAAAAAGAATGGTGAGGGCGAATCACCTGGACCCCAAAACCCAAAACAGGGGCCTTTCAGCTAAGGTGTGGTAACCCTGACAGAAGAGTCTCTGGTCCTCCTGGTAGGTGGTTGTGTAACAGGCTAGTAACCTGTTCATGTAAAACTTTGAAATACTTGTATTACCCGAAGCAGCTTCGGAGTAAGGGCTGGAAGCTGTTTATCTTTTTACTTCCATGTTCCATAAGAAAATGAAAGTATGGTGATCGAAATGGAAAAAATCGTGTTCGAAATAAGGGCTGATTCTGATTGTACTAACCTCAAAACATGAAGAAAAATCATTTTCCGAAAAGTGTCTGTGTGTAGAATGTTTTTCTATGGCGAACGATAACTGTCGCAAATTCAAACAAAATTAAATAATTTTTTGCATATATGCCTAAGTTGTAGAGGACTCAAGGCCTGTTGATTTTGGTGAAGATCGATTAAGGGAAAGGGTAGTTTACCAGCAACGTTTTATGTTTTAACAAGAGTAAAGTACTTAATTTTCATAAATAAAGTATCCTGAAAAGAATGTCACAGTAATCCACTGTAAAAAGGTAAATGAAATATCTATAAATGAAAAGGGTAGTTGATGGGGGAGGGGGTAATTTTCTGTAAATGAAAATGATAGTTGAAGGAGGAGGGGATAATTTTTTATATGTGTACTACGTTATCGGCAACATAGAAGTAGTTTGTTGTTAAAATTCCTTTCCGAACAGTTTAGCCGTGGTCCAATGTTTTCTGCAAAAACCAGACGTTTCGGCAGTGCCATCGACTGCCATCATCAGTGAAAATCGAGTGCTCTCACGTGAGGTGGTATACGTTAGTGACCACAATACTCTGGTTAAGGCTGAAGAAAGAAGTAGAAAGAAGTAGTTAGCTCCTATGGAAACATTTCAAATCGAAAATGATTTAAAATATAAACCTTAGAACATGGAAGTCACGTATGGTTCTCCATACCGATATTTTACATAGGTTTTCATGACAAACGCCCCTCATTAATCATCATATGTTCATCTGCTGTATAGCAGGTTTTCTTTATGAACTCCTCCACTGTTCTCTGTCTCCTGCCAGCCTTTTCGTGGTAATGTAGTTTTCTACCTTGATGTTGTCCATCAACTGTCGTCTCTTTCTTCCTCTTCTTCTTTTTTCGCTAACCATGCCTTCTAGACTGTCCTTTATAATAGAATCTCTTCTTAAACAGTGTCCTATCCAGTTCTTCTTTCTTTTCCTTATTGTTTTTAAATTTCTCTTTTCTCTCCCACTCTTCTTAATACTTCCTCATTCCGTACTCCGTCTTCCCATCTAACTCCTTCCATTCTTCTCCACATCCACATTTCAAAATCATCAATCCTTTTTTCATCCTCCTTCCTTAAAGTCCACGTCTCCACTCCATACAATACCACACTCCATATACTTATAACACTTTGCTAACCTTTTCCTTAGTTCTTTGTTTAATGGCCCGTTTAACAAATTTTTCTTTTTATTGAATGCTGCTTTTGCTATTGCAATCCTAGTTTTTATTTCTTTCGTGCTTTTTATGTCATCTGTAACTATGCTTCCCAAGTATTTGAAACTGTTTACTTGTTCTATTTGTTCGTTATTCAGTCTAAATCTTTCCCCTTTTCCACCAACTACCATACACTTCCCCTCACTAGTTCTATTCAAATCGCACAGGATTCCACTTAATACTGAGTGCATAGCACACGGTTTCCGTAATACGTGCTCCTCATGTCCGCAGTTTCGATAACACTGACAACAGGTACACGCCTCGGTTTACAATCAGAAGGACTGAAGACTAATTTTCGTTCAAATCGCGTGCCTTCTCGCTCAGTAAAGGCCCGCTTGAATTACAGCTATGTACGAGCCATAAATGATCAGATGTTTTTATGGATCCATTTTTAAAGACAGTCCTTCTACCGTCGTCAGAGTGAATGTCGTAATAGGATTATACAATCACATGCCTGCTTGTGCATATTTCTAAGTACTGCAATGCACACATTTCCCAAACTGTAGTCTCCGAGCGATGATTCTTCATAGTATCAGAGTTTTACACTGTCAAACGTGCGCGGTAACGTTACGCGCGCGCGTGCGCGCGTGTGTGTGTTTCAATTTTCTCGAAGTCCGTCTGCGCTCGACTGTTTTCATTCCATTACCGGTTCGACCATTTCATTTCCGTTTCGTCAGTAACTAGTTTACTGCAACGCTACGCTACGCTACGCTACGCTACACGTTCACACTGATTAGCGCACGGTAACCACGTCCCTTTGATTAACACAATTTGTGGCCCTGTTGGTTCCTGACAGGCTGTTATTGCTCTGTCAGCCTGCAGATTGTGTTACGAATGTACCCCATCGGACTGAGATACTGTTACGAACGTCTCGCTGATTGTCGTATGGTACAGTGGAAAACAAAATACAACACACCAATGAAATCACTAATTTTTTTCGAGGGTAGATGAAATCTCTAGACACTATGAACGGCGGCCGTAGTTCCTAATAGTGTGGGACTCTTATTCACTTAAAACACCTCCCTTAATGCTACAACTGAGCAAACTCATTCAGCAGCTTCTCCTTCATGTTTACTTAACGGGTGATGGGGTGAAGCCCAGTGGGTAATCCCAAGATTATTCTGTTTTTCTCTCATGTAGAGTTTTATGGATCTATACCTATTAATTGCTTTCTATTGCGATACCAGATCATGTGGCTTCTGTCTTTTGAATCGCCTCAGGACGTGTGGAGATTCTTCCACCACTTGTCGCATTATTGGTTTATCCTCTGATCATGTTTGTCTGCATACTTTGTTATTATTTTGCTGACATATTCTACATTGAGGTCTCTATGTAGGCTGTCGTTCCTTATATACCAAGGGGCATTCACTATGCTTCTAAGTACGTACTTTCCTCTGAAAGGTTTGTATCTTTTCTAAGTTTGTTTTCATTGTAACCTACAGCCCCACAGCTGTATTCCGTAAGTCCACACAGGCTTCAGACGTTGTTTGTACAACACCAGTTTGTTTTCATTGTAGGCCTACAGCCCCACAGCTGAATTCCGTAAGTTCACGCAGGCTTCAGAAATTGTTTGTACAACAACAGTTTGTTTTCATTGTAGGCCTACAGCCCCACAGCTGTATTCCGTAAGTCCACGCAGACTTCACAAATTGTTTGTACAACAGCAGTTTGTTTTCATTGTAGACCTACAGCCCCACAGCTGAATTCCGTAAGTCCACGCAGGCTTCAGAAATTGTTTGTACAACAGCAGTTTGATATCATTGTATTCCTACAGCCCCACAGTTGAATTCCGTAAGTCCACGCAGGCTTCAGAAATTGTTTGTACAACAGCAGTTTGTTTTCATCTGATAGTTGCGAGATGAAGTCACTAATAACCAGTTTTAATTATCATAGTTAATCATTTGTAATCACCAAAATAGTCTGTTACAATAATTCAAGTAAAATTTGTCCACATGCAATAATAATGTCAACTATGAAGAATTCCGCATTAATTGTAACACAACAACACTTCGCTACAATGCTTCTAACTCAATCGATCCGCGCTAAGAAAATTCTAGAAATTATCCATCCTCAATGTGGTGTGTAGGCTACTGCGTATTTCAAGTGTACTCTTGAAGAATCTGGAACGTACTTAAACGCAGCCTTGACTGAGGCAACACCTGCACTACTGGGGGACGAGTGGAGAACGCGCTTGGCTATTCTAGACGGTTTCATTCGTTTCAATACTAATAATGTCGCATGAAAAAACTGAAATAATTTAAGGATATATTCTAGTGGCAGAAATAAATAAAAACCCAGAGGAAACGCTATAATTTTAAACAAAAATTTTAAATCCTTCCCATAGGCGGAAAAAAATTTTGGAAAAATTTAAACAAGAAAGATGGTCCAAACACACGACTGCATGAATTGTTGAAAGTGTCCTCCATAAATTTCTTAAATAATTTGTTTTTAAATGTATTTTGAATATTAAGCAGTTTTGTATTTTTTTACTTAATGTAAGTAACTTAAAAATGCACTTTGACTATTCTTTAATTTTGTTTAATAATTTAATTCTATTTATTTTCTTTATATCTTAAATAGTCAGTTTTCTTTCTCTGTTTTTATTTTCAAATATCAAAAATGTTTATATTTTAATTAAAAATTATAAGATTATTCTACCACGTTTTGATGGGGTTCTTCTCAATAAGAGTAGAATTTTTGAATTTTAATTGATTTTCAGTTGACGTTATTTACGTGAATTTTCTCAGAATTAAATGCTTCTAAAATTTTGTTTGAAATGTTTATTTCTTTACTGGCAAATTAGCAAAATAAATTTACAATAATCTAAAAATTTGTGTTTTCTCGCCTCAATTTTTGTATGTTACTTATAATATGACTGACTGACTTTCTGACGCTACGCCCCAACTCCCCTCCAAACACCTAGGTCCTCCAGCCTCCACCTCCAATCCCCGATTACCATCCTCCTGGGGTCATCTTCTACTACAACCTGTAGCCGCCTTCTTCTAGGTCTTCTATTCCTTCCTTGCCTATCTATTGTCCCTCTAAGAATTGCTTTGGGCATTTTGTCGTCCGCCACGCGCATCACATGTCCCAGACAGCTGATCCTCATAGACTTGATGAACCTCACTATGTCCTCGTCATCTATCAATTCCTCCGATTCCCTGTTGTTCTGTATGCGCCATCCTTCACTGGTCCAAATTTACTCGCGAACTTTTTGACTTGTGCTAGTATGCTTTTGGTAGACCTATCGTCATAAACCAGCAGCGATATGACCCCACGTTATTGACTTCAGAGCGAGATTGCCTTATATCCTACGAAGAACAAATTCAACTAACGTTTTAGCCAATTTCATTGGCAAACATTTTCCCTCAGCCTTACGGCTTTAGTAACAATAACGTTCTTCCTGCAAAAGACTGCCTACGAACATAGCGAAACTTGCAAACAAAACCTCTCTAATTTAATTACTTTTCTTTGGAGTTATAAAACTTTCTTCATAAAAAACTCATATATTCGTTGTTTAATTTATTAAAAAATATTAGCTACCAATCGATAGGTCTTTATTTTATGCATATTTTGGTATAAGTCTTATGTCAGAAATTTTTTATTTTCACAAAAGTTATTTAATTTAATCTGTTTTTATTAATTGTAAGTGCAATAATACTGACTCGGAACACTAGTTCTTGTAAAAGCAGACAAAGGCAACACGACTGTAATCATTTCCACCGACGACAATAAAGTACAAAACGTCATGAAACAGAACAACATTACGGAACTGAAACACGACCCCACTGACAGATATCAAAACACAGTAAAACAACTAATCAACAAAGCTAAACACATAATGACAAATAAACAAAAGCCCTACCTGCGACAAATCCGACCATTAGCCCCTACCCTCCAAGCACTTCCCAAAATCCACAAAGACGAAATCTCGATCCGCCCCATTATCAACTACCGGAATGCCCCTGTATACAAACTTGCGTAAAACATTTAGACAAAATCATCAGTCAGCACACATAACTACATTGCAGTAAAAAACAACACAGATCTTGTAACAAAAATAAAAGACATACACATCCCCCATAATGCCACACTAGCCTCTTTCGACATTAAAAACATTAAAAAAATAGTGTTCGCAGTCAGTAATATTGTACTTATAATTACTTAATCAACGGATACTCACGGACAATAAAATCCAATGTCTTTTATTGTTATTCCATAACATAGTCATACACTCGCACACGCGCACTCATCATATGCCTACGCATATGTTCGCAATACTTGACAACACTAATCTTTTTTTTTTTACTGTTAGAAATTAACTGAAACTAACAAATTTGACATGTATCTTATTGTCTAGTATACAATGTCTGAACATGAGTTCTTACTTAAACCAATTCTCATTGCAACATGCTATCATAAGTTAAGAGTAAAATTATTATTTTATAAGCAAATTCCACCTATTCCACCGATCGTTCCTCTAATAATATGTAATCGGAAATATAATTAAGAAAGTTATGTTAGTGGTTATAATCACCAACAGAATTATCACTGTTGCACAACGCTATAGAAAAATTATTCCGATTAGCGCATTCAAGCTTCACAGCTCATCGTCAGATCGGAAAATGTGGATTTTCCGATCTGACGATGAGCTGTGAACCTTGAAAGCGCTAATCGGAATAATTTTTCTGTAGTGGTGTGCAACAGTGATAATTCTGTTTGTAATCAGAAATAGTATGGAGCCGTTGATTAAGGAGTCTACTATATATTTTGTAACCCGCATTGAGGATACTTATGCCTGTATAATTTTATACATCGTTTCTGTTTTTCCTCTCATTTCTGTTTACACATTCTTCCTCTTCAAGAATTTGGTTGCTAAGGTCCAAACACTGACTTCTCATTGGTTGACAATTTGGGAATATTGTTAGACATGGCTATTGTTCTTCTATACAAAATTACTAAAATCTTTTAAATTAACATAATTTCCTTATACTAACTGTAATACTAAATATAATAACATCATTGTATTGCTTTTCCCCTACACATTAATTTGATATCCTTAATGACTATTTTTCTTCAACTAATAACAAATCCATACTTTTAACATTTGGTTTTCTTTTGTAAATTAACTCTAAACTAATTATTTTATATCCATTTTTGTTTTACATACTCTTAATGTTAAACCTAACAGGATTACATGCATTATTTCATAAATTGTTATGGTTTTGGTATTAAATTTTACAATTTTCTTGTTCCCAAATATAGGCCTAATGCCTAGAATAAATAATTCTCTTTATCTTCATTCATTACAACTGATTATGTTAATATTGTTAATTTTAAGTGTTTTAAACGTAATTACCATAATACAATTAACTAAACTATAACATTTGATTAGGTATAATCATTATACAATATAACATAACTCTTTTTAAAAACATTTTAGGCCAATGCCAGTATCCAATATTGAACATATCTTTTCTCTGGTCCTGTTACTCATTAATTGGAATATTACATATGATTAATTATAATCATAACAAAACATAATAGGAATTGAACATTAGGTGAGTATTAGTATTTCATATTGAATATACTTTACAGTATACAGTAGGCCTACATAATTCCTTTACCTGATGGATATACTGCAGTGAAAGATTAGAATTCAATCACTTCTGTAAACTTTAGTTCCAGAAAATGTGTAAACATTGTACAGCCCGAATAAATATTAAGATAGTTATAATCGTCTCAAAATTATCGTTCATATAGGAAAACTTGCTTAAAGGTTATAGAAGATTTATTAGCGTTAAGAATGAATAACAAATAATAACTAGATGGCTGTGCTATTTTGCCCTCCCTGCTTAGTGTAACAGATTATGGGTTTGCCATTAAGCTTAATAGTTCTGAAATCTAAATCCCTTAATACAAATAACTGAAATATAACACTGGATAATTTACTATCCTTATAACATAACATAATTCTTCCTTGAAACCTTTAAGGAATTATCAGTATTTTATATTTAAACAACATTTCTTTTATACTGATGATAAACATTTCATTTTTATAATTACAGTATTTCTGGTAACATATAGTTTGTTTATTATCTCTGGATCTTATTCTTGATTTATTAGCTATTATAATAATCGCATCACTTTTCTTTCTAGATTATCACTAGCTTATTTCACTTTATAACATTATATCTTTATTTTATCAACACTATTCCGTTATTATTATTATTATTATGTTTGTTCTTATCTTTGATTTTTGTGTGTTTTAAGTGATTGACGACCCCGTTCGGGTGAATTTGATGTTTTTATAATATTAAAAACCTGAAGATGAAGATTTATCCTTGAAACGCGTCGTTTTAGAAATTAAAACAGATAAGTCACAAGACGGAAGTTAATACAGGTAATGCCTAATATTAATTCTAATTAGTTAATAAACGTGACTTGGAGACAAATAAAACAAAATGAATTTGATTTTCACATTCAATTATCTAATGTTTACTTACTAGTTTATTTCACAATTCAACTTTGTACTTTTATTATTGGTAATATTTATGATAATTCTTTCTGAAATAGGGCATTTGGACTCATTATGTTAACTACTCTTTTATCACTTTTCCAGTCTATTGGGTATTGTCATAGTCATCGTCTTTGTCTGTGTCAGATTTAGTTTATTGGTCTTGTTCTATTAATTCGGTTTATTAGCTTTTCTTCATTCATTTGAACTTGCAAATCTTGTGCTATCTTCTGTCACGTTACAATATATATATAAAACTCCAAGTCTGAGGATTTGTGTGTACTGAATACAAATCCACACCGTTACACCGATTGCTACCACATTTTGCACAGGTAACCTTTGACATAAGGCGAAAACACTGTCTAACTTGGAATTTGATATTTTGTCTCCTTCACACGATTTAGGCTCTTTTAATTATGGCTTTTGTTGACACGTAAAGATGTCAACAACACCATGGAGACCAGAATTAATTATCATAGTAACAAGTAAATAAACAAATGATATTTAGCGGTATCGAAACTGTACATTAATTTATCCGTTCCGCAGTTTTTAATATGCGAGTGTATCGATATATTTTGTAATTTAGTATACAGATATGTCTATACATTTTGTAATTGTTTTAAACGATTATACAATTTATGGTTATACGTATTTCTGGTGATGCAATGATTTAGTAATAAAATATATTATATACTACTACTAAAGATGTCAGCAACACCATGGAGACCAGAATTAATTACTATAGTAACATGTAAATAAACGAAAGCTATTTAGCGGCATCGGAGCTGTACACTTATCCATTCCTGAAGTACATTTTCGATGTTTTATATAATATGCGATTGTATCAATATATTACGATGTGGAAAATAAGAAGTGTACTATTTGTAAATTGTCCTATTACTTAATGCAAAGCGAAAATATGTGTTCTTTTTATTTGTGAGGTTAGGTGACAACGGTTTTTGGTTTTTAGTTTACTAAAATAAATAAAATGGCTGAAATAAATAAAAGCCATGGTTGAGGAAAACATAACGTTTAATGTGTTATACAATGCTTCTAACACAGTTACACTTAAAATAAATAATTTAGCGTTTTTGATTTAACAGGTACTTTATAAATATCTCCAAAGGCTTTATAAACGGGAACTTTAAAATCTCCAAAGGCTGTTGCACCAACATAATAATTTAGTACAAGTTAAAACAGTACAAGTGTTGAAAACAGCTTTGGAAAGAATTTGACTAATGAGTACAAAACTGTTATACGAGCTGACAGAACGCCATATAGACATCGACAATAAAAATTACATTAAAATACTTATTAAATGTCAAACATTCGCGTGCGAAGCCGCGGGTAACAGCTACTTAGTAAATAATTCAAAATATCTCCATTAATAAACAATGTACTTTATTCGAAATAGTGAGGGATTTCTCCAGCTCATTGGAGGATACATCCGAACCACACGACATGATTAGTATAATTGACAGGGTTTCGGCGTGTAGACATATCACTTACATATTGCTGTTATTATTGTCTGTGACAACATGTGCCGCCAACTCCATTACGGCCCAGGTAATGACTGATGGTATCAGTTAATGCACTGTGGCAGCCAAAATGGCGTGCACGCGTACATACCTTTAAAGTGAAATCAATTGTTAACTCAGTGATTTGGGTTTTTCTGTCATTTTCGTCAAAAGAGCCTACATTTTCTTTTAATCTTTATTACATCACAATATTACAAATATCTGTATGGTGAACCATACATGACTTCCATGTTCTAAGATTTATATTTAAAATCATTTAAATGAATTCAGTTCGATAATTTCTAAAAAAAAAAAATATTGCCCACCCTTAAATATTATCACCAGTTATAGATATTTCTCTTATTGTGGGGCAGTCGTTTAATATAATGTTATTTTCGAGTCACTTTATCTATAAAAATTAGGTACTTCATTCTTACAAAGAAACTGAACTACGCAGATAATCATCTCTCCTTCTCAACCGATCCTCACCATTAATGATATTTACACTTTTATAGAATAATAGTTTTATCATATGTAATTGTTAAGGGTATCCTTGAAAATTAAATACTCTTACTTTACTTGATATCAGCAAAGCAATTTTCAAAAAAATCACTCCTTCCTCCTTCAATTACCCTCGACATTTACACATATCTCATTTACCACTTTAAAGTAGATTAATATGACTTTATTTTCGGGGCACTTATTAATCAAAATTAATTACTGATAATTATTAATCAAAGTTAATTACTTAACTTTTGTTAAAACACAAAACAATGCAAGTAAACTACCCTTCTCCCTTTCCCGAACAACCTTTTTTTTGATATTTACAATTTTATTCAGTATTAGTTTCATTATATGTAACTTCAGAGATTCGTCTAGAGTGTCCCGAATACTGACATAATGCCACTGGCAAGTGACAGAATCCTGGAACATTACTACTGTAAATCTGCTGATAAGCAGTTAATTTTGACCACAGAACAACCCAAATTTGTAGTTTTTTTTTCATGATCATAGTCTTTAACTTTTAATTTACATTTATTATCACATCTAACATAAAACAGCCTAAGAACTTTACAAGCATACAGATGGCTTAACAGAAGAATTCTAAACTTTTGAAAAAGTGGCCAAAACTGTTCAAATTTACGTTTCTTAGGAATAATTCTAATAATTGCCCCTTGTAATGTAGTAACTGGCTGTAACGATATACTATACGTTCCTCACCAACAAATTCATCATTCATCACCTTCAAGGATTAAATCAAGGATGGTTTGTTCCTCTTTCAAACAGGCAAAGATTAGAGCCGGTCACTCCAGCGCTTCCTCGGACGTTCCATACCTCTCGGTCCCCTCGGCTTATAGTTCCATAGTTGTTTGGGGATGCGGCAGTCATGCATTCGAGAAATATATTCCCACCAATTCAGCGGATACGGGGTAATCCTGTCGAGTATACTCATAATATTCAGTTCCTGCCGTATATCTGTGCTTGTTCTATGATCATGGAGAGTATACCCTGCTTCGTCCTGAGGAATCTCATTTCAGCCGCTTGGATACGACTGGCCTGGCCTTTCGTTAAAGTCAAATTCTCAGACCCATAAAGAAGTGTGGGAATAGCCATCACCTTGTAGTACCGGTGCAGTATCTTCATCCTACCCTCACCTCCGCCGTCTTATCACACAGACGACGATCCAACTCCTAGAAAAGTTATACGTCTCCGAGCTCCTCTGCTCGATGACCCCCCCCCCCCGTACACACGTAAACAATCATCTCCCCTCACCCCCGTCCTTACGGCGCTTGACACTCTACTTTTTTCCATCTAGTCACGTAAGTGATACTCCTTTCTCGTCCACACTGAATAAACGTGGAAACGCCAAACATCATGATCCTTCCTTTCAAAAAAAAAAATTTCCAGCCATGGCGAATCGACCCGGATACTCCAACCACTGGGGCACGTCCAACAGCTGCCCACCGATTGGATTGTATTGGAGTATTGGAGAAGACAACAAAACGATTGTGGGACGCTACCAGCACGGTCACTTTGTTCATATTGGCTCTCAGAGACGGGCATTCTGAGCACGGAGCATGCATGGTCATTAACTGCGTTGCGTCTTATCGCGCGTGCTACATAGTTAGCCTCCCAGAGTATTACAGATAACCAGTTTTACTGTCCCCGCATGCTAATTGATATACCGTGTACAGTACTATACAAACGTTATTTTATTGCTGTAATAAACCCAGATTGTTGTGGCCAGACAGTCAGTTTGTGTTTAACTCCAGGACTGTATAACGTACACACACGCATGTCACAGATGATGCAATAAGGTAATAGAAATTGGACGCCCCCAAAGGATTAAACTTGAGAAAAGCATTTTATTTAAATATTTTAAAGTGTGCAGAGGTCTTGTGATCATCCAAGAGAATGAAAATGACCTCCAAAGGCCGTTGTTTTATCTTACTGACATTTTAACTGATTACAATCAAACCAAGTTCCTTATCCAGAACAAAAGTTGTGGCTTTTCCTGGGGCAAACCAATTTTATCCTACAGGACTTGCCAATAGTACAGGTGCCAGATATCAAGTATCTAGGGTGCAGCATCACATACTGTAGCGGTCACAGGACCGTACGTAATATTTAAGACTAGGTTAATGAACCTAGAGGAAGCGAAAAGTGTGCTGGAGCTTAACGGAGTGACAGGATTTGCAATAAACACATTTTAACAAAACAACAAGATTTATTACATTTCACGTTGGTGACACAATTTTCCAGTTTCACATTGTTCTTTACATATAGTCATTAATTTATAGTATTTAGTAAATGCACGTAAAAGATATACATATATATTTTTCCAAACTAGCATACCCCATGAGGGAGAACAACGCGAACATTAATCCAGTAGAAATGACGGACCATACAAACGTTAACTCTACCACTTAATTAAAGAAAACACTAATAACCTTTGAAGAATGATTATAATAAAAATAATGGTAATAAAGATAATCTGACTCCACATAGCTTAAGCAAAGCAACCATGCTTTAGTAGAACAGTTTAACCACCCGCTCATGGTGTATGTTAGACAAGTTACAATGGAACCAGTTACAATTTTTTACAACTTGAGTTCTTGTGACCTTGAGATAGTTTCTTAATAAGTTGTTACACGGATTGGGTTGACAGATATTAAATGTCGAAAACAAGGGTAGCCAGTCTATGAAGTTGATGTAGTTTGAAGAGGGATAAATGAAACGCTCCCACCTGTAAGTATGTAGCGACGAACTCAAGTTGAAACCGGATGAACTGTGGACGAGCAGATGTTCCGACAATTGTCCATGTGCTATGGTGACTGCTTACTGGAAATCGTTCCTGGTCTTTCTGGATCTCTCGGTGTATTTTGATTCTTCCGCATTCCTTGGTCTGACGGCTTCGGGGAGCGCCTTAATGTAGAACTGCTCTGCTGGTGGCCACAGATGTTCCCATGATCACCGATCTTCCTCCTTTTTCCTGGGTGAGGTAGGCACCCTGAACGTCTTGAGGAGTCTACTCACGCATGAAAGAATTCAGACACACATAACCTCGGCCGTCAGACCAACGGGAATGTCCTGGTTGAAGGCGTGCTGAGGAATGAGGCCGAAGCAAGGACTTGTTGGTCATACCTGCGTGCGTAAAACAAACCTGTCAAAAATAAAGCCTTTGGCTAACCTAACTGCCGTCATTCTGAAATCCCAAAACACAGCGAACAGCTGACCACAACGACTGGTCACTAAATCGCGTCACCGTAACTTCGACAATGGCACTGGCAGGAACTGCCGCCAACCGTGTTGATAGCACTGAACAACTTTACACGCGCCGGGAAAATTCAAAGTCCCGGCACAATCAAGATGATAAGTAGGGTTGAAAGCAAAATTAGTATCTTCCAGTCGCTTTGTGGCTGTATCATTAAACACTTAATGAAGAAAACAAGGAAAGGGACCCAATTAAAATACTATAATGTAATAGCCATACCTCAACTACTGTATTAGGTACAAATGTATTGAGACTTGGATTACAAAGGCCAAAGATATATCTAGAATACAAGGAGCGAAAATGAGGTTCTTGAGGGCTGTAAAGGGTTCTACCAGGAGAGATCTTATCAGAAATGATCATATTAGAATGAAGCTAGGCATAGCAGAAAGCTTAAATGAGGAAAATCCCCCAGTTACACGTAGAGAGAATGGATGCAACTAGATTTTCAAGAAGAGCCCTCGCCTATTATCTAAGGGAGAAGACAAGTGTAGGAAGACCCCGTAAACGATGGTTGGATGACTTCCATAGAGACTGGAACAGGGTAATAGCCTAAGCCGTAAAGGACAACGACGACGACGACGATCACATACACACGCGCACGCACACACACGTGAGTAACGGAGTACAAGTGTCTACACACCACAATACAGGCACATAGAGCAGTAGTTCCCAACCTTACCGGACCCTCGTACCACTTTGGTGTTCCGCATTCATTTCGAGTACCACCGGAGCTTAAAGAAAGGTTATTGGGCTTTTCTCAATAAACAACTTGGTATAACATGAATAGTATGTCTTATTATTCCTAGTTACGTATATTTATTTTTAGTCTAATATATAGAATTTAAAAAACGGGAATTGATTTTTAAAATTAATTTCAGGTTGGTTCTATAATGCGACACGTGGTGGAGGAGCTCCACACGTCGTGAGGCGACTCAGAAGACAGAAGGCACATGATCTTGTATCGCAATAGAAAGGAATTAATATGTATATTAGTCCATAAAATTTTACGTGAAAGACAGAATAACCTTGGGATTAGCCACTGAGCTTCACCACATCACCCGTGAAGGAAACATGAAGGATAAGCTGCTGGATGAGCTTGCTCAGTTGTAGCATTAAGGGAGGTGTTTTTAGTGGGTTAGAATCCCACACTACTGGGAACTACGGGGTTCCTAGTGTCTATAGTGGTTATACAGTGTCTATATTTTTTACCTACCCTTGAAAAAAAAAAAGATTTCTTCTATGCTAAAAAAAGTAAAAATTTGTTTCAAAAGACTTTAGGTTGTGTTTTTATAACGGTAATCGTTTTAAAACATGTTCAATGAATATTTATTGTTGTTTCGAACAAAATTTTTATTTGTTTAGTATTTTATGTAAATACTTTTCATAGCTAGGTCTCCTTGTGTACCACCTTGGATCCCTCCGCGTACCATTAGTGGTACACGTACCGGTTGGGAACCCATGATATAGAGAATATATACCAAAACAATGCTCACAAATTCTTTCAATTGCATTCTCCTTCTACTTGCGGTTCTACAAAATCTGTCATTGGAGTTCGACCTCAGTCATCATCCGTCCCGATCATGTCACGCCCCTGTCGAATTATAACCCCAAAGAGTTCTCATGCGCTCTTCTGCAGCGGAGTACTACGGGGCGAGATCAATCCCACCTTCCCAAAGATGTTAAAAATTTCAGTGAAACCCCGAAATCACTTAATCTAGGCCTATTCCTAAGCCAGTTGCGCGTTAAAATAACGCTCATAAATAATTTTATAAATTATATGAGAAGACGCTTTAATATCACATCTGTCCTAAGCAAAAACTACTACTAGTCCACCGTGCTACAGCTCATGAAGAGCGCTGGCCATCAGAATGGCGTGCCTCCAGGCCTCTCTATCATGTGCGACTTTTGGCCACATTCTGACTCCCAGTCTTCTCATATGTTCATCTACATCGTCCAGCTATCTTCTTCTTAGTTCTTCTTCCTCCTGATCCTCCAATGAATATTTTTTTCACTGCTCTTCCATCTGTCATTCTTTGCACGTGACCTGCCCACCTAATTCTGCATTGTTTTATTGCTGTCACGATGTCCGGTTCCTTCGTACATTTCGGCGTTTGTCCTCATACTCCACGTTCCAGTATCTAGTACATCGCCATATATCCTGCTCAGAATCTTTCTTTCCCATCTTCTGATCACATCTTGTTGGGGTGAGGCCATGGTCCAGGCTTCTGAACCATGGGTGCAATACGGTTTTGTAAATCTGGACCTTGGAGGTCCTAGAAATATATTTCTGGACTTTAGGATACGCAGCAAAGAAAAGTAGCACCTAATTCCCGTGGCCAGTTCCTAACCAAAAAGGAAGATTTTTAATTATTGAAGTTGTGTTAATGGTTATAATCAGAAATAGAAATTACACTATTGCACACTGCTATGGAAGAAATGTCTGATTAGCGCTTTCTAGCCTCACAGCTGATCACCAGAACAGCTTGAACAGTTTGGTATCTACGTGAGTGTAAGGCCTTGATTAAATTATTGAATTTGTATAATATGAAAGAGTTAATTAGTATATTTCTTAAATAATATAACAGTATTTTACATAATAAACTTTTAATTTGCAAAAATGAAGAATTATAAAACTGCTGTTAACCGCCAATTAAAAATAACGCGATTTGATTATTGAAATACATGAATTAAGAGATCGTCTACCCGGCCTCAAATATCAGCTGGTTACAGTGTTGCCACGTTTAATATTCCGGTTTTCTACAAGAGCCGGACATGGTACAGCACGTATTGTCTTCTAGAAATATAGTTTTCTGTTGATTTGTTGTTGTCGTTTGTGTTCATTATTAATGGACTAATAGTTCTCGACTGTCTTGTTACACTGAGCACTAAATAATACTGTCTCGCATTCAAACAAGACGATTTGTTTGCAAATATCTGGATTACATTAATCTGATTACATAACGGGAAGTTAATACTGTTGCCGAGACCTTGACCCGGACAACTGTAGTTCTGTATAGCAGATACGGCACATGAATAAACAAACATCTGTATGTAAAAATAACTTAAGTATAGTTAACATTTCCGCGTGATTAACTGTGCACAAGAAGGTGAGGCGTTTCGCAGCCCACGTTAATTGCCGGTTTCAAACAAATTATAGTGGAACCTCACTAATTCCTCACTTACTAATTCGTCTCCCTCTGTAATTCATGAGCCATTCAAGCTTTTCTTTTCTTATTCTTTATTAACAAGCGAGTAACATATACGCCCTAACTATAGTCGAAGTAAATCAGAAACGTGCTGATTGTGGCCGGGGTTGTAATAATAGTCAGGAGAATGGATTGCGGAAGGTATTGATTTCGAGAATGGGTGTTTCCTGTTTGTGCACACGGCACTGTAAGTGTTGTGTTGTGTTGTGTCGTTACAGCGTAATACGTTTCCGGAAATTCAGTCGGATTGCTGATGCCTGGCCGAGTATTCCGGAAAACACTCTAAAATCTACCTGGAATAAGTTACATCCATCTGAATTACAACCAGCATCTACAGAACCAAAAGGTCGTGAACTTACATCGGAATTGTTAGATGTCTCTAAAAACCCTACCAGCATCTAACACTTTGAATGAAGACGACGTCAAAAATTGGTGTGAAATGGTCTTACCGGATGTAGGCTACGAAATGTTTAGTGGTGATGAAATTGTTACATACGTATCCACAGAACTTACCCATAATCATTAAACAATTTTTTTTGCAATTACAGTGCTTAACTTGATTGAAAATTTCCAGTAATGAATACGTTCGAGCGTAACATTAGTACTAAACATCACTAGTGTTATAATAAAATATTTTATGTTGTTTTACTCGATTACTAATTCATCTATTTCACTAATTCGACTGAATTTATGAGAACATCTTTGCCGAATGGATGACTGCCGCATCCCCAAACAACTGTGGAACTATAAGCCGAAGGGACGGAAAGATGTGTGGGGTGTCCGAGGAAGCGCTGGAGTGACCAGCTCTAAGCTTTGCCTGTTTGAGACCGGAACAAACCGTCCTTGGTTTAATCCTTGCAGATGATAATGATGAAAATAAAAAAGATCTTGCAAAACATATAAAAGGAAATCGTCAAGTCCAGAAATAAATTGTTCTTCACTGTCATATCCGATTGTGAATGGCTGTTGGCAAGCCTGAGCCGATAAGTAAGGTTTAGCTGATTAGCTCAAGTTCTGCTCAGCGGATGAAAGTTAGGTTTTGCTCAGTTAAAGGTTTGTACATTTTTTAACATTTTTTATATTTATGTTTATGTTTTATTTTCTATTTTAATTTTAGTTTTATCAGTTATTGCTTTCTGGATATATAAAAACTGGTTTGACTACTGGTTTCCATAGGCCTAATTGCGGATGGCTTTTGCAGGCCTAGATAAGCTTTTGTGAAGTCTTTGGCCGGCTGCGCACTGCAGCGATGTTTTGTTTCGCGAAAAAACCGTTTTGACGCATTGTGCCGCAAAGCGTCGCAGATAACTCTACTGCCATTAGGATCTATAAAGCTCCACACGCACACACTGGCTATGACATTGTCTAGAGGCGTCGCGAGACCAATCACAATCAAAAACAAAGCTCCTTCAATTGATGTCTCGCAACAAAACAACTTGCAACATTTTGAACTGCGCATGCGCTAGATTCTAACCACACAATGCGGGGAATTCATATTGCACATACTTAGTCCTACGTGAAAAGTGCGTGCGTTGTCCTTTCGTTCTGATTCTCTCTTATTGTTGTGTATTTATTATTATTATTAATTGCCATTGAGTATATTGAGTATTATTAATTTCTATTGAGTGCAGGAGTAGTTGAAATTGAAATAAATGCAAAATAATGCCTGTCATGAACCCACGGACCACAAACATTTACAGCTCAAAAACAGCTGACGAGAAATTGTTCTGTCGCGAGCCCATGTCTCAAGCCTCTCTCCACCGAAGCGTTGCTCTGCAATACGATGCGTCAAAACAATTCTGTCGCGAAACAAAATGTCGCTCCAGTGTAGATGAAGACGCTCGGGTTTAAATGGCCTAATGACGTAAACAACGGCACGGCGTATATCTCCACTGGTTTCGGCGCTACTAATGAACGCGATGCTGTTTACATATGAGAAGCAATTGGCATAATTACTGCTGGCTATTAATAGAGAATGTGCTGTAACAAGCTGAGACGGCAGGCAGATAAGTACGCCTCGTCTGAGAACCGAAATGGGTTCTTGTCACCCGGTTACACATTACCCGGCTTCTGTTAAAGCAGCCAAATCTCTCTCTTTGGGGGGGGGGGGAGTGAGTTACTGAAGTGACAGGGTTTGCTCTGGTGCGTGTGTGCCCGTGTGTGTGTGTGTGTGTGTGTGTGTGTGTCTGCGCGCGCGTGTGTAAATACATGTGTTGTCAAGTAAAAATCCTAATTAAATGTAAAAGTCCCTTATTACTACTACTACTACTCTCCAGCACTACAGCCCATGGTGAGCCCTGGCTTCCGCTACGACCCGTCTCCACTCATCTCTGTCCTTCAAACTTCTTCTTTCCCACTGACAAGTCGTTGGGTTTCTCTACAGTTATATTTTATGGTGTGGGTCGTAAGCTCGACGACCAACCCCCATCCTGGAGGACCAGGGACACTTCTGTCGGGGTTACCATACCTTAGCTGGTCTGTTCCAGTTAATTATTTTGGGCGCTGGAAACTCGCCCTTCATCCTCTCTCATGTTTGCTACATGGCCCACAAACAGGCACGCCATGCACCCAGGGGTCACGCGACTACAATTAGTCTTCGAGGACGTGAGAGTAGGATTTGTTGGCAGAGCTGAGTTCATCTAGAACCTCTGACTCTTTCGTCAGAAAACAGTGGGCCTTTCTCAGAGTTTTGTTGCGATCTGGGCATTTATATTCCAATAAATAAGGGACTTAGGCAGGGATGCTGTGTTTCCCCAACCTTATTTAATATATACATTGACGACATGTTGAGAGCATGGAAATCCAGGGTGTCTTCGGTAATACAGCTTAACAAATCGATTTGTATGGGTTCCCTGCTATACGCGGATGACATAATTCTTACTCAAGAAAATGAGGAGTATTTATAAAGAGCCATGTTTCAATTACAAGAAGTGGCAAGAGAGTACTCGCTGACAATTTTAGTAAGAAAAACCAAACCCACAGCCTTTAAAGGTAAATATCCAGTGAAGACTAATATAGTTATAAACAACAGCACTTTAGAACAAGTGAGCCGTTTCAAATATCTTGGCTGTGCAGTAAGCTATGAATATGAATATGATATAAGCAGTGGCGGCGCTAACGAAACGGGGGCCCCCCGCGAAACTAATTAGGGGGCCCTATAAAAATGGTTAAATTTTGTATACGTAATAGGGAAAAACACTCAAATGAGTTTCTATTTACGTGTGTTTCACAACAATGGTTTGTGAATACTTTCTCGTCTATCACAAAGCGTTTGCAATTTGCAAAGGACGTTTTACACGTGTACAAACTCTTAAAATTCATTGTTGCTAAATAGACAAAGTTCTATACAAACTATAAAAAACCAAAATAAAACGAATGATTTATTTTTACGTCAAAGATCTAAATTCAGACTATGAAACAGTACCGCACACAGAGTGGTAAAAATTTATTATTTAAAAACGAATATTAAAGTAACATTCTAGCTTTTTTCAAACACTTAAATTAGTTTGTAACTGAACTTGTAAAATTCTTGAATATACTCTATACAAGTTCTCCTTAAGTCTAATCCAATTCAATAACACTCGAACTCAAGTAATGTACAACATTTACTGATGAGGATCAACCAAAGTTCACTGTTTTCCTAAGCCTAATCTTCTTTTTTTAATAGCTAAGAACTTTTCAACCACTTCGTTGATATTAGTTTTCTGTATCTCACATGCTCAATGCTTAACAGTGCCAAGTCACTCAACCGAGTTTGGGCCATGGTACTTCTTAAGTATGACTTAATTTAATTAATTTAAGTTTTGAAAAGCTTCTTTCCGCTGTAGCTGTTGTGACAGGTATGGTTAAATAAAGCTGCAAAGCTGTAGTTAAGTCTGGGAGGCAACTCATAAGGCAGCTGTTTTCTTCAACCAGTAAATTCATCATTTCTCGAATTCTTTTCTTGTGTACAATTTCTTTGGCCATCAGAGCTTTGAAGGATATTACTTGGTCAGGCAGTGATGTGGAAAGGTCACCAGGATACACATTTACCAGAGCCTTACTTTTCTCCACTATTGTCTCTTGTGAGAAGTTTACTAAATTCTGAGGCGTCAGGAATGAAAACCTATCATCAATGCAATGCAATCCTTCGAATCTCATTTGTAGCTGAGCTATTACGATATCTAGTGTTGCATTGAAAACTTTTACTTCAAATGATTTCACTGGGTCGTCAATTCTATGGTCAACTGATAATTCAACAAAGAAGCGTTTTACAACTCGTTTACGCTTATTTTTCATGTTACAAGTTATGTCCCATGACTGGGCCAACTGGGGCCCCCCCGCGCCGCGGGGTCTGCGGGAGCCTTATCGCCGCCACTGGATATAAGAGAGAAGATAAATAAATTTAGAAATATTTTTGGTACGATTCATAGAAATCTTAGAAATAAAACAAGACATAGCACAAGTATTCAATTTTCTAAGACAATTACAACACCCATATTGATTTATGAGAGTGAGGAGTGGGTCATGACAAAAAAGGAAAGCGGCAAGATTCAGAGTGCTGAAATGCAGTTTCTTTTAATTACTTTAAATTATACATTGCAAGGTATAATAAGAAATGAAGATATCACACGAGAATTCGAAGTAAAGGACATAAATGAAATTATTTCAGTTTACAGAAGACAATTGTGGTATTACCTGCAAAGTATGGCAGAGGATCGATTGCCGAAAGCGGTACTGAACTATACAGCCAGTGGCAGAAGAGACGTGGGTTGTCCGAGGATGAGATGGTTGCCGGAACAGGTTTATATAACCTAATCCTTGAAGAGAAGAAGAAGAAGAAGAAGAAGAAGAAGAAGAAGAAGAAGAAGAAGAAGAAGAAGAAGAAGAAGAAGAAGAAGAAGAAATGGAATATTCTACAATTAGTACACTTCTTCTTCTTCACATCGTAGTACATCGATACAGTCGCATGTTCAAAACGTCGAAAATGTAGTGCGGGTACAGTTCCCGAATCTATTAATAAGAGTTAAATGGTAAAATCTTGACAGAAGCTGTCTCCCTCTGAAGACAAGACAAAAACAACAGCGCGGGCCGTTCCATAAATTTCCATTACGGCAATATATAAAGTGGATCCGTGATTGCCCGATAATGGATATTATGTCTGCAGCCTATTACAGTATACCGGAGAGAGAGAGAGAAAATTGTGCTGGCGACAGACGTCTCTGCCGCCCACACAAACAAGTTTTTGGTTATTCTCGAAAATGCATTCGGCCGCTGCTGAATGCAGCCGACGCTTGTTTTTCTTGCCTTCTAAACAACGACGAAAACACTTAGAGATTGTTTGTTTGCGTTGGCCGAGTTGAAACGAAGTGGATTAATAAAAGCGCAACTAACCAAACAATGACAGAAATGTTTCAAATTGGTTTTGCTTTTAAATATGATTCATTTTTACTTCTATGCTCCGTAAGGAAACGGCAGTATGGTGATCGTAAAAACATCGTGTCCTAGATAAGGGCTTATTCTGATTGTACTCTCTCAAAACATAAAGAAAAGTCACTTTACTTCCATGTTCCATAAGGAAATCGTGGTCGAGATTATTGCAGATTCTGCTTGTACTACCCTCAAAACATGAAAAAAAGTAATTTTTCGAAATGTGTGTGTGTGTGTGTGTGTGTGTGTGTGTGTGTGTGTGTGTGTGTGTGTGTGTGTGTGTGTGTGTGTGTGTGTGTGTGTGTGTGTGTGTGTGTGTGTGTGTGTGTGTGTGTGTGTGTGTGTGTGTGTGTGTGTGTGTGTGTGTGTGTGTGTGTGTGTGTGTGTGTGTGTGTGTGTGTAGATTTTTTTCCTATTGCAAACGATAGCCGCAAATTCAAACAGAATCAAATAATTGTTTGCATACAGTCCTGATTTGTAGAGTACTCACGACTTATTGTTTTTGGTGAAGATCGGTTAAGGGAAAGGGGTAGTTTACCAGCAACGTTTTATGTTTTAACAAGGGTAATTTTATTTTTATGACGAATGATAACTGCCACATATTCAAAGAGAATCAAACAATTTTTTCCATACATTCCTAAACTTTTAAGTACTCAAGGTCTGTTAATTTTGATGAAGATCGGTTAAGGGAAAGGGGTAGTTTACCAGCAACGTTTTATGTTTTAACAAGGGTAATTTTTTCTATGACGAACGATAACTGCCGTAAATTCAAAGAGAATCAAATAATGTTTTTCATACGTTCCTCAATTGTAAAGAGCTGAAGGTTTATTGATTTTTGTGAAGATCGGTTAGGAGAAAGGGGTAGTTTACCTGCCACCTTTAATCTTTTAACAAGAGTAATTGTTTCTATGACGAACGATAACTGCCGCACATTTAAACAGAATCAAATAATGTTTTGCATACACCCCTGAACTGTAGAGGACTCAAGACTTACTGATTTTGGTGAAGATCAGTGAAGAGAAAGGGGTAGTTTACCTGCAACATTTTATGTGATAACAAGGTTAATTTTTTCTATGACAAACGATAACTGCCGTAAATTCAAACATAATCAAATAAGTTTTTGCACACATCCCTAGATTATAGAGAACTCAAGGTCTGTTGATTTTAGTGAAGATCGGTTAAGGGGAAGGGGTGGTTTACCGGCAACATTTTATGTTGTAACAAGAGAAATTGTTCCATGACGAACGATAACTGCCGTAAATTCAAACAGAATCAAACCATTTTTTACATATGTGCCTGAGTTGTAGAAGACTCGAGGCCTATTGATTCTGATGAATATCGGTTACGGGGAAAGCGCGGTTTACCTGAAACATTTGTTGTTGTAACAAGAGTAAAGTACTTAATTTTGATAAATAAAGTATCCTGATAAGAAGATCTTAATAATCCACTGTAGAAACGTAGATGAAATATCTGTAAATGAAGAGGCTAGTTGAACGGGGTGGGGGTAATTTTCTATAAATGAAAATTATAGTTGAAGGGGGAGGGGATAATTTTTATATGTGGACTACGGCAACAAAGTAGTAGTTTGTTGTTAAAATTCCTTCCCGGCCTCTTTGGCCGTAGTCCAATGTTTTCTGCAAAACCAGACGTTTCGGCAGTGCCGTCGACTGCCATCATCAGTGAAAATCGAGTGCGTTAACGTATGGTGGTATACGTTAGTGACCACAGTACTGTGGTTAAGGCTGAAGCAATAAGTGGAAAGAAGTAGTTTCTATGGAAACATTTCATTTCGTAAATGATTTTCAAATATAAATCTTAGAACATGGAAGTCATGTATTGTTCTCCATACCGATATTTTAGATGTTCTTACACAGTCAAATGGTCTATGTATTTTCAGTTGTTCGCAACTTTCACTTGTTTCGCTTGTGACAACCAATAGAAACGTACCCGTTCCAAACTTCGATAAGGTTTCGATTTGTTGTTGTTGTTATTAATATATGGGCCACATTCACATACATAAATAATACAATGACAAAACTAACAAAATTGTTTAAGAACACAGATATCAAAATAGCATACAAAACTAATAAAAATAATTTACATAAACTAAATAACCCACACAACAGAGGTAATACAACTACTAACGGTATATACAAAATTGAATGCCAAGATTGCAATAAATGTTACATAGGACAAACAAAAAACAGCTGAAAAAACGTTATTTTGAACATCTAAATGCATACAAAAAAAAAAAACAGAAATATATAAATCCAATTTAGCCACACATGCAATAAACACGGGACATGAATTCCCAGACATAACCAATATGACACTAAAAAACACATACCACACAAAGGGACCATAATGAACATTTGGGAAAATTTACAAATATACAAACATAAAACACAAAACAACTGATACCCGAACAAATACAAATCAATACAAAACAAGACACAATTTTCAAATCACTCAACATCGAAAATACACAAAATACTAATACATACACCACAATCACACACAAACTTACCACTTTGAGATACCAGAAACCAACAGGAGACTACAATGGCGACAGACCAACACATAGGTACTTCACTAGACGCAGAATCGCGAAGGCTGAGGATGAGAGCACAATAGCTCTCGAATCATGTTCCTAGTAAGGAAAATAAAATATCTTGAGGTAATTTCAGTATAAATAATAAATATATTATATAAATCAAGAAACGGACTGTAGCAAAAAGAGTTTGAATATATATATATATATATATATATATATATATATATATATATATTACAACGACACATTTTGTGTATGCAGGTTGTAAATACAAATTTATTTGTGTTTGAGGAACCCTACGTTCTTGGGACGCCAAAATTATACAACGACACAATGTATTAATTAAATGTAATCTAAATTGTGTAATGGTATAGCTCATACAACATTACTGATAACGTGTATGTATAATTGGAGTTTAGGTGTAATCATAATAAGAGTAGTCCTTTTATGAATCGTAACATGTTTTCATTTCTTTATTCAAACGAAAAATAAAAAATAAAAATATAATAATATTTACTTCGCCATAAAATATTCATTATCAATTGTTTCAATGTTTCTTTGTTGCCGTCATAAAATAAATCTTATATCTTATATCTTATATTAGCAAAACTCTATCTTAAACATTTCTTCGTTACACTATAAATTCTCGACTACTCAGTCTGAATGTGTGCTTTATAAATTTGTTCTTATTTACATTATTATTCTATGCTTGGCATACATCTTAAGGCTTTATAACATTTTAAATAAACTAATCGAATCGTTAGTCTTCTTCTTTATTTCCAACTACTTTACTTTATACGCTTTCAATGAAAATTTAAAATTATTAAATCAATTGTTGATCCTCCAAGCAAGGATTTAAATTATCTTTAAATTAATTGGTCATCATTAAAGAAAATTCTTACTATAGTTAAATTACATTCTCTTATCTCTATCTACATAATTTTTCTTAAATTTAAAATTTTTTAATTAATGTCTTTTCAATGTCTCTATTCTTTTATAATTATAAATTGGTTTTTCGTCACCTCAATTCTGTAGATTGTACCCATGTCTTCCGGTGATCTGTCGGTCCTCTCCTACTGGATGTCCTCTTGCGTTTTCCGGTTCCACTCCAGTCACTCGTCCTTCATGGTCCCATCTGCTGGCTGTAGAATGGAATGATGTGTTGCTCTGAATCAGCTGCTGTTGTTCTATTAACCGCCTCTATTGCTCTGCATATCGTTCCTCTGCTTGATGTTCGCTCGCCATTTGTCTAGAGTGTTGATGTTTGTAGTTGTAGACTGTTTGTAGACGTCCGATAATTGTAGTTACTGTTTTTTTTTTATTACTTGAACTAACGTATTGTCCGTTAGACTTTACAGTTTATAAACAAAAGATCTTGTCGATATTGGACATAGCCTCTAACTATGTCTGAAGTAATTAAAATTCACGTCTCTGACGGACAGATCTTACCGCTGCAATTGAAAACTGATTGAAGAGTATTAAAAATTCTCGTCGCTGACGGACATAGCGTACCGCCACGACTGAAGATTGATTGAAGAGTAAATTTTGCTCTCCTGGGCTCGTATTTATATTCACCAAAAAAACCACACCTGTCGTCACAGGATTCTACAGGTCAGAAGCTGTCAGTGGCGTCAGTTTCCCCACCATCGTCCAATTCCACAAATTCGCACATTTTTGCCAGTTGCAATGTTTAATGCGGATTTCAAAGTGATCTAACATTGTCTGATTCACTTACACATATTATACGTAATTATCATAATGATCGCATCATTAGTGTAATTACTATGCTCTAAAAATCGCACAGAATTCGCACTGAACGTCATAATTACATAGAATTCGCACTGCACATGTGTCTGATATTTATGCATTTTTATAAGTCTTTACTATTTTCTAATATTTACGGTTTGCTTATAATTAAATAAAACTTTAATTTAGTATCTATTTGGGGTGAGATTGCAAACTTTCAGGGTTGAACAGGCCTCACGCACACACACTATTTACTCGTGTACACGCTCTCAGCGGCAATCGCGTGATCTTTCCTGTTGATTCCTGTTCATAATTCAGCTTTCAATTTCACACCTGCTTGTCTATTACATATTACTAAAATTAATTTAAATATTTATTTTATTTAATACAAGCACATTACAGCATATATATATACACACACACACACACACACACACACACACAACAAAATTACATATTAAACTACAAGTTGTGAAGGAGAGCATGTACCCTTCAAGGTCACAATGTATTTTAAGTGAGCAAACGTGGCTTGACTTCGGTACCATTATTTCAAAAACTACTTAATAGAGTGACTTGAAATTTTTAACATTTATTACGAGTATATTCCTGCTTAATTTGCTGGTGCACATTCAGCAAAAAATAATTTATAGTTTTGGAGAAAAAAATAATGTATTTTTGTAATTTCTTTACAGCATTTTTTTATATATTAATATATAAATATTTAGGTTACACTTAACTTAATTAAACAAAACTAGTACACTTTACTTACCAAGTAATGAAAAAGAGTTGTGCCAAATTTAAAGTTTGTGGGCCTATTAGTTTTTACAAAAATGGTACCTAAAGTAAAAAAACTGCACTTTTGGGGAAATTGAGTTTGCAGTTGGATTAACACTTAAACTGAACTAAAACCCGCCGTCTTCTCTTTTCCTTTTCAACAGCCTCCTTCTGATCCCTTTTTTTGTTTTCCTCTTCAACTTCTTTGTTTGCTTTTTTAATTCGATTTTTGTCGATTTCCGTGAGTCCTTCAACCATGAATTTTCCTGGTTTTATGTCCAACGCCTCAAGCACATTACATTTTGTAACTGACCCATCATTAAAACATATCACTGTATCTATAACACCTAGTTGTAATGTCTGACATCCCACAAAAGTTGATTTTATTGATTATTAACAACTTGATGACTAAAAGCTCCAACAGCGTCGGTCATTAACGACCACAAAAATTAGAATAATGAATTTATATATCATAGAAAAATGACTGTACACGTTCAACAAAATTACGTATTAAACTACAAGTTGTTAAGTAAAGATAAACATTGAAACAATACACTGAGGAACTATAGTAGCATTGAAAAACTACATTAGATATTACATTAAACATTAGCAAATAAATAGTATTAGAATGCAAAATAAAATAACAAATATTATTGCAAATAACGTTCGGCAAATTACAGAACGTTCTACATGTTTTTCGGCTATCCCAGCAGAGGTTAGCTGTAATGATGGTGTGCGTACGTATAAGGAATATTAAATTTTAAGGTGTTTCAAGGTAAAAGCTCAATAACTACTTTAATACACATCTTTAGTGCATAGTGCTCAAAGAATAAATTTAAATGAAAAATACGAATACATGTTTAATTCCTTTGTTTGATTCTTTCATTGAAAAAGAACGCACATAATATTTCGTGTTTAAGCGCTGGTAGTGGACAGAGAACTTCCTGCTCATTTCCTATAATGGGGTTGATTTATTACATCGCTAGCATAAGTCATTGTAAATGATGTGTGCGTACGTGACACTTAACATGCGAGACAGTGTTACGCAATGCGAAACATGCTCGTAAATTCGATAGCATTGTTCGAGAAGCTTCTCAACTAGCCCAACGCTGCGTGTTTCTGCCAAGGCCGCACTGAAGTACCCTCTAGAATTTTCAAGTGCTTGTTAAGGACGCATATTATGTAACCCTGCAGACTATAAATAGCCCACACCTGCCGCTTAGTTTCAGTTTGATGTCGGGCGATTTACACAGTGCATTTCAAGTGGTGTATTAGTGAAAAGTGATTATAGTGCGGAATTATGTATAGTTGACATTATTATTTGTGCGGACAGATTAACTTCATATTATTGTACGAGTATAATCTTGTTGAATAACTTGTTGATTACAAACTGTTAATTGTCATAATTAAAGCTGGTTTTTCGTGACTTCACTGGTGTCTTGTAGGTTGTTTTCCACTGTAACATAACGACAATCAGTGAGACCGTCATATAACAATATTGCTCTATGCAGCACAAATAATATAAATACATAACAATTACTAATTAATGAGCTATATAAGTGTATATGTAGTAATAAATCTACTTCTTCTTCTCTTCAACGATTATGTTATATAAACCTGTTCCGGCACCCATATCACATCCTCGGACGGCCCACGTATCCTCCCAGGCTGCTTCGGGTACTACAAGTATTTCAAAGTTTTACATGAACAGGTTACTGTTGCACAACCCTCTTTCCAGGAGGACCACTGACTTCTGTCAGGGTCCACCATACCTTTGCCGAAATGCCTCTGTTTTGGGTTGCAGGAGATTCGCCCTCACCTTTCTCTTTCTGAGTTACGATTTGGTGGCTTTGTATCAGTTATTCTGATACTGAACGTTTCCTAGTATTTCAAGTGCTCGCCTATCGGCATCAGTGAGCACTCTAAGATCCTAAGCCACCCAAAATTAAGAAATTTTAATTGAAAAAGGAAGACAAGATCAGCTGTTTAACAGTTCGTCGTGTTGACATTTTCCTGACAATGGTAATGACAAAAAATGAACCGTATGAACATTTTATTAACCTTTGCAACGAGCTGTTGTTAATTTTTGCTTTGTTAACCAATAAAAACTGCACATTTTCTCACATAGGCATGTGAAAATATCTATATAGTTGTTACGCGCACGAGAGTAAGTTCTCATATTTACCCTTTGTAAAGAAAGAAAAACCAATTCAAGCTGAGGTAACGGTAATGTTTCCTAGGTTACGCTCAACAATGGCGTGGAAATATATTGACGTTATTTCCTTTAATTCTGTGTTTCCAGGGTTTCTTTCTCTCTTTTTTTCAATTAGATTTATCTCAGCCTTCGTTATTGCCGATCGTAAATCACTCGTCTCCGAATTATATTCCGGTCGCGGGTTCAATTACACGTAACAGTTTCGTGCTGGCGTAAGACACTTTTGCCGTCGTTTAATTTAGACGGCAGCGGAGTCTAACGAAATTATTTCCTTGGGTGCGATTCAATACGTTGCGATACGAGAGGTTATTACAGGGTCTCGTGACTCAGACAGAACAATCTTATTTCAGTTATTTATTTTTCTCTACTGCTGAGCCTGTTATTTCACACTATGTTTCGTAACACTTTAAGAGAAAATCTTTTTTCTTGTAAAGCCTTGTATTGCAACTTAGTTTAATATAAAATGGTATTTAAAATACCAAGCTTACATATGAAGATACGTAAATATATTCCTCCTCCTAAGTGCGTGTACCTATCTATAATCTACACACACACACACACACACACACACACACACACACACACACACATGCAGCGTTTGTGCTTGGGTTCTACTCGCCTGAAACACCGCCCGCTTGGTTTGTCATAAGTTTGCTAGTTAGAGATGATGATGATGATGAAGTAAAACGACAAGAACCATAAAAAACGGAATAAAAACAAGAACGAATCCAAGACCGAGAAGAGCAAGTCAAAGGAGGAGGGGAATAAGTACAAGAGGAAAAACAAGTGCAAAAAGTAATGAAAACAACAAAAAACAAGGCACAGAAGAATATCCACAAACAAGATACAAAAACAACAACCAGAACATCAACAAAAGGCAAAAGAAGAAGAAGAAGAAGAAGAAGAAGAAGAAGAAGAAGAAGAAGAAGAAGAAGAAGAAGAAGAAGAAGTAAAACAACAAGAACTACATCAAGACAATTCAAGAAGGAAGAGGAGAAGAAAGACAAGAGGAAAAAGAAGTGCAAAAATAACAACAACAAAAGAGACAGAAAAAGATCCACAAACAAGACACATCAACAAAAGGAAGAAGAAGATGACGATGATGATGATGATGATTAAGTAAAACGGTAAGAACTATAACAATAGGAATAAGAACAACACAAAATTCAACACCAAGAAGAATAAAGAAGAAGGGGGAGGAGAAGAAGGACAAGAGGAAATGCAAGGACAAAAAATAGTAACAACAACAACAAAGCAAGACACAGAAGAAGAATAGGAACAACAACCAGAACATCAACAAAAGGAAGAAGAAGAAGAACATGATGATGAGGAGGAGGAGGAGGAAACGGAGAGGATAAGGTGAATAATAATAATAATAATAAGGAGAAGACGACGAAGAAGAAGATGATGGATGAAGAAGGAAGGAAGAGGAGGAGGAGGAGAAGAAGAAGGAGGAGGAGGAGGAGGGCACGCTCCTTGAATATCACCTCGAAATTTGAAATTATTCTGTTTACGACGTCAGTAGTTGAAATTTTCATGTAATAGAAGACA
The DNA here is from genome assembly GCA_034769895.1 of Magicicada septendecula. NCBI lineage: Eukaryota > Metazoa > Arthropoda > Insecta > Hemiptera > Cicadidae > Magicicada > Magicicada septendecula. The sequence continues at coordinate 3,322,820 of CM068368.1, read as the reverse complement.
GTAATTGATCTAATATCTAAACATAATCAAAGAATAATTATTTTATTTTATACAGTCTATCGTATTAGACTGCAGAAAGAATAGGATTATATATTTATTTATAGCGAACGATGTAAAGTGAATCACTTGGGAGTGCGTTACCGCGTAATGATGATTACGGTTTCTGTTTGCGTTAAAATGAATCAACAGTTTGCGTTTTGTTGTTTTCATTTTATAGATTTAACAACGTAAATACGCTTGCACGTCGCAGAATATTAAGGGGCTCGAAGCGTGGCTCTTACATCATTTTAACGAATTTAAGCTTCTTTTGTAAGGCTCAGGTACTTTTCACGACCCGAGACAAACCGTCTTATTAGCAGAGAACCGTTTCCACTCTTACCGTGGAAGTTACACGCTACTCCGTGTATTGTGGCCACTCTCCTCCGCACCTACCCCTTTTGACAGGACTGTGGCCGTCTGACAGACTTTCATTGTTCTGGTTGTTGAGAAAATGAAAATGCTGTCATTACATGTGTGACGAACAGGCGAATCATTTACAGAAATGGAAGGTTTTTTTAATTGATAAAATACGAGTAATAATTACTGATACAGTGTGTTGTTCTCGAGCGGTTTCGTGACATGAACATCAGGCCCTCGATTTTCGATTTCTGTCTGCAAACCTCAATAACAATAATACTAATATTTTTATATAGGGGGAAAATGCTTTATCAGGGCGTGCTTCCTCTGGTGTGTGAGACTCTCACCCACTAAAAAACCCACTTCTAATTCAGGCATTCATATCCATCTCTTTTTTTTTGCGGGGGAGCAAAAATGCATTATGCACCATCAGGAGACACCCTTCTGGTCTCCCGGTGTGTGGGACTCGCATCCACCAAAAAATCTCTACTTTACAGGCAGGGAACCACCACCTGAAACAACTATTCGTATGGCTTCAGGGTGGCACCTCATATTGCGCCTACTAGGCTCCTACAGCTTTGTCTATATTGTCGACTTGTGAGAGGGTCCAGTTCAGGCTTATTCTGCCGTAGGACCATCCTCACGAAGGTCACAACCATGTCCCAGTTCTCTTTGCTGCTGAGCATGACGCCTATGATGTTATCAGGCGTCATGGGGCCAATCTCTGATTCCAGTCCTCGCCTCTCCAGCACCCACCGTTGACACTCGAAGAAAGTGTGATGAGCGTCATCAGAGTCTGAGTCGCCGTACACGCACGACGGATCCTCCATCTTACCCATCCTTCGCAGGTATGCACAGAAATAACCATGCCCTGTCAGGAATTGAGTAAGTTAATAATCTACCTCGTCGTGCGTTCTGTCCACCCATTCAGGGAGGTTCCCAATCAACCTCGCCGTAGACTCTCCTGCTCCCATCGTAGTTGCCAGCTCCGTATGGAGTGTGCCCTGACCACTCTTCTTGCTTCTACGATCCCCAAGTCTTCCTTGGTGTTGTAGACCCTTCTCCTCTCCTCGGCCATAAGATCTATTGGTATTACTCCAGCGACGACCAACACTGCTGGTTCCAACACCGTTCTGTAGGAGCATGCAATTCGAAGTGCTCCTCTTCGTTGTACCGCGGCCATCTGCTTGCGGTATTTTTCTTGCTTCAGTGTGTTGGCCCAGACCTCGCATCCGTAGAGGAGAATCGAGTTGGTCACCGACATCAGCAATCGCCGTCTTCCCGCAGCTGGGCCTCCGACATTTGCCATTAGCCTGCTCAGCGCAGCAACGACCTTAGCTGCTTTCTCCGAGGAACATCGGATTTGCTCCCAATAGGAGAGCTTAGTATCCAGGTGCACCCCTAGATACTTCACCGCTGGCTTTGGTGTTATCGCCTGTTCCCCCACCACGAACTGTGTGATTGTGGGTATACGTCGTCGAGTGAGCAGCACCATCTCTGTCTTCTCCGTCGCAAGGCTCAGACCGTGTCCTTCCATCCAGGTGCGGACCCTGCGCATGACTTGGTTCAGCATGCGCTGCGCCTCCTCTGCGTCTCTCGCGGTGATCACGGCAGCCACGTCATCAGCATATGCTACCAGAAAGGTATCGTCTGGCATCTCCATCCGGAGGATTTCATCATAGAATGCAATTCCACAGGTCGGGGCCCAAGATAGAGCCCTGAGCTACGCCTCCTGTTATTTCTCTGCTGCGTGGCCCATCTGCTGTGTCGTACCGGAGCTCCCTGTCCCTCGGGTAACTTCGTATTATCCGGAGCAGGTAGTCCGGCACTTGAAAGACGTCCTCCAAAGCCGCTAGCAAGTCTGTCCACCTGGCCGAATTAAAGGCGTTGCGTACGTCCAGTGTAGCGAGTAGCACCGTCCTTCTGGAGAAGTGATTACCCCGCTTGGCCACCTGGACGGCATTCAAGATCTCCTGTATGGCTCCAATGGTGGATCTGGTCGTTCTGAACCCATACTGCCTCGCTGACAGATCTCCCGCATCCCGAATAACCGCTACTAGGCGAGGCCTGAGTAGACATTCCAGTAGTTTCCCCGCCGTGTCCAGCATACAAAGAGGTCTGTATGCCAACGGGAAATTCGGGTCACCCTTCCCTTTGCTGACTAAGACTAGTCTCTGGACCTTCCACCTCTTCCCGAAGACTCCGTCTTTGAGGCAGCGGTTGAAGATATTAAGTAGCACCTGGGGGCAGGATCTAGCGACGACCCTCAGCGCTCCCGCAGGTATACCATCCGGCCCTGGTGGCTTCTTGTTGCGCAGGGAGCTAGCAGCTAGTGATAGCTCGTCCTCACTGAAAATCGGGACGTCTTCCAATGGGCCTGGGTATTCTTCCCGATCCCTTAGCGGGCGACGAGGAAACAGACTGTCCACGATGAAGATTCATATCCATCTTGGAACCACTTAGAGTAATAATAATAATAATTATTATAATTATTATTATTATTATTATTATTATCATTTCTGTTGTTGTTATTGTTATTATTATCTTTACATCACGGCATAGGCAAAGTGCTGCCTGTTCCGCCTTCAAATATTTTCCTGCCATCTTTTCCTGGGTCTACCCACACACCGGTGTCCTATAGATTTGTACTTGTCTGGCCAGGGACTGGAATCTAGCATTCTTTCTAACTGTTCTTTCCACTTTCATTCAAGTTAAAACTTGTAATTCTTCTCTGTAATGGCCTCATTCTTTATACGATCAAGTTTAGAACACCTTTTAACTCCTACTAAGATCGCCATTTCGAGGCCTGTATTTTAGTGTCTTCTTTCTCGGTTATCGTCCATAATTCACGCCCATAGGACACTGTAGGTATCGCAATAAGTTTGTAAAACTTCGATTTTGGATCTCAACGTACCTTGTTACTAAAAATACCATTGCTTGTCCCGCAGATCGCATGGAACTTGTGTAACTTAACCAGATACTTATCATAGCCAATATCATTTCCTAAATAGTTAAAATGGCTTACATATCCTACAATTTGATCATTTATTCGTATGAACAACTATGCACTACGTTTGGTTCAACTGGTCCTCCCTTCTCCTCTCTCTTCCACCTCTCCTATATCTCCTTCATTCTTGATAAATGTCTTTCCCTCCTTTCGTCAGTCCAGACGGCACCTGTCCTCTTCTTGGGATTTCCTGTAAAAACTTGGTTATTTTTAAATATCTTTTTAAGCGGTAAGGTTCTTCAATATCTTCTTGAGTAATCTAAAGTTCTTCTATGTATTTTTCTGTTTTTTTTTTTTAACAACATATTGGGCATTTTGAGCTTTCTGATATAGTTAAAAGGTTTCCCAGTTAGTCTGTCACGATTCATTCTTTGAACATGTCCGTAGAAAATAATTCTTCTTTTTCTAATTTCGTCTGTGATTTTCTCAGCACGTGCGTACAGCTCATTATTGTGGCGTCTTCTGTACTGTTCTCCATCTTTTATTGATCCAAAGATTTTTTAAATATTTTCCTTTCCGTGACTTCCAGTTCTGTCATCGTCATTTTCTTGTTCAGAGTCAGACACTTGCCTGTGTAAAGTGCTTCCGAGCGAATTGCTGTTGAGTAATCACTAAGTTTGGCATTTAATAGATATTGATTTATTGTTATATGTATGGTTGGTTAAATGGTAAGTATTAACGCTTGCTTTAACGGCTACTTTCACTAAGACATTTTGTTCAATAACTTCTCCGAGATACTTGAATTTGTCAGTTCCATAGACTTCCCCGTATCCAATTTTCATTGTCTTGATGTTTGTCATGAACTTGGTTTTCTTGAAGAAATTTGTAAACTCGCTCTTTCGACTAGTTCTATCAGGAATTCCACATATCCAATGGCTGTTTCTACTGAATCTGACAGGATTGCCAGATCATCTGCAAACGCTGGGCAATCTATTGTCAGGTTATCTCTTCTATAGCCTAGTCTAATTGATCATTTATTACTATTTTAATTCTTATTTGTTCCTTGCCTTGAAATGCCATTACTGTACCTTTGTTTTTCAAGTGCAGATTTTCATACTGTATTGTTTGCTTTTATGAAATTTAAAAACAGATTTTAGTAAAGGAGATACTGTATCATTTTGTAGAAAGTTATAGTTGTATTTATTATATTCAGTATCCTTAGCTTTTCTTTACTTATTTTATCATTAAATTCGTTTACGTTGTCTGTAACATTCACGTGCAAAACAGACGCAAATTTGAACATCGTGTTTGGTCACTTAAGACAAGAAAGAAACGCCCTCTGACGGAACATAAACAAACAATGTAAAAATAATACTTTTCTTTGTCTCGTAATGGGTCAACATACTCGAGAGTGTGTGTCGGAGACAGCACTCTACTGAGTGTGTATGTGTTTGTTTATCTTCGAATCTACCCAAGTTTCGACTGGACAAGACAAAAGAAAGGTGAAGATAATTATCGCCATTTTGCGATCGCAGCGTCGTCTGAGTGGAGTGTTGGCTACCTGTCCCGTGACGCCTGGCCTGGCGCTGTTTACTTCCATCACTCCGCCCGACTGTCAACTGGCCGTCTCCACACACACACACACACACAGTTGTTAATGTCTTGTCCGGTCATCTTGCTGAAAACATAAAAACACCCTTCACGAACTACGCACTCACGTCTCTTCTGTCCGTGCACATATTGCGTTTCTTTACACACACACACACACACACACACCACACGGACTCAGACACGGCCCCACAAATGCCCGACAATGAGAGGGTATTTACAAAAAAATATCGTTTATTTTGAGTGTGGTGCGTCTTTCGGTACAATTTATTTCCCTCGGACACATACATGCGTCTGCGAAAGTTTCCAGTGAGATGCGTAAAAACGCTTTTCCGAATCTAAACACCTTTTTACATTTTCTTACAGCTTGGGGGAACTGCTGTAGACAGACAGACAGAAGATGAACGCCCTGTGTGTCTGCGTTGTCCGGGCCGCAGCCTGATGAACGCCAGGTTCGAAACAGTGCAGCGCGGTCGTTTGCTCGGCACAGGCTGTTAAGGTGCGGTCCACGAACACATGAGATCATGTATGTCGTGCGGCCATCTCTGATTTTCCATACTCCAGCCAGACGCCAGGCTGTAGGCGCGACCCTGTGGCCCCGTTAAGGTATTGTCCGCAGGGGCTTAGAGGCGTGCTGACGTGGACGATAGTCTCGACCGCCCGGAGGCGAGTCGTCCGAAACGGTGGGTTGCTACACCATGTAATATTTATATTAGTGTTGTGGATTTAATCGGTTAATCGAACCGATTAATCGATTAAAATTTGAACTTCGATTAATCAATTTACACCAGGGGAAATGGCTCCCGCAATTAGGCGTTTCACACCTCGCGGTTTCCCATGCCGTGAGTTTCAGCCCAGTCGAGACGCCAAAGCGGATGCCGACTGTGGTGGGGATTCTGTGTTGTCTGCCGGACATTGTGCGACTTCAGAGCCGGCAAGCCGCAGGTAGGGATTAGTCTAAGTAGGCGGGATTCATAGATTCCAGAAGGTGAAAGGGACACGGTTGTGAAGGGTTCATGTGAACCATTACGGGGGATCGTCTAGCAGCGCCCGTGGGCGCCTGACACGGCGTGAGGGCGGTGTGTTGTCCATGCTGTTGAGGTGACGGAGATAAGGGTAGGAAGATTCGCCATCCTTGACAAGCAAATTAGTTGCCATGGAACAAACGAAGACCTCCAAGGTAGGGACTCGAAGACCCCGACGAATTACATAATTTCTCACAAACCACGGGGTTCCCGAGAGAGAGAGGGAACTCTTTCTAAATCCAACATCGCTATAATGGAAAGGTTTCAGATCAAGCTACTGCTTGCCACGTTTAGTTTATTATCAACAAAGACATCTACGGTGACTTAGACCCGCCTATATCAGTGAAACTATTGCGATGGTTCAGCAAAAAGGTATGTGAAACTACTTGAAGAGCACATAAATTTTCTAGCCATAAATCTGCTAGATAACAGTTTGCCGACAAGACGATTAAACTTAACATTTCCGCTGGACTTCAACTTAGACTTCAACACTCTAAATACATTGTAGGCTACATAATAGGCCTATGTCACTTTGAAATGCACGTACAGACAACTAGTCATTAGATTCTGTCAACAATTATGCTTATATTTTATGTATTAAGAGATTGCCTAAAGAAGCGTAAAAACATTTAAGCTATTTAAAATTAAATCAACGTTTCTGTTGCTGAAATATGGAATAAGGAACTTCTACCTGGATAGAAGAAATTCAGACTATAATGAGGGAACGAGGAATTGAAGAAGATCTTTGAATGGACAAGCAGCAGTGGAAGATGAGAATTCAGTCACTTCTGTAATCTTCGGTTCCGGAAAACCGAAAATGTGCAAACATTGTACAGACGGAATAATCATCATCATCATCATCATCATCTTCAAGGATTAAACCAAGGATGGTTTGTTCCGGTCTCAAATAGGCAAAGAGTACAGCTGGTCACTACAGCGCTTCCTCGGACGTCCCACACCTCTCCGTCCCCTCGGCTTATAGTTCTATAGTTGTTTGGGGATGCGACAGTCATCCATTCGGCAAAGATGTTCCCGCCAATTCAGCCGATACTGTCGAGTATACTCATAATATTCAGTTCTTGCCGAATATCTGCGTTTCTTCTATGGTCATGGAGAGTATACCCTGCCACGTGCCTGAGAAATCTCATTTCAGACGAACCCGGAATAATAATAACCTAATAATATTAATTATTGCTGGCACCTTATTTAAGCCACTGAGCTAACAACTTCTCTGTAGTCATCAAAATCTTCTCTACTGTACTTCCAAACCTGTTCACGTCCGCCTCGTCAATAATTAATTTCAAGGTCTGTTCCGAAACAAAACTAAACCGCAAGTGGCGTAGAATAATGATCGATGATCGCATTATGTAACCTCTTCGTCTCGATGGTTTTATATGAAGCACTCGAGATGAATATCGATTGTTGTTTAATTAATCGACTCGATGCAGTATTCAGTCGGCGTACGAGTGTGCGCGAGATAATCGTGTTAGACGTTAACGTGTGGGGGGGAATCGTTGCCGCGGCGTTGTTTGCCAATGTCTGAACAACCGGAAACGTCACTCAGGCCAGCGCTCGCCTCGTCGTGTTTACAAAGTACTTCCACGATCGTGTACTTCCGTACCCGTGTGTATACGGACGATCGTCACGTGCAAACAATAAACTAACTACAGTACCAAACGAGGAAGTACATCTTCTATTCTTTCCACTAACGCTAAAACAAATATGCGTGTGTACACGCGCGCGTGTCTGTGTGTCTGTTTGGTGACTGTGCACGCACCAGGACATAAATTATATAAACAGACACAGAACGGTGTAACAAATAGCCGAGATAGCGATGAAAATTACGTACAAACTGAATGGAACTGTAAATAGAGGTCACACACACGTAGCAGCGAGTGATTCTACTACAATAACAATAGTATTGTAGTGTTGGACTGTTTTACTGAACCGCGAAGCGAGTTCTCAGTTTAACTCGACCGTTTAGCCTTTCGGTCTGTCTGTCTACCTGTCTGTCTATGGGGTGTGTGTCCCCTATGAGGCAAGTCTAAAACATCACAAAAAAAAGAGAACGTAACAAAGGACTGTTTATAAAGGTTCACCATATTCAATTCTGATTGTATAATTGACAAATACGAGGGCTATTCAGAAAGTAAGACCCGATAGGGTATTAAAAGTAACTAGGAAAATATTTTTAAAAAAAATTATTGCTATTATTTGAATTGCACAGCTTAATCTACTTTTCTATATAGTTTTCGTCGGTTTGAAACACTCACAGCGAGGCACCAGTCGTTGTATAACTTCTTCGTAGAAATTTGAAACCCCGTCTTTGATTTGAACCATGTATTAACAGCTTCTTTGACATCGTTGGCCACCAAGGAAGAATTTGTCATGCTTGAAAAGGTGATATTCGCTTGATGTGAATTCTGAGTGGTAAGGCGGATGATGCAAATTGTTGCCAGCCAAACTTTGTGAGGAGATGTTTGCGTTGCAGCGGCAGTGTGGGTGCAGTGGCACGATTCATCACAATGTCCCGGGTAAGCAACCTACGTCGCTTACTCTGGATCGGACTAAGCAAAAAAAGTCGTATTACCCGTCTTGGCACCATTGAATCGCTCACTGCGCCTTCTCCATAAATATCAAAAATCTGACGTGAATTTCAATTGTTTTAATGCTTTTCGCATTCAAGAACCGAATCACATACCTACATTCACGCGCGGCGGGCGTCTCGAATTTCTTCAACATTATAAACACGTCCAACGAACCTTACTCAGTGCGCACTTGTTTACAAAAAGCTTGCCAACGAATCAAGAAACTGGCCGCGCATACGCAACAGCGTGACGGCATCGATACTGCGGCAATATTTAAAAGAGGAACTTACTTTCTGAATAATCCTCGTCATTTGCCCAGTTGACTGTTAGTCAGTAAGTGGGTCTCGCGTGGTGGCCAATCAATATTTCAACATGTAACACCGTGTATGAATAAGGTATTTTCTCTTTCAAATAAACTCCTAAACGAACAGAATATTGGAAGAAGAGTCTATCAAGAAGAAGAATATGCAAGGCAGATTGTGTGTGTGTGTGTGTGTGTGTGTGTGTGTGTGTGTGTGTGTGTGTGTGTGTGTGTGTGTGTGTGTGTGTGTGTGTGTGTGTGTGTGTGTGTGTGTGTGTGTGTGTGTGTGTGTGTGTGTGTGTGTGTGTGTGTGTGTGTGTGTGTGTGTGTGTGTGTGTGTGTGTGTGTGTGTGTGTGTGTGTGTGTGTGTGTGTGTGTGTGTGAAGGGGCGGTTTAGTAGTGCGAGGTGCTCTATTATTTTATTGAACTCTCGAATTGCAACAAATATTTAGCTAAATAGTGATTAGAATTAGCATAGTAGTACTTAAGCTTAGAAAATACTAATTTGTCCATTTCTTCTTGATTTTGCCTTAACGAAGTCTTGTATAATTTCTTCTAAATCGAGAGATTCAAGTGTCTTGCTTTCAATATTCAACCATGCTAACGAAGCTAATCTCTCATCTCCCATAGTTGAACTCAACATATCTTAAAGTGCGTTTTAATACAGAAAACGATCTTTCAGATTTGCAGTTCGCTATTGAAATTTTCAAAAGCAAACGATAAGCAAAGTATATATTTGGAAATACATCAATAATTTTACAATCAATAGTCCAGTTTAATACTTTGAGCGGACAAACTGTAGTATCATGGAATCTATCCTCTTCATTCGCACATAATAAACATAACGGCGAACTCGCCTAAAACTGTGCACATATCTTTTTATGATTTTGGATTCAGGACTTTTGTTCTTTTCCTTCTTCTTCTTCTCCTTTTCAAGGATTAGGTTATATAAACCTGTTCCGGCACCCATGTCTTCCTCGGACGACCCACGTCTCTTCTACCAATGGCTTTATAGTTCAGTGCCGCTTTCGGCAATCGATCCTCTGTCATCCTTTCCAGATGATCCTTTCCAGTAATTTTATTTATGTCCTTTACTTCGAGTTCTGCTCTGATGTCTTCATTCCTTATTCTATGTTGCAATGTATAATTTATTTAGAGTATTTCGAAGAAACTGCATTTCAGCACTCTGAATCCTGCCGATTTCCTTCTTTGTCAGGCCCACGCCTCACTCGCATAAATTAACGTGGGTACTGCAATTGTCTTATAAAATTTAATCCTTGTGCTGTGTCTTGTTTTATAAGACTTTATAAAATTATAAAGTGTTTATTCTCCGTAGCTGGAACAGATAACGTTTTCTCAAGTAAGCGTCGGAACTACAATTACTGTCCTCTTTCAACTATTGAACACCCATACACGTATAGTTTTCCTAAAACGTGTTATTTGAACTGGTCACTTTTATTATTCGTTACTCTTTACTTTATTCTTCTTCTACTTTCAGTTGTTTGTTATTTTGTTTTTCTTTCACATTTATAATCTTTAAGAAGTTTTTGTGGTTTAGGCCTGGATGGTGCTCCATCTGACAGCTGAGGGCCTGGTGTCCGGTGCTGAAGCTTATCCTAGCGTTATGGATAATCTGACACTGTGTGTGAACAGAGAGACAGACTAGTAGCTCTTGCACACTGTATAGTAGGTCCAACGGCAAACGTTAATCACCACAAGGAACAGGTAAGACGGGAGGCAGTTAATGTCAGACAGACGAGGCAACATTGACAATAACAACATACCGTATATGGGACGCAGTGAGGTGTCAGTGGCGTAACTGTTGCGGTGACATTTATGTTGCGTAACCAGCATCAGCTGTTTGCATTATTTTATAACCGGTGTAATTAATATACAACGCGTGGTTCTCCTGTTTTGTTACACAATTATCGTGTATTCAGTTGCTGGACGCTACGACATTTTATTGCCTACGTCTACAGTTACCTTGCGAGTTAAGTTGCAACAGCTTATCCACATCATTATGACTGTCACTACTTTAGACTCATAATACTCTTTATGTATAATATACAAGTTATGTTGTTTATCTTTTAAAGGACGATGATTTTCGGGATTTAAATTACGACAGAGTTTGCAAAATGCCCATTCTCTATGAATTACTGAAGCTAGTAATAAACAAAAATACTTCAGCATGTAAAATTTACTTAAGTTTTGTCTTTTTTTCGAAATTCTTCTTTTCTTAATCAACAATCAAGGCTTTGTTGAACGTTTCTTTATCATTCTTTTGGACGCATCGTAAACTCTGGATAGTATCGTCTACATTATCTTAAGATTGCCAAAGTATTTCCTTTTCAACAGACCTTCTCTTGCATTTCCAAACTGTTTTGCTTCGAAAATGTTTGAAATGAAATCGTAACGCGTAAACAGTTGGGCGAGAAATTTCATCTGTCCTTTTTTATGCGCTGTTGTTTGCTGACGACTTGCTTGTATTTCAAAATACAGAATCTGATTTGGAAAAATTTGTTTTTAAGCTTCATCAGGCTTTCGAACAACACAATGTGAAAATCTCCACTCTAAAAACAAAGGTTGCATTTCAAGGCAAGATGCCAAAAAGAACAACAAATAATGATTAGTGATCGAATTCTAGAACAGGTGAGCCGTTTTAATTATTTGGGAAATGACATCGGCTATGATAGGAATTATGATACTGATGTTAAGTTAGGTAAATTCCAGACGATCTGTGGGTCAATCGACAGTATTATTAGAAACAAGCTACGTCGAGATACAAAGTTAAAGTTCTACAAAGTTATGCCAGTCCCTGTACTGTCCTGTGGGTGAGAATTATGGACAACAGCCAAGAAACAAGACAGTAAAATACAGGCCTCGGAAAGGGCGTTCTTGAGAGGAGTTAAAATGTGTTCTAATCTTACCGTATAAGGAATAAGGACACAAAAGAAGAGTTACAAGTTTTTAACTTGAATGAAGAGTTAAAAGATTACAAACAACGGTGGAAATAACACTTAGAACAATTGCCAGATTCCAGACTGCCCAATCAAGTCTGGATACAAACCTGTAGGACACAGGTGTGTTGGTAGACTCAGGAAGAGTTGGCTGGAGGATTTTTGAAGGCGGACCATGCCGTGTTGTGAAGATGATATTGATGACGATGATTGAATATATAAAAATCTCTGCTTTTAAAGTACGAAACGTATAAAAATGTCAACAGGTTTGCCATGAATTAAAAAAAAAAAAAAAAAAAATATCTAGCCGTCCGAGTTTAAATAATACAGAACGTGTTTCTAATTAGAACGCGTTGAGTTCAAGTAATTGCTGTTATACGAATGACAGTACAAAGACTTCACATTGCAGAGTTAATGTCTGAACACATGGATTCGAGCGACGGTAAGCTGTCTCAAATAACAGCCATTACATTACTAGTCGGATATTTAAATACTGTACTTCAAGCACGACTCTGCACACACATAACGTACACGCTTAACAGATTGAAAGTAAATCTTCTCTGTCTCTGTCTCTCTCTCTCTCTTTCTCTGCCATACACACGCAGACGCAAACACACACACACGTGATTATTTATTGAATAACACGACCCCGTTGCTAGAGATTACCACATCTGTGTGCGTGTACCGACTTTGTTCACAAATAGATTTTAACTACTCTAGCTTTCGCTCTCACTAGCAATTTATTTTACAACCGCACTAGCTGTTACCCGCGGCTTCGCACGCGAATATTTGACTTTTAATAATTATTATTTTAATATAACTTATGTTGTCTATGTCTATGTGGCGTTCTGTCAGTCGCTTACAACAATTTTGTACTCATTAGTTAAATCCTCTCCAAAGCTGTTTTCAATACTTGTACTATTTTAACTTGTACTAAATTATTATGTTGGTTCAACAGCCTTTGGAGATTTAAAAGTACCCGTTTATAAAGCCTTTGGAGATATTTATAAAGTACCTGTTAAATCAAAAACGCTAAATTCTTTATTTTAATTGTTACTGTGCTAGAAGCATTGTATAAAACATTAAAGGTTGTTTTCCTCAACCATTGCTTTTATTTATTTCAGCAGTAAACTAAAAACCAAAAACCGTTGTCACCTAACCTCACACATGAAAACAACACGTATTTTCGCTTTGCATTAAGTAATAGGACAATTTACAATTAGTACACTTCTTCTTTTGCATATCATAATATACCGATACAATCGCATATTATATAAAACATCGAAAATGTAATGCAGGAATGGATAAATATAGGCTACAGTTCCGATGCCGCTAAATAGCTTTTGTTTATTTATTTCTTACTATGGTAATTAATTCTGGTCTCCATGGTAATGTTGACATCTTTATTATAGTACTAGTATTATTGATTACTTTATATAGTAGTAGTATTTATATTTCGTTACTTATTCATTGCATCATCAGAAATACGTACAAACATAAATTTTATAATCGTTTAAAACATTTACAAAATATATAGCCTATCTGTATACAAAATTACAAAATATATCGATACAATCGCATATTAAAAACATTGAAAACTGCAGGAACGGATAAAAAAGGTACAGTTCCGATGCCGCTAAATATCATTTGTTTATTTACTTGTTACTATGGTAATTGATTGTGGTCTCCATGGTGTTTTTGACATCTTTATACGCGTCAACGAAAAGGCATAATTAATAGGGCCTAAGTCGTGCGAACGGGGCAAAATATCACACTCCAAGTTAGACAGTATTTTTCGCCTTGTGTCAAAGGTTACCTGTGCAAATTTTGTGGCAATCGGTGTAACAGTGTGGATTTGTATTCAGTACCCATAAATCCTCAGATTTTGATTTATATATATATATATATATATATATATATATATATATATATAGATTTATCCCCTCCCAGAACTTTAAAAATACATTAATTACATGTGTAGATAAACCAACACTTTCAATCCGCCTTGTGACTTCTAGGATTTAAAATTAATTATGATGCTTTTTTAAAACATATGCATATGCTTCCTTCATCATCGGATATTAAAAAAACCCTTATGAAGACGTCATTAATTCATCATCATCTTCACAGCACGGTGCAAAGGTAAAGTGCTGACTGTTCCGACTTCATCGATACTCCAGCCATCTCTTCCTGGGTCTACCCACCCAACTGTGTCCTATAGGTTTGTATTTCCAGACTTTTTTGGCCGGTCTGGAACCTGACATTCTTCCTAATTGGTTCTTTCCCTATTATTCCGTTCCTCCTTAGATTTGTCCACAGACTAATACTCTTCCACAAGGTATTAGGTTTTCTTGTTTTACGAAAAACATCTTGATCTGTTACTCTGTTTCTCCATGTGTCTCCCCTTCGTTCTTCTATAGCACCATTGTTCAAATGATATTGTTACGACGGTCTAACTGATCGTCGTAGGTACAATGGAAAACAAAATACAAGACACTAATTACGTCACTAATCACTAGCTTTAATTATCACAATTAAACAGTTTTTAATTGAGAAGATAGTCTCTTACAACAAATCAAATAGAAATTGTTCACACGCAATAAAAATGTTTCCTAATACAAAACACAATTGTATTACAATCGCCCCCAAACATTTATAAAATACATAACACTTCTCCACAATACTACAAACCGCACTCCAATAACTCGCAACTCAAACTAAACCGAGCGTCGCTGAATACTAGTATTTATACCCCGCCGAAAATCCAGAACATCCACATACTACGCATCAGCTCTACACTACGACGTAATTGATTGCGGCCTTGACACAGTCCGCGCGGCTGGCGACATCTAGAAAAGTCTCGCGAGCGCATGTTGAAATCACGTACGGACACACCACGTGACAATTAGATTGTTGTGGAATGTCGTAACAATATTAACCTCATTTTCTCTTACTTTCCTGTGGCTGTAAAGTAAGGTTACATAAATGGGCCAGTTTCAAAGTCAGCACTGTATCTTGCCATAATCAATTACAGAATGGTTACATAGTTGCTGTGGTCTCCAAGTTGCATGTACGATTAAATTGTTAAAATTACCTTGTGTATCCAGGTTCCCTTTCTTGCAACTTCTTTTTTCACTTCCATGTTCCATAAGGAAATGGAAGTATGGTCATGGCGAAAAAAATCGTGTTCGAGATAACGGCAGATTCTGATTGTACTACCATCGAAACATGAAAAATGTATGTGTTAAAAAAACGCACACTATTAAACTATTAAAGAGTGCCAACCACCACAGATACTAGAAGACATGCTAATTCACACCACCCGTTTATACAAAAAATGGCACCCTTTAATAATTTAATACATAGATTATTAACAATACCAATGGACGCCAGTGATTTCAATGAAGAAGTAACGACAATTAAGCACATAGCTATAGCTAATGGATATAAGGCGGTAATGGTAGAAAGCCAACCACCACAGATACTAAAATACATGCTAATTCACACCACCCGTTTATACAAAAAATGGCACCCTTTAATAGTTTAATACATAGATTATTAACAATACCAATGGACGCCAGTGATTTCAATGAAGAACTAACGACAATTAAGCACATAGCTATAGCTAATGGATATAAGGCGGTAATGATAGATAACCTAATCAGGCAACATCGAAAGAGAAAGGAAAAGAACGGTACGCCCCATAAAAATCTAGCTAATATAAAGTATATATCATGTGAATATGGCAACACCTTACCCAAAATATTAAATAGTGTGTTCAACAAGTCAAATATTAAAATGGCGTTCCGCACTTCTAATACCATTGGCAAAGTACTTAGATCGAAACAATCCACACCATTAGAAGATAAGACAGGGGTATACAAGATTTCATGTAGCGACTGTAATAGCTATTATATCGGACAAACTGGTAGATCTTTTGTTAAACGTTTCAAATAACATCTCCCCAAACAAAACAGTAAAAAATTAAGTTCCAGTTTTGCACGCCATTTAGTTGATAACAATCATAATTACACGAACTTCAAAACCAACTTTAGACCCCTACATGTATGTAAGAAAGGCAGATACATGAACGCTGCTGAAGAATTTGAAATATATAAGGCACAAAAAATTCTCAGCAAAATTAAAGGTAGTGACACAAATAATAGTAAGAATATCCCTGAGTTCGTATTAAATGATCAACTGCAGTTACAATCAAACTCACTGTATGACGTAGTTATTAGTATCCAAGATAAGATTGAAAACACACGGACTACTGAGTAAATAACGTACAGTAATAACAACAGTGCGGGCTCGACTTCAACGCGGTGCGCACCGGCCGTATATGTTCCGTTCACGTTTGTGTTTTTATGTGTTCGTTTATTTATTTTATTTTAATGTATTGACGACCTCCTATCGAGTGAAACACCTGATGATGAGACATACGTCTTGAAACGCGTCGTAACGACAAAAAAAAAGTAAGTCACTGACGGAACTATTAACGTAAGTTTTTGAATATAATTTCAAGTGACTTGGATACTTGCGAAAAATGAATCTTAAAAATTGTTATGTTATATAATTCACACATGCATATATTATTGCATTAAATTCGTAAATTTACATTAAATATGTGTTGTTGTAATGGTTCTCCATACCGATTTTATACTTTGTACACAACGCGTTTCGAGACTTATAGTTCCATCATCAGGTGATAAAATATGTTCACTCACATGGAGTACGCCAATTAATAAAAGTCACACACATCCCGTTATTTAAGTGACTCCCAACTCGCGTTATCTCACGATGCGCATCGCTACGGATCTCGCGAGTGATTAAAAATTCCACATCATACTGTGCCCGCACTCTGTCATATTGTTCTAGCACGCGTACAGCTGTTATATCTGTATGTTATATTGGACAGACAGGTAGAAAATTCTTGGATAGGTACAATTAGCATCTGCCTAAGGAACATTAAATCGAACTTTGACTTACATGTCATCAAACATAATCGTAATTATTCCAGTTTTCAAAACAGTTTCAGTATTATTTATTTAACAGTATTGTTGTCAAATGGTAGAGAACAAAGCTGGCCAGACATTTATAACAGACTTCGTTACACTGAGCAACGAAAACAAACTTAATGGAACACTAACAGACCGCATGACGACGTCATTACAAAACTTTTAAGCTTAGGATTAAAAATAAACAATAAGATGGGGGAGGGTGT
The DNA here is from genome assembly GCA_034769895.1 of Magicicada septendecula. NCBI lineage: Eukaryota > Metazoa > Arthropoda > Insecta > Hemiptera > Cicadidae > Magicicada > Magicicada septendecula. The sequence continues at coordinate 3,305,774 of CM068368.1, read as the reverse complement.
GCTTACTTAGTTTGTTTTGTATAAAAACAGCATTAACAGACACAGCGAGCTGTGTAATTCAGTTCAGAGTTGAGAGTTGAGCTGATTAGTTTTTAATTTTATGTTCACTGGGCGAGGTAAAGAAGAGTTACATTTATATTTGTTCGGATTTATATATCTGCCAACGAATGAACAGAGAATACTGATGGCAATACCAATTGATGGTAGAAAGCAACAGATTTTAGACGATGTGGAATTTTCTAAATTAGAACTTCGCTAAAAAAAAATCTAGTAAACTCTAGTATGAAGATATTACGAGACAGACATTTGAATGTTTGTATGTGCTGTTGGTTGTTGACAACTTGCTATTAAGTTAGACTCAAAAACCTGCTTTACAAAAATCTGTTTTTAAGCTTCATCAGATTTGCAAACAACACAATGTGAAAATCTTCACTACAAAAACAAAGGTAATGACATTTCGATGTAAGAAACCAATAAGAACTAAAATAATAACACTTCCCTTAAAAAAACTTTTTTCCCATAACAGAAATTAAAATGCGTAGTTTTATCTTACTTTATACCCATGAGTTAAAAAATGATGCCAATATAGCTCTAACATTACGTTTTTTTTTTGTTATAGAAATGAAGAAATTCAATAACACGAATTTTTTGATCAAACATGTATTTGACAATCTTATGTTTCTCAAACTAATACAATGGAAACATACATAATTATATTTCTTAATGGAAGTCCTACATTTACAGAAAAGAAAAAAACTGTCCATTGTAACTATAGCTTGTGTGGATTGTTTCATTTTTTTCTCTTGTGTTTGGTTTTATCTTCTCTCATCAAAAACCAGCAATAGTCACCCATCGTAGTAGGATCCCAGGTTCCCTGTTATCGAGTTTCAATGGTTTTGATGTATTGATGGAATCTCTCTTCCTGTTCATCACTCACTGCACCAAGATTTTCTGGGGAAAAGTCAATGTGCAAAAAACTCAGGAACATGCTTTACAAAAATCTGTTTTTAAAAACTTCATCAGATTTTCAAAAAATACAATATGAAAATCTTCATTACAAAAACACAGGTAATGGCAGTTAGATGTAAGAAACCAATAAGAACTGAAATAATAATTAATGATCAAATTGTAGAACGTGTGAGCCATTAGCAAATGATATTGGGTATGATAAGAGTCATGATATTGATGTTAAGTTAGGAAGTAAATTCCAGACGATCTGTGGAAAATCAATCGTATTTTTAGAAAAAAGTTCCGTTGAGATAAAACTTGATGATGATGACGACGATGATGGTGGTGGTGGTGGCGGCGGTGATGGTGGTGGTGGTGATGATGATGAAGACGACGACGACGACAATGATGTATCTACTCGGTGCTATTCTGGAACAAATTTGACTGGAGGATGGTTGCAGGGTAGGGTTTTGAAATGGTGAAGACACAGAAAGTCGTTATCCGCAATTCTAGATTAGCTCCTAAGTTCAAAGTAATTGACACAAAAATTAAAAAGTTAAAGTCGAGAGAGAGTGTGAAAGAGAGAGAGAGACAGAGAGAGACAGACAGATACAGACAGGCAATAGGTAGATAAACAGATAGACAGATTAAGCTCCCTCGCCCGAAATTACGTCAAAATGAAACTGTTTTCGTTTGAGACCATCCCCTTACGTCACTCCGTCAGACTAGGTCGCTCACTAGATAACATGGATTCTACAAACTAACTAATTCAATGTAAATTTCCATCCAGCAGTAACAGATCGTGTCACATGTCCAGTTCACGTTAACGAATTCGGCCGCTGCTGTTAACAAGTGAACCCTTCTCAGTGGTCGGAACAACCGCTTCTCCTCGCAAACGGCTTTAATTTGAATTTACTGACTCAACGCGAATTTACGCATGCTGTCACCGTCTTGTGTACAGCTGACCTTGAGGTGGATTACGACAACGAATCTATTTGAGACTGGTATGTTACTTTTGACTTTACTGGATGATGATGATGATGATTTCTATTATTATTATTATTATTATTATTATTATTATTATTATTATTACAATTTATCAGATCGTCTTTCAGTGGAAGAAGGAGGTAGGGGGTGAAGCTGCACACGGAGAGCTGGCAGGGAGCTTGGGAGAAAGAAGAAGTCTCATCAAGCAGCTGCAGCCGTGGGCGGAGAGAAACTGTGGGTAGATCGACTAATTAATTACCTCACCCAGTTTCTGATTGGATACGGGTGTTTTCGATGTTACATGAAGAAAGCTGGAAACGCCGAGTCACCAGAGTGCCTGTACTGCCCGAGAACTGCGGACGATGACAGCCACACATTCTTCGTCTGCGACAGGTGGGAGCAACATAGAGGATCGTCAAAAGATGATTTTAAGCAGGAGATCTCCCACGGATAACATTGTTAAAGCTATGCTTAAAGGGGAAGACACCTGGAACTGTGTGGAACGTTTCGCAGAAGAGATTCTTCGGGCGTAGGAGGTAGATTTGGATAATACAACATAGAAGGCTAATAAGTCACATGTGAGCCCTAGGACTGAATAACAGTGGGCCTAGCCCAAAGTAATGAACCAAACAATTCCAGTTTACTGTCTTAGAAGAGGTAAGAGAGGTGGTTTTTTAGTGGGTCGGGTATAATATTGAAACCTACAGACCCCGGAAGTGTGGACCCTTCCGGACATGTGTACAACAAAGTTTTCCACCTGCCCTCGGAAAAAAAAAACACAATTTGTCACAACCGTAAGTTGGCTTCTCCCAAAGGGTTACTGGGAAACCAAGCTCCTCTCCTAATGTTTTTTCAAACTACGTGACAGGTATATGTCAGTCATCAGTCATCATCAGATAACTGATTTCTATAATTTTCAAACCAGTTTTTTGAGTTTGAATTTTTCCATAACTTTGGTTGTTATGCTTGGTATTACGCCCGAGGCAGAAATTACGGTTGGGTTCATTGTTGGGTTCATTGTTACGGTTGGGTTACCTTGTTGACCTTTCACATGTTTCTAATTTCTACAGACAACTATTGATATTTCTTGATTTTTTTTCTTGGCATACACTATAAAGACTGTGGGAAAGAGTTCTAACTGAGATGTCAATGAGCTGTACTTCTTTTTTATTTTTATCTAAAATGGTGACATCTGGTCTGTTTGCTGGAACTCTGATGTCAGTTATGTCGTTTCATATTGTTACGCATTACAAAACGTTCTACGTGATTCTCAGCTATTCCATCAGAACCGGCTGTAATGTCGTGTGCGTAAGTGATTCTTAACATGCGTTAACGAGGCTGGTCTAGACTCACCGGTCCGCGCGCATTGTGTTCAAGGCCGCAAGCAATTACGCTCTAGCGTTTTCTAGTAGTGCTGACGCGTATTATGGATTATTCTGGAATCTCAGAGGGGTATAAATATAAGCAGTCAGAGACGACACTTAGTTTCAGTTTAAGTGGCGATTCATTCAAGTGAGGTTCGAGTTTACTTCGGGCGATTACTCTGTGCGTTCAAGTGGTTATTAGTAAAAAGTGTCTATTGTGCGGGACTCTATTAGTTGCATTATTATTGGTGTGGACAAATTAACTTGAATTATTGTAAAAGTATAATCTTGTTGAATAACGTGTTGATTTCAAACTGTTAATTGTGATAATTAAAGCTGGTTTTTAGTTACTTCAGTAGTGTCTTGTATTTTATTTTCTACTGTACCATACGACGATCAGTCGTAACAATATTTCTTTCGACAAACTCACGCTAACAGACATGCGCGCGCGCAAAGAAAGTCTCCAAATTCTATTAGAATGTATAATCGTTTTTCCGCCTCTCTTAAGGGAAAAAAAATGTGCTTTTGTGTATCTCTATTAATATTTTAGGGGGTCTTAGTAACGAGTTATTAATTTGTTTAATTACTTTGTAATTTGTTTCTAAGTGCGAAGTCTTAATAAGGAGGACAGAGGGTGTCGGCAGAAGACGCTACTAACTTTTTCAATAATCTCCAATTAATGTGAAACAACTGATCTACATAGAGGTTAATGTTTCCCGGTAGACTGGGAACAGACCCACGACCCAACACCTTATGTGTGCAGTAGATACCCACGATAGTTTTTATACGTCAGTTCTCACTGTACATGTACTGAGTGTTCAGTCCCGCGACCTACGTGTATTCGAATACGTTTTTCATATACCTACGTTATTTTGCTTTAAGTTGAACGTGCAAAGAGGATTTATTCAATAATAATAAATCGGACTTTTGAGCAATGGTACTTTTTTAAACTATAATATAAGAAGAATAACTGTGATTAATATGAATAAAACAGTATTATATGTTTCCAGGTTTAGCTGTTTTTAAATAATTTATATTTGAGGAGTCATTTTAAAAATAAAGAGGCAAATATTCTTGTGAATGTAAAGTTTTAGTACCTTTATTCATTTTCGATATTTCGATTATGCGATTGTTTGGTTTCAATCTTTAGTGAATATCACACATAATTTTATGTAGGTGAAAGAATTACATAAATTTTAATTTCGTATGTTGCCGAACGTTATTGTACTTATTATTGTGGCCCAAGGGCCACCCCTTGCCTGTTGCTATATATGTCTCATTTTTTGTATCAGAACTCTCGGTTTTCAGTATAATAATAATAATAATAATAATAATAATAATAAGTAATGTTCAACTGTACCTATCGCTGTGTTAGGCTTTAACCAAATCCGGTTTTCTCCAAGTGTCTTTATAAAGAAAACGCTATGCGGGCAATTTTCCACTCACACGAAAAGCACTCGGTTTTAGACTGCGTCCACATGGAGGAAAATAAATGGCACCACCGTGGAGTTTTGCAATTGAAAGCTGAATGCGGGGGGATGGATCCATGCCGTGGATAAAAGGGTTTCTGGTTTTGGTAGGTGAGGACCTTCCTGCGGAGAACACAGTTTCTCACGGAAAAAAATTATTGTTAGCAGTAATAAATTATGGAGGTCAAAGGCTGGTAAAGGGTACCGTATTGAAACTCGGACGATGACGAGAGATTATGAACGAAGAATACGTACAGGTGAAATGAAGTTCTTGAGGAAAACCAAAGGTTGTACCCTTAGAGATCAAATACCAAATTAACATATAAGAATTGAGCTCAATGTATATTCTATGGCCAGCAGAATAAGGGGGAAGGACAAATAAAATGGAGGCATCATATCGAGAGAGTGGAAGATATGAGGCTATCTAAAAAAGTAATACGATACAGACCTCAGGGAAGACGTGATACAGGTAGCCCAAGGATGAGATGGCTTCAGTAAAGTCGGAACAGGCTGTGAGCCCATACCTTGACGTGGAGAAGAAGAAGAAGTAATAAAATATTTAATTGTTATTAGTAAAATGAACACAGCAAAAACTTACGTTTTGGAAAACTTGTAAATAAGACAACTAAATACATGCAAAAACAGAGTAATGTAAAGAGCTATATGTGTGTGGGCGTGCGCGTGCGCATGTTTTCGGATCCTGAGATAGAGACGTGTCAACCGCCCTTATTCAAATACAGTATAAACTGCTGTCACCGTCAGATCATCCCCCCCTCGCACGCAGCCGTTACCACACAGTAACTAATTCAATGTAAATTTTACCCTCTCCATTTAGTAGGCCTACGTGTTAACGAATGCAGGCTCTTTATCCTCATTGTGATACCCTATTGTCGCACATGTATTTAACTCATAAGCTAACTCGGGTTTTCTTATATTTGTTAAAACATTTTGATTCAATTAGAAGGTGTCTATGCAAGTTCGATAGAGTTCGGTTACGTTAGATTTGCAAACTTGTGACAGTTTCAACCAAACTAATCGTTTGTACATAGAGACGGTCACGCGCGCCACGATTTCCCAACCGCAGTGTATATAGTAAATGCCAATACACGGGACAGAGATGAGCCAATCCGCAAATCAACAGTTACACTTTCACTTCAAATTTTCACTATTAAATGTGAAATCAAACTATTCACTATGATAAGCAAAAGCTGTCTTATCGTACACCCAGTCTTACACTTGTTAAAATATTTTGATTCGATCAGGAGGCGTCTCTACAAGTTTGATAGAATTTAGTTACGTTAGATTTTCAAACTTCTGGCCGTTTCCGCTAAACTAATCGTATGTAGAGAGGTTGATTGACGCGTGTCTCGATCGCCCAACCGCGATGTATATACAGTAAATGCCAAAACAGGGGACAGAGGTGAACTGTAACGGCCACTTAGGCCATTACGTAAAATTTAAAAACTAGACCGCTTGGCCTAGACGGAGCGAAAAGTGTGCTGGAGCCCAGAGTGACAGGATTTGCAATAAAACACTCATGTAACCATTAACAACTTTTTATTAGTGTTTTTCTTTTTTTTTATAACATGTTGATTTAATCCTTCAAAAATGAGTTCTAATATGGTTCATTTTTCAACATAATTTAAATTTACAAAGGTTAGTTACAATATTAATTTTTTTAACACCTGGGCTTCTGATACCCCTTGTGTAGAGCATGTCTTTACATGATTGTCTTGGTGTGTTGCAGGAGAAATGGTTCGTGGCCTGACGGCGTTGGGGAGCATACGGGTGCACTGCTCTGCAGATGGTGACTGTTGTAGATATCACCATCTCCGCATTCCCCTCTCTCCCGGCTGTACGGGGACCCTGAGAGGCTTTAGAACTTTACGAAGTCATATGGAAAGCTGAATTTGTACTTCGCCCTGCCGTCAGACCACAAGCACCCTGTCAGAACGTTGGAGACGAAATGAGAAAGGACTACGTATTCTGCGTTCCCACATGGTACAGAAATTCAACTTGTTTAGAATTGTCGAAGGTAACCTCCGGCCAGGAACGCATCAGCTGTTACAGTTGGCTTGCTTACATTGATCGCGTCGCCGTGCCACAGACACGGCCTTAGTAATCATGTTAGCTGTCGCCCAGTGGCCACGCGCTTTGGCGGCACCAATCGTTCAAATCACACCGAGAAAATTCAAACCCCGGCACAGAACCCGGGGTTTCTGTCTAAATCAACAGTTAGACTTTCACTTCACATTTTCACTCTTAAATGTGAAACCAAACTATTCACTATGATAAGCAAAAGCTCTCTTATCATACACCCAGTTACAAAAACTGGACTACAGACACTCGAATCGCCGGTGTAATTCGCACGATAGACTCAACTCAACTGCTGTCAACACGGTCTTCATGTATCCTAGCCAAATATTTATCTGTTGTGTAATGTTCTACAATGTTCTACGCCGGTCGGCCCGATGTCTGGGAATATGCAGCATCAGGTATATTTTGGCACACGTGGTCTCAAATGTGCCATCACGTTGTTGACCGGGCAATACGTGATAAGCTTCACGTAGGCTTCACGTATGTTATCTGTACTGTCTCGAAGTTTGGGCTGGCTAAAACTATAGGGAGTACACGCAAGGGACACGGGACAGGTGACAACATCTAATGCTGGAGAGAAGAAGAAGAAGAAGAAGAAGAAGAAGAAGAAGAAGAACAACAACAACAACAACAACAACAACAACAACAACAACAACAACAACAACAACAACAACAACAACAACAGCAGCAGCAGCAGCAGCAGCAGCAGCAGCAGCAACAACAACAACAACAACAACAACAACAACAACAACAACGACGACGGCGACGACGACGACGAGAAGAAGAAGAAGAAGAAGAAGAAGAAGAAGAAGAAGAAGAAGAAGAAGAAGAAGAAGAAGAAGAAGAAGAAGTAGAGTAACAAGCGGCATTGGATTCTGAATGACAGATAAGGGTAGATGACAGGAAAGGGTGAGAATGTTATTATTTTTTATTGCAAACATTCAAAAAGCCTTATAACGACGCCGAAACACACACAGAGAAGCATACAAAAACGGTCTGAATGATCTGTTACGTCACTATTTGGTCTGGCTTTATAATTCTCGGAACAACCTAAAGACGTTGCTTATATTATTTAGGCGGCCTGAGTAATGAGTTATTTTGGCTTAATTACTTCATAATTTGGTCCCATCCGGCACGGGCGCGCTGGAGGAACTAAGTTTTAATCAGAGTAGACGCTGACTGTCCGTAGAGGGCGCTACTTTGAAATAAACGCCAGTTAATGTGGAACAGCTGATCTACGCAGAGTTTAATTTCTCCCAGTAGGGAACACTTCCGCGGTTGCAACGCCGTAACTGTCCTTCAAGTTACAACTGATCTGCGCCACTTTGCCTTTAAACCCTGTCTGTTCTTTTTGTTCAGCTTGTAAGTTTTGTATCCGTTGATTGTAACAGTCTAGATAACAGATCCATGTTTTTCGGTATCCAGGCCACTTATATATAATTAGTAAAATAGTTTACCTTTTTCTTGTCCGTCTGGTGGCCTTTTCTCTATATTTAATTCTACGCGTTTCGGGACATATGCCCCATCATCAGGAATATCCCTTGGTGAAGTTCGTCGATCATTAAAATATTAAAACACTTTATATACAATTTTACACATAACAATAAATATAATATAAACATAAAAAACACACATAAAATCCCCAAACTTGAGACACACGCGATATCGGTGGTGCGCACCACGACATGCTATAGTCGACTGCCATGTCGTGGTGCCATGTCGGGCAGTCGACTATAGCATGTCGTGGTGCGCACCACCGATATCGCGTGTGTCTCAAGTTTGGGGATTTTATGTGTGTTTTTTATGTTTATATTATATTTATTGTTATGTGTAAAATTTTATGTAAAGTGTTTTTAATATTTTAATGATCGACGAACTTCACCAAGGGATATTCCTGATGATGGGGCATATGTCCCGAAACGCGTAGAATTAAATATAGAGAAAAGGCCACCAGGCGGACAAGAAAAAGGTAAACTATTTTACTAATCTAGATAATAATTTTATTATTCCACATCATGGTACTGAGGCATTGACGAATTTCCTACTTCACATAAACAAACCTATTGTTGCGACGGTGTAACTGATCATCGTATGATACAGTGGAAAACAAAATACAAGACATCAATGAAATCATTAATAACTAGCTTTAATTATCATAATTAATAATTCGCAATCAACTCGTACAACAATTCCAGTTAGATTTGTCCACACGCTATAATGTCAAATAACAAAGTTCCACACAAATTGTAACACAATAACACATTAACACTTCACACAATACTTCGACAAACACTCGATCCGCGCTAAGAAAATCGATCACGTAATTCAACTCATAAGCCGGCTGCTCTTGCTTTTCATAGGTAGCGCACGCCTTCTAGAAAATCTTCCATCCTCAATGTACACGCCACTTAATGCGCTAATGCGTATCTCAAGTGGCCTCTTGAAAAATCTAGAACAAACTTGAACGCGTCCTTGACTGAGGCACATCTGCCACACTAGGCGGGGGACCGGTCGGGGACGCTCTCGGCTATTTTACGCGGTTCGATACGATTATCGTTACACTATCAATAATCCGGTCTGTGGTCGGTTGCGACGAAACGACGTTTTTACCCTGTTCTTACCCGGTCAATTAAGCGCCGCACCTTTCACTTGGTCTCAACTGGCCGAAGCCGTGGCAACTGATGAAAACGTTCCATTACTAAACTTCGATTAGGTTTAAATTCTGTACCTTTTCATTTGTCAGAGTAACCTATTTCTTCCAATAATTTTGTTAGGTTAGGTTAGGTTAGTTCTCCCTAGTTTAGATTGGTTAGGTAGGTGGTTTTTTTTAATTTGGATTCTACAAATAACACGAACACTTATGAAGTTAGTTGGGAAGTAGTTGTAATATATATACACGTTACAATGAGCGGTAGAGATGTGAATGAGATTTCCTAGCAATTATTGAGTTATGTAGATGGTGTGATGAAATGGGGTAATGTTGCCATAGGCAGGGACGGATTAGAAGCGCGTGGTGCCCTATGCTGTTATCAGACTAGTGCCCCTCCCCCGATTCAAAATTCAACCGTTTGTACATTATTTACACTGATAAATGGCAAAATACACAATTTTGAAAGCTCACAGTTATTTGTTTAAATTCTCTAATTACAACAGATATTTAGCTAAATAGTGATTACAATGAGCACAGTAGTATTTAAGCTTAGAAAATGCCAATCGATCCATTTTTTTCTTATTTCTGACTTAACGAAGTCTTGTATAATTTCTTCTAGATCGACCGATTCAAGTATCTCGCTTTCAATATTCAACCTTGTTAACTAAGGTAATCTCTCATCTCCCATATTTGAAGTCAACATATCTTTAATACGTTTTAATACAGAAAATGATCTTTCAGATTCGTAGTAAGCTATTGGAACCGTCAAAAGCAGACGATAAGCAATGCATACATTCGGAAATACATCAGACATTTTTCAGTCAATAATCCAGTCTGATACTTTGAGCGGACAAACAGTAGTAACTTATCATGGAATCTATCATCTTTATTCATACGATCGGAAAAAAACCTGTTTCTTGCAATTTTACTTGTAGCATAAAGTGCTTGAATTCTGTTAGAAGATCGTTATTCAGATCGATCGAGTGAATGTCTATAAGAGCTTTCGCTTGATTTTCCAACTCGACATTCTCCATGGTTAATAACTTCATAAGAAAACAAAACAATTGCGTAATGTGATCATAAGCTTTGCTTTGCTTAGTCAATTCAGCTGGATAGTGCCCCCCTGAGGTCCTGGTTCCCGGTGCTGCAGCATACCCTAGCGTTATGGATAATCCGCCCCTGGGCATAGCTGAGTATAAGTTTTCTTATGTGATGGATCCACATGTGATATTCTCTTAGCTGCGAGCAGAAACGTCTCGTTAAAAGGCCAAGCGTTGCGATCTAATACTTCGGTCTCTGTCACACATAAATAACGCTTTTGTAACCCACAAATCGATAGGCCTATGTAGGGCGAACGAAACGATTACAGACGTCTGTAACATATGGGTCCAGTATGTAGAGCAGCAGACGGCAACCCTGCGCCCGTCGATAAGTTTGGCCGCGCCCGCGAAACAATATGTAATTTTACTTTCTTCTGAACGAAGGAACGCACCCGTATTATAACCACTTCGATGTTTTGTATCATAAAATAGTACAAGCCATTTATCGAAGCGCGCTACGTCTTCCCCCAATACGATTGTCGAGCAGTCTCCCAGACCCTGTAAACACCTTTCTTCCCAAATCGATTTTTTCAAGTTTTACATTTCTGTGCACTTTATGAAAGAAAATAGTGTTATTGTGCTAAGTTCTTAAATTTATTTTTATTAAAATGTTTTCTTGTTTAACCTTTTTTTTTTTTTTTGTTTAAAGTTTTGTTAATTTTAACGTGCGTGTGCACGATGACAAATTGTTGATGACCTACTCCTAATGTGAAAAATGTTCACAAATTTATATGAAAAATATTGCAGTTTTTTTTTATATAGGTATATAATATAAGTTGTAAGCGCAAGGATTATAAAGCGACAGTTAATGTTTGTAACGTCTGGTTATTGAACTCCGCACGTTTCTATTTTCCATTGATGGGGTGGGGAGGGGTGCGCCCTTTGAACTGGTCCTCAGTTATGTATGCGGCCCCGTTCATTCAAAGGTTGCCTATGACTGATGTAGAGTGTAAATATGAAAATTTATACATAGACAAAGTTGATTGTTTGCAACATTAGCCTATATAAACACTGAAAACAGCCGAACGCATTATCATTCCAGGTGTGAGCCTTCATCTTCTCACATGCCTTTGATAAACGCATTCTGTGTCTGTAGGAAAGGAGAAAAATCTATATAATTTATGCATAGAGGATAATTCATCTGTGATACATCTGTGGAACGATTCATAAGCACCTGAAAAATAAAACACGGAAGAATACCCGAATGAAATTTTATAAAACTGTGGCTGTCCCCACATTCCTGTATGCTAGTGAGACATGGACTCTTGGTGAAAGGGACGTGCAGAGGACTCATGCAGCCAAAATGAAATTTCTAAGAGACGCTCGCAAGGTTATTCTCTCTTGGATCGGAGAAGGAACTATGCTATTAGACGCGATTTAAACATTGTATCATTGCACCAGAAGATTGGATACCACAGAAGGAGATGGTGTGAACACTTGAATACCATGCCTGATATCCGTCTACCTGTGGCTGCCTTGGGTTATCACCCTACTTGGGAAGAGAGATGTCGGTAGACAGAGGAGGAGATGGGTTCTGGAACAAGTCGAAGGCCTAGTCCTTGGAGTAGTGATGATGATGATGATGATGATGGATAATTCATCTGATGCGGTTAATGAGTTCAGATACCTCGGTAACATGATAGATAATTTAGGCTCCATAAACACAATACATGACAGGATAAAAATAAGAAGTAAGGGATATTATGATAACAGAGACTACTGAGAAGCAGACTCATTAGATGTAACACATAAATGATAATAATGTATGACACTCACCAGATCGGCTGTTGCTTGTGGAGGTGAGACATTGTTAATTACATGAAAGGAACAAGACACACTAAGAAGGTTTGAAGAAAGATTTTTAGACGTGTTTATGACCCGGATAAAGAAGATGACGAATGGAGAATAAGAAATAACCTGGAAATAGATTAGCTATTGAAGCTTCAGGACATTGTAAGATTCGTAAGGATAATGTGCTAGAAGTAGATCTTCTAGAAGAATGGACGTAATGGGTTACATTGAGATGGCAATGGGTAGGAGACACTGGAAAAGATTGGTTTTGGAAGCCAGAGTTCTGGCTAGGCTTTAATGCTAAAGAAGAAGAAGAAGATAGAAGAAGAGTTTAACTATATGTTGCAGTAAGCTTTGCACAGTAAATTCTCCCACAAAAATGATGTGTGGCAAAGGAAAAAGGTAAAATCATGAAAACGGTGGACAGAACCATGATGTCGGAAAAGATAGGCTAAATAAATCCAAATGTGAAGAAAGCTATCATATAATATTGCCAATAAAATTGTTAGACTACTTAGGAACAAGGCTTACAAGTAACAACGGGCCGATGATGAAATAGAACATTAATTGATGAAAGCAAGAAGCACTGCTGGATGCATGAATAACCTTATACGGAATAATAAATACCTCACACAAGAAGTAAAAACTAAGGTTTACAAAAGCATAATACATCAAGTAATATCCTATCTATCAGAGACCAAGCCAGATACAGCAACAACTCAAAGAAAAAGACAAACTATAGAAAAGACTATACGGAGGGTATAGTCTATACATTAGTACTATATAGACTAATATATAGTATAGTACTATATATTAGTACGGAGGGTACTAAGAAAGACAAGGTACGATAGGTTGCCAAACAATAGTATAAGAGAAATGTGTAATGTAACAGATATTAATTCTTGGATGCGGAAAGAATAAGGATATGGAATGAACAGTGCTGGATATACCACTAGGCCGATTAGGCCGCAGCCTAGGGCCGCGGGCTCAGAGGGGGCCGCATGATGCTACAGATATTTTGTTTCACAGAAGTATTTTTATAAAAGTAAGAGGCATTTTGATTATTTCAGTATGATTTATTGAAATTAAATGATAAATTTTTGTTAATAATATAAATGGAAGACAGTTTTTATTTAAATATTGCATGCTTATTTTTAAGACGTTGGCATCCTTGAAAACTAATCTGCATATGCGATTTTCTATAGTTTTCTTTTTAAAATTTATAAATTTTCCCTCAATATTTTTGTGTATGCTTTCCTCGACATTAATTCCGTTAAGCTACATAGTCACTGAATATTAGTTTACCATTAGTTGTATCTTTAGTCAAAGAATAAAAAAAAATAGACCTATTTTTAAAAAAATAAAAATTGTAAGAAAAAATTAATGTGTTATACCTAGACAATAAAAAATAAATTTTTTATGTTAAATTTCTGAATAAGCTTAGTTAAGTTACTCTATTTAAAAAATTAATTAATTTGCTCAATTCTTTTGCATGGTTCTTAATATTTTGAAACAGTTTGCTAAATGAAAGCACGCTTTTTTATAGTAGCCTACTGGTTTTAAATTTGATAATATTAATCTGACATCAAATTACTTTTTCAGTACACATATTACTTCAAAGTCACAGCCGGTGGGAGGAGCGCTCAGAAAACTTGGCCTAGGGCCTGAAAAATCATAATCCGGGACTGGGAATTAACACATATTAAGAATGGATGACACAAGGCTAGTGAAAAAGGCAACAGATAGCCAACCAAACACCAACAGGAGCATTGGTCGGTCAAGGAAGAGGTCACATGACCATCATGTAGGACCGTTGTTATAGAACAGGTCAGAGTCCTAACAAGGAAGTTAAAGAAGAAGAAGAATTAAAATTGCATGAATAAATTATAGAATTGACAAAGATAGAAACGAATGAAGAATAGATAAAGCTGAAAGCGGCTTGCTGTACCTACAGTCGAGGAATTACGTATTTCTACGCTGTGAAATCTTTATTAACAATGGCCCGGTTTACTCCAATCAAACAACGATCCCCCGCTGTTCCATAACAAACACGCGACTGCCAGCGAGCAAACACAAAGCGCTCACTCACAAATATCGCGCGTTCATTATTATTAGTTCGCTGTACGTGAGATTTCGTACGCACAAGTTTGCCCGAACCGACTCAGAACAACACAAAGGAACAAACAAAGCTGTGCCCCTAGAAAGCCGGTCTCATTGTACGAACCGAACTAAACTTCGAAACCTCATCCAGTACAAAATAATTTTATCTCGGAGTTCATCTTTCCGTCTTTCCCTTCCGTTCTTAGTTGTCTGGAAACTCTGTGCCTCCAGAAATCCGGTCTCATTCTTCTTCTCACATTATTTCGTGATCTGAACCGTAAATCTGAGAATTTATCTAACACCATACGCGTTTATCCCTCCAAAAACTTCTCATACCGACTCTTCCTTCGTTATCCATCAACGACTGAATTGTGTGTGTATTTATTGCTGTCTACTTTGAAACAATACTATTCCAAAGTGTAGACACGACAGGCCTATTATAACCCAACTGTTATCTTAATTCTTAGGACTTAATTCTAAGGGTACGGTTACACGAGCGTTTTTCCGGCCGTGCATGTACGGTTGGGAAACGTGTTGAATTTAACACACAGGCGACAATGAAATTGGTCACACGGACGAGCAAATACCGCACGGGTCGTCAACTCTGCTGCGTTTTCAAGGTCTCTCTCATCGAAACGCAACCAGCTGCGTCTTTAGTGCGTTTTTTATAATAGTTTTTATTTATTTACTTGTTACTATGGTAATTAATTTTGGTATCCATGGTACTGTTGACACTTCTATAAAAAAATATGTAATGTAAAAAATGTTCTTAAAAAAGATTTATTTACTACTGATAACCAATGTTTTCTTTAATCTAAACACGGACGTTTCTGTGCGGCAGTTGCGTTTTAACCTTTATATACACATTTAACCTTTATAGCCAGAGCTGTAGGGATGCGCGTCCGAGACGTCCCAACGCTGTCGTCCGATTATAAGCCGCCTGTGTGACTACACTTCCGTCCGTTCACGTACGAGAAAAAACGCACGTGACAACATATGAGGTTTAGATACACAGATATGTCGCTATATCAATAGACATATAGTTCAATAGAGAGAGAGAGAGAGAGAGAGAGAGAGAGAGAGAGAGAGAGAGAGAGAGAGAGAGAGAGAGAGAGTGAGAGAGAGTGGGAGCGAGTGGCAGAGAGGGAAAAAGAGGGAAAGAGAGACACCCACAGACAGTGACAGAATACACAGGTTCTGCCCGTGCACGATCCAAACTATTATTCATTAACCAATCGATCCCATTTCGCCTCAAGAGGGGTAATACTCCGAGAGCACGTGTATGTATGTATCAAAGAATTGAACACTCCGTATACAGCCCCTGAGGATGAGTCCCCATTACTATTATAACTGTTCCCAGCATTCCTATCAAACGTTGCCTCGTGTCTACACTTTACAAAGTCATCTCTCTACAAACATTGCTTTTTACTTTCCTACTCTCCTTTACTGTTCTACTCAATAGGCTTTACTCAGTGTCATAAATCTGAAAACGTCTCTACGCTGGCCACTCCTCATTGTGTATAGTGAGGACGTCCTCGTGGGAGAATAAATACTTAACGCAGGCACACGCGCAAACTGCGTCCAGTATATGATTGTGAAAAAATTATTACCCAGTTTCTTCAAAGACATTTTTTAGTTGGTGGAGTACTGACAAACCGGCTACACATTCAGAACAAAACGGAATGATTAATAATATACATTTTACGCTGGCTTGCTTTTTTATTTAACAAAGAAAGAAGTGTCCTATGATCTAATATACATTTTATAATTATGGATTTCTCTCTCTCTGTCTCTCTCTCTCTATATATATATATTGCAACGGAACACAGGATGATAAGATATGCTGTTTATATCAGAGTACATGAATGACGAGCATATTCTTGTTTAAATTTGTTTTGTTAAACTCTTCATAAAAAAATGTACTATATTGTCATGTATTTTTTGTATGAATTGGTGCGCGTGTGCGGGGGTGATAATCTGCGATCGCTGTAGCGACAGTGGTGGTTAACCGATTTACACGAAAATTTGACAAGGAATTATTTAAGTAAATAGCTTCGATTAGTGTATACTCTGAGGTTTGTAACTATTTTAGAAATATGGGTTTTTAAGTAAAGAAAAACTCAAGTGTAACTCTTATCAATGATAGGGTAATAAAAATTGTAGATAATTTCCATGCAGGACTATGCAAAATTATACAAAGTTTTTCATGAAATTTGTGTATCTGGTCATTCCATCAATCATGTGACTTGGGCTTGGCCTATCAAATTACACCAAATTCAGTGAGATTCATACGTTGCAGAGCTAGGATGGACACAGTCTGTCTGTCGACGTTGCTAGGGGAAGTTGTGCCCCGGGTAAGAGAGTTGTTCTCTTACAAACGTAAAAATATCTTATATAAAATAAACTATAAACCTTTAAAATTCTTAACGAAGTTTTGCGGTAAGAACCAAGAAGGAATAGAAGAATATTTTATATAAAATAAACTATAAACCTTGAAATTCTTAACGAAGTTTTGCGATAAGAACCGAGAGGGTAAATAATTAAATAAAATTTAAAATAAAATACAGTGCTGTGTCGTGTAAGTTAAGATATCCGCTTAGGGAACTTAAAGACACTACAAGATATCGTGGAAGGTGTACATTAAACGCACCGCATTAGTAAATATCCAGATAAAGCCTGAGATTAAGAAATTATAAAATATAAATTAATAATAAACTGAATGAATGGAATTCAAATTATAGCCTTCAAACATAACTACGAGACTCTGTGAAATATCGCCGCTGGAGCCGCTTGCTGTACAAGTTAACGACGAGACGAAGAGGACGCCAGGACACCAGGAAGGAGTGAAGCTGTAGAAGAGGACGACGAGACAAAGAGGATGCCAGGACGAAGAGGACACCAAGAAGGAGGGACAGGAAGAAGAGGACGCCAAGACGGGACCGACGAGACGAGAGGAGGACATTGCAGCAAACAAGTAAAATCGATTCATATTAATCGATCAATACAAACAATTTAATATACTATCAATACATGACAATTTAAAATACATTATACATCTTTATAAAGAATATTTGTATATAATAAATAATATTTCATCTCCTCCATAATAGACTTGTATCGATTTTTACACACTCACAATATCCTTATTAGAATAATAAAGTTTGATCTGTTGCAATATATTCCAATGGAACATCGCAGAAAGGGTATTTGTAGCTGGAACTACATGCTTTTATACCAATTTGTGACGTTATAGACATGTTGACAATTGATTTTGTTTATAAATTGTAAAATAGCTATAAGTTTTGAAATAAGAAATGGGTAATTAACTGTTGTATGTCAAAATGCCCATAAATTTATTTTCTGTCATGTCAAGTGCGAAGTTAGTGCGCGAGTGCGCGAGTGCGCGTGTTATTCGTATTTACATGAATAACTCTGGTGTAAATGAACGTACTGAATTGAGACTTGGACAGCTCATGCTTCTAAATTAGCGCTACATTTCTCTTATGTCAAAAACTCCAAACGTATTATTTTACTTTATATAATATAGAAACTTTCTCATGTGAAAACTTACTTGTCTTTTTCGTTGAACGCGTTTCGGCGTCGTATTCGCCTTCGTCAGCTTAGAAACAGACTGCCAGTACTTAGTAACGGTTGCTGCTTGGAAGGTATAGTGGGGGTGGTGTGTACGACGCTGTATACAAGGCGAATACGACGCCGGAACGCGTTCGACGAAAAAGACAAGTAAGTTTTCACATGAGAAAGTTTCTATATTATATAAAGTGTAGTGATGTGAAAGAAGATGATGAACAAACAAGACAACTGTATTATTTTAATATGTATTTTTAACAGAATTCGTCTTTTTAAAGAATTCTTATCTTCTGAAAGTCATAAAACGTTTAGATAAAATCTATACATGCTTTTGCCGTTCTCAGCAAAATTGATCAGGACTTCCGTCTATCAATCTAACCCATCAATCACGTGCTAGGGTTTTCGACCAATCAGAGGCTCCAATTTCTACACGTTCAATTTCTACACGCAATTACTTACTTCGAATTGTTTTTTTTATGTGTTTACTCTTAGTTTGCCTGTTAACCTACCAACGTCAACGTTTGGCGTCACAGGTACACGTCAGAGCTATATTATTACTGGAAACATTTTTCCTATAAATATGACAATGAGAAACGATTGGAATCGTCATCAACAAGCTATTTTATAGTATACACAAATAAATTTTCACGATTTCTATTAACTAACGAAAATTATATGTGACATTCACTACATATCGATGCCAACAATCGCATAATAGAAATATCGAAAATGAGGGCGGGTACGGTAATTAGGAAAGTACTGAAAATTTCTAGAATTAACAGTTGCTGTCCTGAAATCGCCTTTTGATTGAACGCGATCAAATTAGCATTATTTCATTTGCATGAGGGGCGTCGAACCGAAGCCACTAGCTCAAGAAAGCCACAAATCGCGCTGGAGACTCGACATCGTGGCTCCTCTACGTATTCCAAGTCACAATCCATTTAGCCGCTATGTACCGCAATTTCAGAGCCGCCGATAGTCTTTCTTTAATAACAGCTTTATTAAAGGCATAAACGGTTTCCCAAGTATTTAGATTAACGAGTTATTAATTTGTTTGATTTCTTGATAATTTGTTCGTAAACAAGGGGAGGCACAAAGTTTTAAGGCGAAACAGACGGGACAAGTTAACGCGGCAGCTCAGCTTATTAGCATAGCTTCCGAAACTTTGCAATAAAAACCAATTACTTGGGCTCGCAATATTCAGCAAGGCTTCAGTTTTAGAAGCTAAGATTTTGACTTTGCCTCCATTGTAAACGGTTTCATGTCAGATGATCCCGGTATATTTTCTATGCGTTCTTTTGTTATAACACACACACACACACACACACACACACACACACACTAAAAACTATAAAAACTAGAGGAACAGGCAACTATATTGTATGAAAAATTGTTGATACTTCTAGGAAGTAGATGGAGACACAGGACTATTTCAGTTAACACACTACAATCCCAATCAAGAATTCTACTAAAGGTAATACACCTAGAGAAGCTATATGAAATACCAGATGAAACAGATCAAATCCTGCTGAACGATAAACCTTTATAATGTGGCGACCTCAAGAACAATTTGTAACTATACTCTTTCCGTTCTTAGTTCAATCCTGACGTAAACAAACCCTCGTGGCAAATCTGAAACGCTATTGGTCAGGGGCGTTGACGCTGGTCACACAGTAATGTATTACGCGCATGTGCAGAATGTCTGTATAGTCATATGAATAGTTATCTTGCCACTTAAATTGTGGCACGTCATTTTAAGACTTCCTCCTTATCACTGTATTCTGAATTGCATTGAATTAATATGGACCCATTTGAAAGGATATGTTGTCTGTCACAACACAACATTAGTTGCTTGATATAAAACAATTAATTTGAGAAGGCGGTAAATGAAACGACGGTGTACAAGTTGAGTCATTGTATGCAGCATATAATCAAGGAAGATGATGAGCTATGTCGACTGGCCCTCTTTACCGAAGTCGTTGTGGACAATCTTTTCGTTAATAACGCTGACTCCAATGATGATATAAGTTCAGACACATATATGAAAGGCATTGAATTACTCCCTGGCAGCAACGTATAATACACAGCACACTGATAAGTAATTATCACAGCTTCTATTTTTATTTGAAATAAACTTTACTTTTTTGTTATTTTTTTTAAACGGTTAATAAAAAAACCGTTAACTGATGTTATAAATATATTTCGGTCAGACACTTTCACACAAATTTTACTTTGGTCAGGACAAATTATTACAATTTACGTGTGTTTATACAGTATCAATATTATATGTACCCAATCTGTACTCCTCCTGTCAGAGTGACACGTCTCTAATTCAAACAGCAAATAGCGTTTCAGATGTGCCACGCCTGTTTGTTTACATCAGGATTAAACTAAGAACGGGAACAGTATATATGAGGTCAAACAATAACAAATCGCAAACAAACCCTGCTGTCCTGAAACTTACAGCACCGGAAACAATACAGAGCAACTACCTCCTCCCACCCTGTCACTATTACATTGCATATATTATATTTTACCTTCATTATCCGCCTTGTGACTTCTTGTAAATCTCGTCTATGACGCGTTTCGGAGCCTATGCTGCATCATCAGATATTAAAATAAAAAATAAACCTATATCACTCTTTCGAGATCGTTACATAATAAAAATGTCAACTTTGCATATGAACTGTACGCGAATTTGGGTACACACCCGTTCAAGTTCAATCTGCTACTGAGCGGTTGCTACCTTTTATCGTAGTCTTAGCGAGCAGACTCAAGGCGGTATCGTACAAGCGGTTGGATCCAAAGTTCAGTTGGTCACTTAACACGAAATCGCGACTGCTTAGGTTTGCGTATGCACTATAAATTTCATGATTAAACATGAATATATTATCTACATATACACATATATTATAGGAAGAAGGGGAAGAAAGGCAGTTTATTAACACTGGATGCAACGGGGCTACAGAAGAAGAAGAAGAAGAAGAAGAAGAAGAAGAAGAAGAAGGAGGAGGAGGAGGAGGGGGAGTAGAAAAGAAATTGATCATCACCCATCTTCAATAAGGATTAAACTGAAAGTATTTTATTTCGGTCTTAAGCGACTTAGATAAACTAGAGCCGTCAGTGTCTTCGGGCGTCCCACACTTCCCCGTTCTTTCGGCTTGTAATTCAATAGTTGTTAGGGGCTGCGGCAGCATCCATTTTTGGTGACGATGTTCCAATCATTTACCCAGTATCGGACAATCCCAATATTCAAAGCTCGTAATATTCAAAGCTCGGACTCGTAAGCTTGTCATATATCTACATTTCTTTGCGATCTTGAATAGTGTATCCTACCACGAGCCTGGGAAGTCTCAGTTTGGCCATTTGAATACCACTGACCTGGGATTTTGTTAAGGTACAATTCTGACAACAATAGAAGTGTGGGGAGGTCCACCATCTTGTAGAACTACGGGCGTGTTTCTTTACTCGTTGATTTTAGAGTTCTCCTGATGGACGCACACATATGGTTAAGGTACAATTCTGACAACAATAGAAGTGTGGGGAGGTCCATCATCTTGTAGAACTACGGGCGTGTTTCTTTAGTCGTTGATTTTAGAGTTCTCCTGATGGACGCACACATATGGTTAAGGTACAATTCTGACAACAATAGAAGTGTGGGGAGGTCCATCATCTTGTAGAACTACGGGCGTGTTTCTTTACTCGTTGATTTTAGAGTTTTCTTGATGGACGCACACATATGGTTAAGGTACAATTCTGACAACAATAGAAGTGTGGGGAGGTCCACCATCTTGTAGAACTACGGGCGTGTTTCTTTACTCGTTGATTTTAGAGTTCTCCTGATGGACACACACATATGGTTAAGGTACAATTCTGACAACAATAGAAGTGTGGGGAGGTCCACCATCTTGTAGAACTACGGGCGTGTTTCTTTACTCGTTGATTTTAGAGTTCTCCTGATGGACGAACACATATGGTTAAGGTACAATTCTGACAACAATAGAAGTGTGGGGAGGTCCACCATCTTGTAGAACTACGGGCGTGTTTCTTTACTCGTTGATTTTAGAGTTCTCCTGATGGACGAACACATATGGTTAAGGTACAATTCTGACAACAATAGAAGTGTGGGGAGGTCCACCATCTTGTAGAACTACGGGCGTGTTTCTTTACTCGTTGATTTTAGTGTTTTCTTGATGGACGCACACATATGGTTGAACTTCTTTAGTTTGTTAACCGTGTCATTATTTGCAATGTAACACATATTATAGCCCAGATATTCAAAATTACTAACCTATTCCAGGATTTGATAAAAAATAATATAACTACCGAAACAAAAAAGGTTTATTTCTTACGTGGATGTGTTATGTAAAAATAGAATGGGTTTGTTTTCATTTTCTTAAGTCAATTCAATTTATAAAATTTTCTATTGAAACATGTTTCTTATGGCCACCAACTGAATTTTTTGTTGTGTTTGTTCTATGACCTGACGGAAATGTGTGTGTGTGTGTGTGTGTGTGTGTGTGTGTGTGTGTGTGTGTGTGTGTGTGTGTGTGTGTGTGTGTGTGTGTGTGTGTGTGTGTGTGTGTGTGTGTGTGTGTGTGTGTGTGTGTGTGTGCGTGCGTGTGTGTGTGTGTGTGTGTGTGTTTAAACACTTTTTGCTACCGTCTATTTCTTGATGCATATACAGTTTACTTGATATTTATAAATTCTTTACACCAAGATGGTTTTTTCCTTATTTGGTACATGTTTCGGGAATCGTATTGTTCCCATCCTCACTCATCCTGAATTTATATCATGTGGAGTATTTGTATTTTGATTGGTTGTTGTTATGGTTTCCTGTTAGTTTTTGGTATTTTATACTGGAGTTATTGTGTGTTAGCGGTTAGCTTTTTGAGTATTTTCGATGTTAAGTGCTTTGAGAATTGCGTCACGTTTTGTATTCATTTGTATTTGTTCAGGAATTAGTTTGTTTTGTGTTTTGTGTTTGTATATTTGTAAATTTTCCCATATATTAATTATATGTTTCCATGTGTTTTATTAGTGTCATGTTGGTTACGTCTGGGAATTCATGTCCTGTGTTTATCCCATGTGTGGCCAAATTAAATTTATATATTTCTGGTTATTTGTAGTCGTTTATATGTTCAAAATAACGTTTTTTTAGTTGTTCTTTTGTTTGTCGTATGTAACATTTATTGCAATCTTGACATTCAATTTTGTATATACCGTTGGTTGTTGTATTACCTTTGTTTTGTGGGTTATTTAGTTTTTGTAAATTATTTTTATTAGTTTTGGATGCTATTTTGATATCTGTGTTTTTAAACAATTTTGTTAGTTTTGTCATTTTATTATTTATGTATGTGAAAGTGGCCCATTTTTATGTGTGTGATTGTATATATGTATGTGAAAGTGCTTTGAAAATTGTGTCAAAGCACTCAGCGTCAAAAATACACAAAACCCTAATATATACACCACAATCACACACAATAATACCAGTTTAAAATACCAAAAACCAACAGGAAACCATAACAACAACCAATCAAAACACAAGTACTCCACAAGATTCAAAATTAAGAAGGCTGAGGATGGGAACAATGTTTCCCGAAACATGTCCCCCCAAAAAAAAACACTTACTTACTTACTAGCCAACGCCCACCCTTGGCTGTTGGGCCATTAGGCGGCGCGCTAACCAGTAGAGACGTGAGAGCCTTGCCGTACCATCTTCGTCTTGGACTTGCGTGTCTGAGATCAAGGCTGGACATGTAATTAGGTGATCCGCATTCATGGAAGCGTATCCACAGAGAACACATTCAGGAGACGACAACACGCCAGTGCGGTGCAGGTGGGAGGCCAGGTAGTCATGACCGGTTGTAGTTCTAAAAAGAGCACTACACAGACACCTGTGTTTTAACGAACACAGACACCTGAATAAAAAACCTCTAATGACATGCCTCAACAAAACCGAACAAAAAATTTGCCTAAGCGATTTTAGCCTCTCCGAACTTGAATTTGCATTATCAAACACAAAGGGCAAGAAGGCAGCAGGAGCCGACGCAATCTACTCAGAGCTCCTAAAAAATCTTGGTAACACAGCGAAACTAGCCTTGCTCAATCTCATTAATCTAACGTGGAAAACACGCGTCCCCCAGCAATGGAGGAAAGGGGAGATTATACCTATTACCAAGAAAGGAAAGCCAAGTGATACACCTGAGGGCTGCCGCCCCATCACATTAACAAGTGCTTGCTGCAAGGTTGCCGAAAGAATGGTCGTGCGGCGTCTGAACCAGTTCTTTGAAATGAATGCGGTTATTGATGAATGCCAAGCAGGTTTCCGAGCGCATCGATGCACCATGGACCAAGTCGTCTACTTTGCACAAAGTGTTAAGGATGGGTACCACAAGAAAATGTCCTCCCTGGCAGTAATGGTTGACCTAAAAAACGCGTACGACACAGTCTGGAGACCCATGTTGCTTCACAAACTTGCTTTGAGTGGCGTCGCAGGTAACCTTTTTAACTGGATAGCGTCCTTCCTGAGTCAAAGACAAATTCGTGTCCGCTATAATAATTGCCTTTCAAGGTACCGAATTCAACGCCAAGGTCTACTCCAAGGTGCCGTTATCAGCTGCAGCCTATTTAACCTTATGGTCAATGACATTCTGGTGGCTGTTCGGTGTGTGCCGGGATTACAAGCGCTCCTGTATGCCGATGACCTTATCATCTGGGCAACTAGCAGTCATGTCATGGGTCTTGAAGCAACTATTAATAGTGCACTTGTTAAACTATAAGAGTGGGCCAAACTAAATGCCATGACGGTAAATACCACCAAGACGACATACCAACTTTTCTCTCTATCAACAAGGCGGCCTACGGTCAATCTGCGCTACTATGGATCGGAACTCGAAGAAGTGAACATATCTAAATACCTGGGTGTTAATATAGACACCAGAATGACGTGGAAGCACAAAAAAAAAAACATCTTGAGGTAAGTAATTATAAATTTTAATTATATTATATATGCAACAAGAAATAGACTGTAGCAAAAAGTTTATATATATATTATATATATATATATATATATATATATATATATATATATATATATATATTGCAACAATACATATATTTGCATATTTGCCCAGGGCGGTATGTTTGTAAATATTTAGCATAGAAAATATATGATGAACAGTTTTTAACTTAATATTATGCATGATAAGAATTGTCAGAAAGCGTACACCTGCCCCCGCGAGTGAATACAGCGCTTGTGTGTGTAACGCAAGCTATGACAGGCAAGAGTCTACGATGGGGTGATGCGTACGAATTCTCTGTAATCAGGTTTTAACCGGATAAAAATAAACTAATTACTACGTTTTAAACCTGCGAACAAAGACTTACCCCAATTATAAAAACACCATTACATTAAGGCATTTGTAACGAATATAGTGATGTAAAAGTATTGCAGAAATATGCAATAATAAAGACGCCAAGTAATTTACTGTTAATTGCTAGTGTAATTAAATAGTAATTAGTAAGTGTGTTATATGTGAGTGACCAGGAAAAAATTACGCAAACGATGATATCGCTCGTGCTACGAGGATGTTTACGAAATCGCGAAAATGAACCAAAAAGTGATTTGTAATTACGACGCTTTGCACAAAGTGACAATATCTAACAGGTCGAAAACAGTCCTGGACTTGTAATATTGCCGTCCAGTATAAATACCACCGGCAATTTTGGGGCGGTGTCAGAGACTCAAGAAATCTTCACACAACGTCACGCTGCTGGTCTGCCGACTGATCGACATCTTTACCACACACACCAACACTTATGGAGGAGCTCTGGACCATCACAAACAACAAATCGTAGAGACAGAGAACACAGCATCAGCATCAGCATCATCATCATAAAATTCTCAGGATTCAGGCCACACACACACACACGCAACGGTAACGTCGGCAGTACGCAGGTGATGAATAAACAATTATATTTTTGTTTGTGAAAAGAACTCTCAAAAAGAAACTTATATATGAACAGAAAAGACTTAAAGTTTTAAATATAATTACTGTACATAAATTTAACGGGTAGTTAAAGAAAAGAATTTAAGTTAACAAGAAAATTTTAAAATACTAATCTTTTGTTGTATATCAAAATTTGGGTGTGTCAGTAGAAATAAATAATGGGTTGGAAGTAAATGTTATATTTTTTATTTTGTTTAGAGCAACAATTAATTTTATTCTTGAGATTGAATATTATTTTTGTTTGTAAATGGGTTGCTATTATTTAAAATTTGAGTCAAAGTCGGACACACTGAAACAAAAAGGTTTACATAATTTGTCTAACATGTCTGTTTAGCTAGTAAGATTATATGGTTGTTTATTTTATGTGTCATGAACAGTATAGAATGTTACATTGTATTTGTGTAAACTTATAAAATAAAATATTTTTATTTATATAAGATTCGAATTTTTTAATGATTATTTTGAAACGGTCTTAATTAATTATTTCATGTCAACAACATCTCACTCCTCTTTGAAAATTATTTAATTATTGTGCAACTACGTATACTTGACGCAACGAGAATAAAAAAAAAATCCTGCGACCTGGCCGGTGTAATACACTTCATAGTTGCGTTGAGTACATGGTAATGTGTGTGAATTTTTGAAATACTTGTAACGTTGCAATATACATATTTAGAGAGCTCTGACTCGTAAAAAGTAAATACACGCTACCACTTTCAGAAAAATTAAAAACTAGTCATCTTGACTCTAATTTACAAAGCTTGTTTTGTGTACATTAATTATATTTTTAAATTTAAAAAAGAATGTAAGTTCTCTTATTGTTGGTTTTTAATCTAAAGTGAAATTTTTTGTTGTGGCAGCGGACGGTTAGTTTTTCCATTAAGTTTGTTTTCCTTCGCCGCTAATGAAATCTGTTTTGCTGGTAACGGAATAATTAAAAACGTCTGTCAGAAACAGGGAACAGTATTTTACTGTCTGCTCCTGTTGATCGATAACGCGTATTTACGGGGCAAGTCTCGTACGTTATATGACACAGTAAATTGTTTACTGTAACAGAGGGTTAAATGGTACTAAATGTAAATATCATCTAAACGAAATGCATGCCGATTTCCGCATCAGAAAGGAGAAAAAATCTATATACGTATGCATAAAGGGTAATTTATTTGATACGTCCAAATACCTGGGTAATATGATAGATAATGGAGGGTCCGTAAACACGACGATACATGACAGCATACTCACAGGGAATAGGGCATATTATGCTAACGATAGGCTACTGAGAATCACAAAACTGAAAATATATGAAAAAATGAAAAAGACTCTTATCAGACCGGTTGTTGCGTATAAAGGCAAGTCGTGGACATTAGCAAGAAAACCATAAAGAAACACTACGAAGATTAGAAAGAAAGACTGTACGACGTGTTTATGACCTGGTTACGGAAGACGATGAATGGAGAATAATAAATAACCAGGATGTAGAAGAGCTATTGAAGCGTGAGGACATTGTAAAATTTGTCAAAGCTTAACGAATTCGATGGCTAGGTCATCTAAAGCGGATGGATGTTCACCCGATGACAATGAGAATCCTGAGGGTAAAAGCAGAAATCAGAAAGAGAGATCAGACTGGACAATGTGGTGGAGGATGTCAGAAGAATGAATGTGAGGGGTTACACTGAGATGGCAATGGATAGAAGACTTCGGAGAAGATTGATATTGGAAGCCAGGGCTCATGTTGGACTGTAATGCTACAGAAGAAGAAGAAGAAGAAGAAGAAGAAGAAGAAGAAGAAGAAGAAGAAGAAGAAGAAGAAGAAGAAGAAGAAGAAGAAGAAGAAGAAGAAGAAGAAGAAGAAGGTTTAGTGAAAACCCTGGGACTGGTTTGACCAGAGCCTTTAGCTTCTCCTTAGCCGACCTGTTGTTGTATTCCAGTCTCTCCCTTCCATTGCACTTCTTCCAATCCTCCGTCACTAAAGACATTAGTCTTAGTGTTTCTAATGGTTCTCTAGTAATCTGCTTCGTCTTTGTTTTCTATACGTCTTCACATACTTCTCTTTCCACCATCATACCACGTACAAACTGCCTACTTGGCATTTCTTTCTTTTCGTTTTCTCCCATTCTTCCTGTATTCCTGTAGTTGTTAAGCCTCATATCGTATGCACTGATCACTTCCTCACTACACTATTCATACCGAGAATTAAAAAAAAAAAGGCGAACAATAGGGAGGAGTGGAGAACTGGTGCCAATCAGCCTGCGGGCCGCATACCAGAAGAGCTCTCTGTCTGTCTGTTTGTCTGTCCGTCTGTCTGTCTGTCTGTTTAATTATTAAAATCCATTCCCGGGCTCCATTTGCCGTGGTCTATTGTTTTCTTCAAAAACAGACGTTTCGGCAGTACCATCGATTACCATCATCAGTGTAAAAATCGAGCTGCACTAGCGTAGGACGGTAAACGTTAGAGACCACAGTACTGTGGTTAGGGCTAGGACAAAACAATGTATTACACGGCTAAACAGCCCGGGAATGGATTATAATAACATTCACTCCGGCCATGTAAGCTTTCGAAGTGTCTGTCTGACTATCTTTGTCTCTGTCTCTGTCTCCGTCTCTCTCTCTCTCTCTCTCTCTCCTCTCCTCTCTCTCTCTCTCTCTCTCTCTCTCTCTCTCTCTCTCTCTCTCTCTCTCTCTCTCTCTCTCTCTCTCTCTCTCGCTTCGGTGAAAAAGTATAGAACCACAAAGTTATGCGCTGACAAGTTCCATGTCTCCCTGCAGTGTTACAGACTGAAAGAGTTACACGTATGTCCGAATTTAGCACCATCTCTGTGCTTCCTAAGGTTTTCGTACTGCACAGTGAATATGTGACAATACTTAATGGCGATAAGAGCCAATCGGTTTTACGAACTATTGCTATAAGTGGAATTAAAAATATAAGAAGGGGATAAAAATATAAACCTTAACTTGTCACTAATCACAGCTTGTGGTGAGTGAATAATCCCCAGAACTGTAAACGAAATGGATATTGTAATCTTTAATAATTGGCATAAAAGATATTATGGGTTTTCTTCTTCTTCTTCTTCTTCTTCTTCTTCTTCTTCTTCTTCTTCTTCTTCTTCTTCTTCTTCTTCTTCTTCTTCTTCTTCTTCTTCTTCTCCTCCTCTTCAAGGATTAGGTTATATAAACCTGTTCCGGCACCCATCGCACCCTCGGACGCCCACGTCTCTTCTACCGATGGCTTTACAGTTCAGTGCCGCTTTCGGCAACCGATCCTCTGTCGTCCTTTACAGATGATCCCACCATTGTCTTCTTTAAATTGAAATAATTTCATTAATGTCCTTTACTTTGAGTTCTGCTCTGACATCCTTATTGCTTACTCTATCTTGCAATGTATAATTTTAAGTATTTCGAAGAAACTGCATTTCAGCACTCTAAATCTTGCCACTTTCCTTTTTTGTCATGACCCACGCCTCACTCGGATAAATCAACGTGGGTATTGCAGTTGTCTTATAAAATTTAATCCTTGTGCTGTGTCTTGTTTTATTTCTAAGATTTCTATGAATCGTACCACAAATCTTTCTAAATTTATTTATCTTCTCTTTTATATTATATTCAGATTTATAGCTTACTTCACAGCCGAGATATTTGAAACGGCTCACTTGTTCTAAAGTGTTGTTGTTTATAACTATCTTAGTCCTCACTGGATATTTACCTTTAAAGCTCATTGTTTTGGTCTTTCTTACTGAAATCGTCAGTGAGTACCCTCTTGCCATTACTTGTAATTGAAACATAGCTCTTTATAAATCATGCTCATTTTCTTGCATAAGAACTACGTCATCCGCAAATAGCAGCTTAAATTGATTTGTTAAGCTGTATTCCCGAAGTCACTCTGGGTTTCCATGCTCTCACCATGTCATCAACGTATATATTAAACAAGGTTGGGGAAACACGGCATCCCTGCCTAACTTCCTTATTTGTTGGAATGTCACCTAAGAGCCTACCATTCAGATCCAAGACTGGTTATTATTATATGTCCAATTATTCCGTCCCTCCTTGAGTTTATACCCTTCCACAAGGCGTCATGCTGTTCTGCTCTCTGAAAAACCTCTTTGAATGTCACTCTGTCTCTTCAGCTAATCCTCATCATTCTTCTAAAGCGCCGTTGTCTCTTATTTTCCTGTGGCTGTAGAGTAACGTTACATACGTGGGCCAATTTCAACGTCAGCACTGGATCTTGCCATAATCCATTACAGTATTGTTGCTAAATGTTAGGGAACAAAAGCTGGCCGGACATTTATAACAGAGCTCGTTACACTGAGCAACGAAAACAAACTTAATGGAAAACTAACAGACCGCATGACGACGAAGTCATTACAAAACTTTTAAGCTTAGGATTAAAAATAAACAATAAGACGGGGGGGAGGTGCTTACTTAGTTTGTTTTGTATAAAAACAGCATTGACAGTCATAGAGAGAAGCGAGCTGTGTGATTCAGTTCAGAGTTGAGATGAGTAGTTTTTAATTTTGTGTTCACTGGGCGTGGTGAAGAAGAGCTACATTTATGTTTGTTCGGATTTATATAGCTGCCAGCGAATAAACAAAGAAAACTAATGGAAATAGCAAGTGATGACATAAAGCAACAAATTTTAGTACATTTATCTATACTACTTACTTTTACTATATAAATCTGTAGAATCTGTCTGTACATTGTGATTTTGTATCAAATTTTGTGTTAAATATTATTTTTAATACTACACTCATATTACACTGACCATTTTAAAAATTTTTGTCTGTCTGTCCCTCTGTCTGTTTGTCTTTGTATAACTCATTAACTACAGATTCGATTAAGATGAAATTTTTTATACATATAGAAGACACTCTTTCTTAAAATATAGGCTATCTTTTACATCGATTTTCTATCATAATATATATATAAATAAATAAATTTTTTCTGTACTATCTTCTATATTGATAAATCTCTAGGGGGGTCTACGTTTGTCCGCGGTAATCTCAGAATCTACTGAACCGATTTCAATGAAACTTTGCACGCTGATAGCAGGTACTCAACGAAAGGTTTTACACTTATTTGATAACGATAGGTTAAAAAGAACCGAAGTTATTGCAAAAAAACTCATTTGTTTAAACCCGCGGCTTCTATCGCGAATAACGATAGGTTACAAAGAACCGAAAATATTCCAAAAAAACTAATTTTTTTAAACCCGCGGTTTCGATCGCGTGTATATGATTGTTGTGGTAACTGTCGAGTTGGTAAATTGCTAATGGTACATCTATATTAATAATATTCTTATATTTTAAGTTATGAATATCCAAAAAGTGCAAAGCAATAGATCCATCATTCATGTTTCCTCGATACGTAAAATCAAAATTTGATAATTTAGTAGATATTTACAATCACGCAGTAACACAATTAGATTAAATGTTTATTCGTATTGATGCGCCAGGAGGTACAGAAAAAACTTTCTTGATAAATTTAATTTTGTCTAAAGTTAGAAGTAGTGGTAAAATCGCACTTGCAGTAGCATCTTCAGGTATCTCAGCAACTCTTTTACCCGGGGTAAAAACGGCTCATTCAATGTTCAAAATACCTATAGATATCGACAGACATGAAACGCCAGTTTGTAACATATCAAAAAACAGTGATAAAGCAAATCAGAGATGCTTGCTTAATTGTATGGGATGAATGTACAATGGATAACAAAAAATCAATAGAAGCTGTTGATAAAACATTACAAGATTTACGAAACGAACAAAAACAGAATGGGGGGCATAACTTTTTCATTTTCTGGTGATTTTCGTCAAACCTTACCGGTAATTAATAGAGGTACAAGAGCTGATGAAGTAAATGCGTCTCTTAAACGTTCCTATCTTTGGAATTATGTTAAAAAATTGTCATTAACAATAAATAGACTATGCGTGTCGGTCAAGAGGGAGATCCGAGTGCTCTTCAGTTTTCAAATTTATTGCTCGATATAGGGGAAGGAAATATAACTGATGAAAATGGAGAAGTTTCTCTATCGAAGGAATTATGTGAAGTAGTACCTTCTATAGAAGACCTTATAGAGAAAGTATATCCAGATATAAAGGATATTAAAAGTAAAGAGGGCTCATGGTTATCACAGAGAGCTATTTTGTGTCCTACAAATGAAATGGTGGCTCATATTAATAACATTATAATAGACAAGTTCGAGGCAAATGATATGGTCTACACATCTATTAATACTACGGTAAACCAAGATGATGCGACTAACTATACTGTTGAGTTTTTAAATTCAATAAGTGTACCAGGACTTCCATCACATACAATTAACTTAAAAATTAGGGCTCCAGTAATTTTATTGATAAATTTAAATCCACCTAAACTTTGTAATGGTACGAGATTACGAATCACCAAATTGCAAAGAAATGTCATTGAAGCTACTATATTAACCGGATCAGGAAAGGGAGAGAGTGTATTCATTCCTCGCATACCTCTTATTCCAAATAATTTTCCATTCGAATTCAAACGCATTCAATTTCCTGTCAGTCTTTCTTTTACAATGACAATAAACAAATCTCAAGGTCAAACAATGAGTATTACTGGAATAGATCTTCGAACTCCCTGTTTTTCACATGGACAATTGTATGTATCTTTATCTAGAGTGAGATCAAATAAAAATGTATATGTATGTGTTAATGAAGAAAAGACACGTAATGTAGTATATAGTGAAGCATTAAAATAATAAATAAATATTTATAAAGTAATAAACTAATGTATTAAATTACTTATTATCACTAGCATAATTTATATAAACGTATCTCTAATCGATGCAAGCACAGAATTGTATACTTCTGCTTGAATCCTATAAGACTTAAAATAGAGTGTAATTAAATTATTTTTATTATTATTGTATTTTTCGTAACCACTTTTTTATTGTGTTTATTATGATATATGAAAAAATATTTAGGAAGAATGGATTAAAAAAGTAATAATTTATTAATATAAAAAAATTTACCGATATGATGAAAAATATAATAAGAAAATTTTATATTCAAATTAGATATGGACATTGTGATCAGTAAAGAAGATTTAATAGAAATTGAGAAAGATTCAATGATGGAAAGTTCAATAAAAATAGAATAAGATGTTTTTTAAATTACTAATTTGAATTATATTATGTACTTTATATTTATATGATTAGAATAAACCTAATACATATAAATAAATTATAAGATAAATTTATGGAATAATATACTTAATGATAAAGTAAATGCCCAGCGAAGCGGGCGGGTACTGCTAGTACCTTATAAATTGGAACTGAGTTAATAAAAAAAAAGAAGAACGTATGCAATTATTTTTAAAAGATATGGAATGTATACAATCCGCCGGTAAAGTAAACTTCTTCTTTTTGTTAATTCATCAACTATTCTCTTCCTTTTCCTCTTCTTTCTCGTATTTTCTTTCTTTTCTTCTTCTTTTTCTTCTTCTTCTTCTTCTTCTTCTTCTCTTCCTCCTCCTCCTCCTCCACTATGGAGGAAGGCAGAAGGATAGGACTGAGGCTTCTGTACGGAGAAAATGGCGAGAATAAAGTAGACTGATATAATGAGTAATGAGTGAGGTTTAGGAAGAGATCAGAAAAGAATAGAACCCTTTTACACATACCCCTAAATAGTCGAAATGGTGATGGTGGTGATGATGATGATGATGATGATGATGATGGTGGTGGTGGTGGTGGTGGTGGTGGTGGTGGTGGTGGTGGTGGTGGTGGTGGTGGTGGTGGTGGTGGTGGTGGTGGTGATATGATGATGATGGTGATGATGGTGATGATGATGATGCTTATTCTCAGCGCTATTCTAGAACAAATTTGACTGAAAATAGTTGCAGGGTAGAATTTTGAAATGGTGAAGACACCAAATGGCCTCATCCAGTATTCTAGAATAGCTTCGTCCGTTCGAAGGAATTGATAGACTGGCAGGACAAATTACTGCATGAGACTGAACTCTGTGTCTCTGATGGAGGGGATAAAGTATGAATGAGTGTGTTTGTGTTAGTGGTGTTAGTTTGTAAAGCCCAATGATTCATGATAACTGCCAAGCTCTGTTCACAATCAAACTGGCATCCACTCGCAAAGGATGTTTCTTCTATGATCATGGACAGTAGGCCTATACCCTGCCACGTGCCTGAGAAATCTCATTTCAGCCGCTCGGTTGCGACTGGCCTGGCCTTTCGTTAAAGTCCAATTCTCATACCCATAAAGAAGTGTGGGAACAGTCATCACCTTCTAGAATTTTAGGCGTGTTCCTTTACTTGCTGACCTAAGGGTTCGCCTAACAGTCTCGCACATCAGTTTGAACTTATAGCCCAGGCATTCAAAATTGGTAACTTGTTTCAGGACAGTACCATCTATAACAATTTTTTCCCGTACGGGATGAGTTCCACGTAAAGCCGTCACCTTGGTCTTACGTGTGGATATTTGCAACGCACAGTCTTTGCAGATTCGTAAATTACACGAGCCGTAAATAGTATATGTGTAGCACACTGGTCTAGATTAAGAC
Source organism: Magicicada septendecula (assembly GCA_034769895.1). Classification (NCBI taxonomy): domain Eukaryota; kingdom Metazoa; phylum Arthropoda; class Insecta; order Hemiptera; family Cicadidae; genus Magicicada; species Magicicada septendecula. The sequence goes on along the minus strand of CM068368.1, from coordinate 3,271,128 downwards.
TAGAAAGGTTGCGGTGTTAAAATTCTACAAGACAATGGCAATACCTGAATTACTGTACGGTTGCGAAACCGCGTTCCCTCTTAAATAGACAAAAAGTCGACGTTACGACTGAATTTAAGTTTCTACGCAACGTTAAAGGCTAAAGTCGATTAGATAAACTATAGACTGGGTACATAAGGCTAGATTGTTATACACACGCTCTGCACAACAAAACAGAACAGTACAATAGTGGAGAATTCACTTACATATTGTTACGAAATCACATAATATTCGACGTGTTTCTCGGCTATTTTAGTGGAACCAGCTGTAATATTGTACAACAACAGCTACCGTTTAGAGTCAGTCTTACATCGGCGCTTAGTTCAGTTTCAGTGGCGATTTATTACAGTGCGGTTCGAAGTATTGTGGCGAAGTGTTGTGTGTTTTATAATTGAGCGGGACTCTATTAGTTGACATTTTTATTGCGTGTGAACAATTTTTTATTCGATTTGTTGTAAGAGACCATCTTGTTGATTACAAACTGTTTAATTGTGATAATTAAAGCTGGTGATTAGTGACTTAATTGGTGTCTTGTATTTTGTTTTCCACTGCACCATACGACGATCAAGTAGACCGTCGTAACCGCGAGAACAGGCCGATATTACACCACTAGCTACCATTGGTGCCAACTTTGTGCAAAGAAAAGTTCCACTGTTTACGATAAAACGAATCAAATTATGTACTTTAACTTTGTTACAACAAGACAATGATGGGATCATCTGCAAAACATTACAGGGGACCGATTGTCGAAAGTGGCAGTGAACTATAAAGCCTTTGGTAGAAGAGACGTGGGTCGTCCGAGGAGGAGGAGGAGGAGAAGAAGAAGAAGAAGAAGAAGAAGAAGAAGAAGAAGAAGAAGAAGAAGAAGAAGAAGAAGAAGAAGAAGAAGAAGAAGAAGAAGAAGAAGAAGAAGAAGAAGAAGAAGAAAGTACCTTCCATTGTAAAGAAAGTACCTTCCATTGTTAAACCAAATTAATACTGTTAATTGAAGTAGGCGTACCACAGGTAATTGACGATTAAAGTATTTCCTATCCAAATCTTTTCCTGATTTCCCTAGATACGTTATGATCCCACCGCTAGGAGTTATGTTATCCAACTTGACATACGGATATAGTGTCGTTATGTTCTTCCTTAAACCTATTTCGTCAGTGTACGCTTCAAGGCATTTGAATTTGTCGATTTTATTAAATATTATCGTCAGATATTAGCGTCTAAAAATTTACGACCGGTTTAGCAAACGGGTTCTCCGTTTCTGACACTTTCTTGTTCACAGAATTTTGTTTACATTATTACTGCGTGTTAATATAATTTTTTTATTTTTTTTTTAAATAAAGTCTAATTGCGTTGAACGTTTTATGAGCGAAAAGGACGCTTGAATACAACATTCACGTGTAAAAATTTATGAACCTGTCCCAATGTCAGAAGAAGAAGACTGTTGCAAGTTTGCCGAAGTAAGACAAACTTACTCGACGATAGAACACACACACATACGGCGAAGTTTTCCTTCCTTTTTCTGTTTGGCAAAACTGAAAGTGTGACTATATATATTTTACGCTGTGTAGTACTTAGTCTTTATCAGTGACGTAACTATACGAGGAGGATCAGGCACTTAACGTATACCTGTTTATAGGCCAGTTGCGTGTGCTAAATAAAAGGTTATAAATAATCGTATAAACAATTATGTGGGGAGGAGAATCTTAAAAATCTCATTTGTTCTGAGGAAAATGGAGAGTCCAACCTTCAAGCTAGTGTCACCTTCTCCCCAGACTCTAGTCTCATAACCCCCCCCCCCACAAGGAACAGCTTTTATTTACGCCGCTGACTGGAGTGTCTTTGAAAATTTTGTCTTTTTTTTGAAACTATTAAAACTAATTTTAAATATTTTTGACAAGCACCCGTTAACTCAAAAACGTTAGGTTCTTTATTTTAAGTTTTACTGTGTTATAAGCATTGTGTATTCTTCTTAAACGAATCTTTTCCTCAACCATGGCTTTTATTTATTTCAGCAGTACACTAAAACCTAAAAAAAACCGTTGTCACCTAACCTCACAAACGAACACAACACGTATTTTCGCTTTGCATTAATAAATAGGACAATTTACAATTAGTACACTTCTTCTTTTCCACATCGTAATATATCGATACAATGGCATATTAAAAACTTCGAAAATGTACTGCAGGAACGGATAAAGTTGCTGTTCCGTTGCCGCTAATAGCATTTGTTTATTTACTTCTTACTATGGAAATTAATTCTGGTCTCTATGGTGTTGCTGACACCTTTATACACGTCAACAAAAGAGCATAATTAAAAGGGCCTAAATCGTGCGAAAGGGGCAGAATATAAAATTCCAAGTTAGACAGTGTTTTTCGCCTTGTGTCAAAGGTTACCTGAGCAAAATTTGGTGGCAATCGGTGTAACGGTGTCGATTTGTATTCAATACAAAGAAACAAATCCTCAGACTTTTATATAGATTATATCAGTTAAAAAAATGTATAGGCTTTTATTGTTGTATAGGCCTATATATGTGAATACATCATTGGTCTGACAAAAATCCATTTTATTGTTATCCATTCAGGTTAACTGAATATCTTTGTAATAATTATTCATTACATAAACAACAGTTTAAAGACCAGGGTTATGTGTCTATAGAGACGTTTCGGGTGCGCACTGTGAAACAAACAGCTCTGCCCCACGTCTTACTACACAATTCAGCAGCAGAAACATTAACTACGTCAGGGCTGTGTGCGTGTGTGTGTTATTGTAATAGCCTTTATCGCTTCATAAATCTACAACTACTACACTAATGTCTCTACTTGTTCTCCCCGGTACCGTGAATTATAGGGGAGGAAAGGCTGTTTGTTGAAACACTCACAAAAGAGACGTGTGGGGTAGATTAATATTTCATGCGGCATATTCACGACACCGTTTTATGATTGGTCACTCTACAATTGACACTTTTTTGTTTGCGAACGATCAGGCTATTTGTCGGACTCGGAAAACAGGTTGCAGATGGATATACATTTGTTAATGTATCGGAATAAAGTTTTATATAGTGGTGTGCAACAGTGATAATTCTGCTTGTGATTTTAACCACTAACACAACTTTCTTCATTATAAATTTGTTAAATCGAATCTGCAAAGATTCTTGATTGCAAATATCCACAATTAAGACTAAGGTGACGGCTTTTCGTGGAACTGGTCCCGTACGGGAAAAACTGTTATAGATGGTACTGTCCTGGAACAAGTTGCAATTTTGAATACCTGGGCTACAGTGTGTATTATAATGCACGCAACGGCGTTGTGAGTAAGTTGAATAAGTTTAAAGTTATGTGCGGAACCATTAGGCGAACCCTGAAGTCAGCAAGTAAAGGCACACGCCTATAATTCTACAAGGTGATGGTTCTTCCCACAGTTCTTTATAGGTCTTAGAATTGGACTTTAACGAAAGGCCAGGCCAATCGATTCCAAGCCGCTGAAATGAGATTTATCAGGCACGTGGCAGGGTATAATCTCCATGATCATAAAAGAAACACATATATTCGACAGGAAGTGAATATTATGAGTATACTAGACAGGATCGCCCAGTATCGGCTGAATTGGTGGGAACATCTTTGCCGAATGGATGACTGCCGCATCCCCAAACAACTATGGAACTATAAGGCGAGGGGACGGAAAGGTGTGGGACGTTCGAGGAAGCACTGGAGTGACCGGCTCTAATCTTTGCCTATTTGAGACCGGAACAAACCATCCTTGGTTTAATCCTTGAAGATGATGATGATGATATCAACGACACCGTATTCTGTTTAGGTTGGAAAAAATCGTCTACTGATTGTCAACACTTAACTCAACCGTTTGACACTTGGCTTTCCACCTATCTCTCTGTCCGTGTATTTGGGAAATGTCTCGTTTTAACTTGTAAATGCATCAATCAATTTTCATAAACACACAGCCCTCCATGTGAACATTTTACTTCACATATGCTATAGCCCATTATAAACTAATAAACTGACAAATGTATACAACCAGTACCGTATTATCTTAACGGGTTGGATCCTATCTTAATCTATGTGGCCGAAGTTAAACGAGTAGGATAACTTTTATTCAAGTAAGCTTTCTGAACTACAGAACTCGCTCCATATATCGAATAATTTTTTTTTTGTATCGGCAATCTAAGGACCACATGCCAATATCAATTCTTTATTCGTTTTTTTTTCAATTTTTTAATTGAATTTTTTTTAATTTTAATAATAATAAAACGATTTATAAGAATATATCTTTTTCTATTTGTATCGGCCACCGGAGGACCACATGTCAATTTCAATTCTTTATTCCTTGTTCTTTCTTTTTCTCCAATATTCTTTCATCTTTTCACTGTGTCTCTTCTTCCTGTCTTCAGTCCACTTTGAACCTACGTTTTTCTCTCTCCTACCCTGGACTCCTTCCATTTTTAACACTTTTGCCCATTTTTAACACTCTTTCAATTGCTTCTTCTGCGTTTATATTATTCTTTTCTAAATCCTTTTGGACTTCCTTAATCCAACTTGATGTTGACTTCTTCCCCCACAGATATTTGAAGATCCGCTTTGTTAACCTATTGTCGTCCATTCTATATATATGTACAAAAAATAATAGTCTTCTTTTTCTCATTGTTTCTGTTATATCTTCTACACTATGCTATACTTCATCATTATTTCTTAATTTCCAACCTTCTGAAGTTTTTTGTGGGCCTAATATTTTCCTAATAATTTGTCTTTCCAAAAATTGTATTTATTGGTAGAACAAATCATATTATTATTGGTATACTAATCCAATATTGCGCAATATCGTCTAAAATAGCTGGAACAGCTTAACCGAACGGATGACTGCCGCATCTCCAAACAACTATTGAATCGTAAGCCGAAAGGATGGAGAGGTGTGGGACGTCCGAAGAAGCGTTGCAGTGACCAGTTGCAGTCTGCCTGGTTGGGACCGGAAGAAACGATTTTTGGTTTAATCAATTGGTCAAGAAACACAATTGGGCGGTGACCGTACACAGTTTTTATAAAATAACCGTAAATAACGTTTTTTAAAACTGTGACTACACAGATTCTTTTAAAGAAAATAACTGTATTTTAAAAGCTTTGAGACCGAGGTCCAGTAGACCAGTAGAAAGCCAGTGGTGGCGTGTAAATAGAGTGCGAAGACTGTAGTAGTTTTTATATTGGACAATCAGGCAGAAAATTCTTGCATAGGTACAAGGAACGTCTGCCTAAGGGTGACATTAAGAACACTAAATCGAACTTTGCCTTACATGTTATAAATCATAGTCATAATTATTTCAGTTTCCGAATCAGTTCCAAACCACTGCATTTCCGCAAAAAGAACAAACTCATGGACGCACTGGAAGAGTTTGAAATTTACAGAGCCTCCAAAACTCAGAGTGATCAGCTTCCGAATGAAAAACTTTCTTTCAAATCCAACGAGGTATTTGATACAGCTATACGCTTGCTAGAACAATATGATAGATAAGTGAGGGCACAGTATGATCGTGAGATAACGCGGGTTGGGAGTCGTTTTAAATAACGGAATGTGTGTGACTTTTATTAATTGACGTATACTCCATGTGAGTGATCATATTTTGTCACCTGATGATTGGACTATAAGTCTCGAAACGCGTTGTGTATAAAATATAAAAAAAAAGAAGTTGCAAGGAAGGGAACCTGGATACACAAGGTAATTTTAACAATTTAATAAGGATTTAGGTAAGGTACATATATAATGTTCTGTTATACATATTTGTTACACACATATATAATATTCTGTGTCAATAGATTAAAGTTGACAGTCACTGTGAGAGTAGACTGGCAATTGATCGCAAACTGATTTCACTGCTTCCACAATCACCTCGTCCATCGACTGTCAGAGGCAGATTGTGCGATAGCTTGCAAGGCACAGACATTACCTTTACTGCTTTATCCGTATATTGTACGTTGTATGCATATCTACTCAATGATACTGACAGGTGAAGATATCAGCAACTGTAAAATGCCACACTCCTCACCACCGTCATGCATACAATAGATTACGATGCTATTCAGCTGACGTCACGCGATTTTCGAAACATGAATATAATCAACACACACACACATACTTTCGCATGTTATATTTTTTTTAAATGACGGTATTTCAACAGCACTCTTAATCTTTTACGACAACGTAAGCCCCATCCTTATGTATATTACTCAAGCGTCTTCCCTTAACCTCATCATCATCATCCCCTTCACAATATGTCATAGGCAAGGTGTTGCCTCTGTTCCTCCTTCAAAGATCCTCCAGCCGTCTCTTCCTGGATCCACCAACACACCAGAAACGTTCTGTCAAAAGTACTCATAATACTAGCATTTTTATAAATCTGTAACTCATTTATAACAAATCCTAGAGACATGCAATTTTTTACAATAGGAAAGGGAGATTTCAATAAACATTCACTACCATTGTCTGTAATGTCTCTGAGTTATTCTGATTAAAAAAAATGTCTTCATTGTAGTACACAGAATGCAAACGACTCGCTGAAACCTGTGTCCTATAGGTTCGTATTTCCAGACTTGTTTGGCCAGCCTGGAATCTGACGTTCTTTCTAAATGATCTTTCCGCCGTTGTATGTAATCTTTTAATTTTTCATTCAAGTTAAAAACTTGTATCTCTTCTCTTATGGCCTCATTCTTTATACTGTCGAGTTTAGAACAACTTTTAACTCCTCGTAACAACGCCATTTCCGAGGCCTGTATTTTACTGTCTTGTTTCTTGGTTGTTGTCCACAATTTAAACCCCATAGGTTAGTACAGGGATTGCCATAACTTTGTAGTAGCCTACTTTAATTTTGTACCTTGACGTACCTTTTTTCTGAAAATATGGTTGATTGTCCCACAGATCGTATTTCTTGTATCCTTTATGTGACGATTTCATTAATAGAAAGTAAAAAAAATAAAATAAAATAAAATAGGAAATATAAAAAGGAGAGAAATTTAAATTTTAAAAATCGCACATTTAAACAAATTTTAAACCCCTGAAATAACTCAAAATAATATTCAATAAAGAGATTTAAAAGGCCAAAAAGGAATGCGAGTGTAAAGGTAAGGAAACCCTTTAATAATTTACCATGCATTGACATGCGGTAACCGGAATCAACTTGCATACAGACCCTTAAACAAAACTAATAATACCTGTAAATTGCAATTAAATAAATAAATAAACAATAACACAGTAGGATACTATAATTAATTCTGAAGTAAAGCATATCTTTGGATAATTAATAGGTCAAATATTAATACCGTAAATATCGAATAAATGTGGAACTATTTTATGGTGAAGCGTAAACTCCGCGCAGTTAACTTACCTGTCCTAACATAGTAAATCAGTCGAGATGGAGCGTTCTCGTTGTAAACAGTACATACCGGAACCATGCCCCAAAAGTACGACAATATTTGTTTTTTTTTAAGTGTAGATTTAACAATGTGCAGAGGAATGTAGCAGTAAATTAGTGTGTCATAAAGTAAACATGTAATCTATAAAAGAAATAGGAAAAAATAAGTGTGAGGGATGACATCTCTACTGACTAGTGTGTAAGATATCAATGTTTCTTTAAAATAAAAAGGTACGAGGTACCTAAAGTGACAACCTTTTATCAATAATGATGTGACGTGCATTTCTGTGGCAAACAAAAACATTAACTAGAGTTATACTACTAAAGAGGGTTAGCTACCACAATTCTGAGAACCACATACCAGCTTCATAATGACCGAATCACTTCAGGAACTTCAGCAGGAAAGAAAACTACAATAAAGATCGACCATCTGTAGACACCCCAAGAGCAGGACACGGAGTAAACATCAGGATAGCAAGGTGACGCGGAAGCCTGTCTTCCGTGGTTAATTAACATTCAAACAAATGATTTGTAAAAGATTCTTTAAATAACTACATAAAAGACTTTAATAATAGTCACTTTGTAACATGTAGTATGTCATACGATTAAAAAATATTTGTAGTAGCAAGTAATGCTTATATTATAAAGCTTCTCTGATACTAAAAGTTAAATCAAGGCCATTCTTCAAATGGCCCCCCAAATAGTATGATAGTTTATGAGTAACTGAGCTTTACTTACAAACCAGTTCAATATCCCGGATCCGTGGAAAATGCTAGCATATAACATTCCTTATTTTGAGGGCCCCTTGAGAAAATATGTTGTAAACTGTGAACTATATATTAAGAATACTTTATGTTGAAAACCTCATGTAGAGCTGTTAAAGAAATCGTTTAATAAAGAGATGTCATTACATAACACATAATACTGAGTGAATAAATCATCAGACACCCCTGTAAAATTTCCTTTAATTCTAACGACAGCTTGTAAAATTAATAATTAGAAGTTGGTTACGACTATGGCAGCCCGTGCAATTGATCCGAGGCAATTATGCACAGGTTCCCGATGTTATAACGTAGGTAAGACGTTATATTTAATCTCTTGTATTTAATCATTATCATCATTTTCAACAAGGATTAAACCAAAAATGTTTTGTTCCGCTCCCAACTACGCCTGGCAACCCCCGATGCTTCTTTGCACGCCCCACACCTCTCCGTCCTTTCGGCTTGTAATTCCATAGTTGTTTGGTGGGTAATCCTACCGAATATATTGTTAACATACGGTTCCTGCCGCGTACATCGACATTTCGTCTGAGATCTTGAACAGTAGTATATCCTGACACGTGCCTGAGAAATCTCATTTCGGCCGCTTGAACACGAGTGGCCTGGAGTTTCGTTAAAGCCAAATTCTCAGACCTACGGAGAAGTGTGTAGGACGATCATGCTTCTACATTTTTGTCTTTACTCGTTGATTCTAGAGTAAAGCGGGAATAGACAGCAATCGATCGTGGGGCGTTGTGACGAGACCGTAGAGGAGTTGCAGGCAGTGCGTCGCGAGCCGGCAAAGGGTGCGCACCCAGACATCGGTTAACTTGTGTGGTGTGCTTTATTTTAATGTGTAGTAGTTTAGTTTTAATGTGTTAACGACGTCCACACGGGACTGAAATCTGAAGATGAGGCCTTGAGCCTCGAAACGCGTTATTTAATTAAATACAATAAGAAGTCACCCGACGGATGAAAAAAAGGTAAATTAATTTTAATCTGTATTGAATCGTGACTTGGATACCAGAGAACATGAGTTTGAGATTCTAGAGTTCTCCTGATGGTACCGCACACATGGTTGAACTTATGTAGCTTATTCACCACGTCATTGTTTGTAATGTAAGGCACCTTACAGCCCAGATATACAAACGTTACTGACCTGCTCCAGAACAGTACCATCTACAACAGTGTTTGCTCGTATGGGATCAGATCCATGAAAAGCTATCTTCTTTGTCTACAATGTGGAGATCTGTAATCCGATATCCTTGCAGATTTAACTCAATTAGTGTACAGCCATGGATACACAGGAACAATCACCCGGCAAGCTATTAAAAATTTCGGTGGAATTCCAAAATCACATTTAAAGTAGGCCTATTTCTAAGTCAGTTGCATGTGTTTAAATAAGTCTTATAAATAACAATTGTTGTCTTATTATTATTAATATAATATGTCTTACTGTTATTATTAATATAATAATACTGTAATAGAAAAAGAAGACTATTTATTTTTTTGGACATTTGTATATAATGGAGGACAATAGCTTAACAAAGTAGATCTTCAAATATCTGTGGGGGAAGAAGTCAACATCAACTTGGATTAAAGAAGTCCAATAGGATTTAGAAAAAAATAATATAAACGCAGAAGAAGCAATTGAAAGAGAAGTTTTTCGGGCAAAAGTGTTGAAAATGGAAGGAGTCCAAGGTAGGAGAGAGAAAAACGTAGGTTCAAAGTGGACTGAAGACAGGAAGAAGAGACACAGTGAAATGATGAAAGAATATTGGAGAAAAATAAAAGAACAAAGAATAAAGAATTGAAATTGGGATGTGGTCCTTACATGGCCGATACAAAAAAAAACAACTGTATTGCTAAAGAACTAGTAGACTAATTGGAATCTTCGTAATTCTTCCCATAATAGAAAAAGTATCTAATATCAAAATGTATGTATTACTAAATGTACTTCGTTCAAAATATCTAGCGAGTTCTTCATCTCAGGGAGCATACTTGTGTGTGTGTGTGTGTGTGTGTGTGTGTGTGTGTGTGTGTGTGTGTGTGTGTGTGTGTGTGTGTGTGTGTGTGTGTGTGTGTGTGTGTGTGTGTGTGTGTGTGTGTGTGTGTGTGTGTGTGTGTGTGTGTGTGTGTGTGTGTGTGTTTACGACACACTGATAAGGTAGTAAAAGGCAAGAACGTTGCAAGTTTTGCATAATCAGGCTCGCTTATAGTCGATAAGCAGAGTGATTGTGAAGTTGTATGGTTTATTCATGAAGCCGGGAGGAGAACACTTTATGGCGATGTTTCTATTCCCGTATTGAACTCACACAACGTGTCGCTGCCGCCTCTCACAAAACAAAATCTAAAGTGTAATATACTGTAAACAGATAGATAAAATATAAACAAAATATATTTTGTTGTCTTGTTTTGTGAAATTACATTTTTGATCCTGATTGACGTCACTTTATACAAGACGCCCAACACAAAAGAAATTAAAAACAAATATTTTTTTTGTTTATCTCGAAAATATTATTCATGTAGGCCTATAACAAATTCATGAAACAACCCTCAGCTTTTATATACGCTGATATTTGCCGCAGTACGAAATACAGTTCGGGGTGTGTATAGAGTGCGGAGAAGCAGTGCACAGGAAGAACGACTGTAGACACCGACCAAATTGCTTCCTGTGTACGGAAAAAAATGTAGTTCCAGACCTGCAGTCTATTCCAAAGACGGGCAGTTATCTTCGTTTTCAAAAGAGTACTGACGAGGTAAAAAAGAATAAAAGAATATGAAGTTTCTGCAGGATTTTACCCAGCGGCTCAAAATGACATCAGAAATTTCATCAAAAAATTGTAAAAATTCAGCAGTTTGTCACACTAAAACTGAAAATTCACGTTTATCTGTTCCTTTGTGTGGAAGTGCGTGTCTAGTATGTTAGTGCGCGCGCGCGCGCGATCGGGTTCTTTTGTCCCCCCCTCTTGTCTTTCAGAACGCTCGAAATCTCACGTACAGCCAGCTAATAATAAATGAGCCCTTTGTGTTTAGTGACTGGGATTTGAGAGGAAGAGGGTTTTTGTTATGAGAACTGAGGGCTAACAGCGGGAGTCCGCTGCTTGATTGGGATGAAGTGTGTAAGTTGGGGTGTTGTTAATAAAGAACTCGCAGCGCAGCGAAGCAGAAGTACTTACTGAATTAATTCACGTCATGAAATCCATCCTTAACTATACTTATGAGATGTATAGAAATGGTAGAAATTGAATAGTATAGTCAATGAAAATAAATTTAGTGCAAACATTAATGCAAAGAGCTATGTTTCAATTACAAGAAACGGCAACAGAGTACTCACTGACAATTTCAGTAAGAAAGACCAAAACCATGGCCTTTAAAGGTATCCAGTGAGGACTAAGATAATTATAAACAACAGCACTTTAGAACAAGTGAGCCGTTTCAAATATCTCGGCTGTGCAGTAAGCTATGAATCTAAATATGATATAAGAGAGAAGATAAGTAAATTTAGGAATATTTGTGGTACGATTCATAGAAATCTTAGAAATAAAACAAGACACAGCACAAGGATTAAATTTTATAAGACAATTGCAATACCCATGTTGATTTATCCGAGTGAGGCGTGGGTCATGACAAAAAGGAAAGCGGCAAGATTCAGAGTGCACAAATGCAGTTTCTTCGAAATACTTAAAATTATACATTGCAAGATAGAGTAAGGAATAAGGATGTCAGAGCAGAACTCAAAGTAAAGGACATTAATGAAATTATTTCAATTTAAAGAAGACAATGGTGGGATCATCTGTAAAGGACGACAGAGGATCGGTTGCCGAAAGCGGCATTGAAATATAAAGTCATCGGTAGAAGAGACGTGGGTCGTCCTGTGACGATTTAAAGAATGTTTAAATAGCACAAATTAAATTTTTGTTTTTATAACAAGTAAGAGTATTATCCACCCCTTATCTGTACCAAGATTCCTGCATCAACGTGCAAATTGTCCAGTACGAACACGCAAAGTATGATGTTATTAAGCTAAAAATAATAATTCCGTTAATTAAATAAAAAGACGTACTAAATAAAAAAGGAAATACCTAATTCATAACCAAAAGGTAGCATAAAATATTACTAGTTAATTAATGAATACTTAATACTACTAAAGGAACGAACTACTTTCTCAGCGCGTAAAACCGCGCCAGCTTACAGACTCCTCGCCGCTAAACGATGCCCCATTCGCCGGAGAAACTTCGACATGTAAGGATGTCGCAAATGTGTTGTCAAATTACACGTCGGTGTATACCGTTCAAATACTATACTATCACAGTAGTAGTTATTTTAATTTAACCCAATGTAGCGTTGGGAAATAGTAAAAAAAAATAGTAATGTAGTGCGTGAAGAAATATGGGTAATATGTAATATAAAAAAGAACTTAGCCGACACATCTCTTAACAAACAGTAAGTGGTAAGATATGTTCCTTACCATATTTTAGTGCTGCTAAAATAAGAACTATTAAAATGTAAACTGTGAACAACCGACTCCAGAAGAAGAAAATAACAACAACAACCGTATGGACTTCTAGTACCAGAATCCAATCATCATGAACTAAACTACCTTTCGGAAACAATCAACCAAATGGAGCATCAAGAGGAACATTGTATCACACCCAAGAAGATGACTGAAGAAGACCATCACGGACCCACAGCAACCTCATGTTCTATTCAGGTGATATTAAATCATAACATTTGTAAAAATTTGTTTCAACAAAAAAAACTGTAAAGAGCTTTTGATAACTTAAAGATTAATATATAAATATTTGTAATCTCTGTAATGATGTAGTAATAACATTACGATGTTTAGATGTAAAGTAATTCTAAAATTTATACCAAACTATTCTTCAAATAATTAGGTTGAAGTTGTGATAAATTAAAATATTGCAAAGTTGAGACCCGGATCCGTGGTACTTGAAATAATACCTAGCTGAATGGTTTTGAGATAAAAGGAGTAAGAAGTAAAAATTTACAAAATATTTAATGCAGAACTTATTAGAATCTTTCTTTTAAAAGTAAAGTAAAGTATGAGATTTAAATATGATAATAAAGAGATGTTTTTGCTAACACCCAGCGAGTGAATAAATTTATGCAATCCTTGACTAATTACTAATTAATAATGTGTTATAATTTGTTGGTAAGTAAAGTTTACTAACAACGGCAGCTAGTTTAATTAACAGGTAACAATTGAACTGGTTCCCGACTTTTGTAATGTCTTGACAAGGGAGACGTTACAGTCCGAGGATGCGATGGGTGCCGGAACAGGTTTATATAACCTAATCCTTGAAGAGGAGAAGAAGAAAAAGACAAACGTTAATCTATTGTTCAACGAAAAGCTCAGTGGCTCAGAAGAGGTGGACCGATATACCTATAACATGTATTTTGGAACTGATGTTTTTCTGAAACGGATGTTACAGTGACTGAAAAGTTGAAATACCTGTTCCGATTCAACGATAACTGAAAAGTCGAAATACCCGTTCCGATTAATCGCGGCCTCGCGATTCCGGGTTCCGGGAGCCCCCTACGTATCTAACCAATAAATGAGTACTTCGAGTACAAAGTCACTTTTTGGTGCTGAATACTTCATTCTGCGCATGTGTCAATTCATATACAAGTACGAAACAGCGAGGTTCAGAATATCTCTATGCTCAAGATACGAATCTGTTTTTAATAAATGAAAAAAAAATCATAGAGATGTAAACATTTATTCTCGTGTGTTATGCAGATATAAGTTATAATACAGATTATAATAACAAATTATGTATTATACTAGTCACCAACTAGGTAAATTTTGTAAAAGCGAATTATATTGTGTTATAACCTACAGAGTGGCTGATAAGCCATATAGTACTTTTTGTTAATGTGATTCGGAGATGATTTGAACTTTACTGCACATCTCACGTAAATGATGAAATTGTTGTAATTATTGTGGCTTACTGTTATGTTTTTATTATATGTAGCTGATGTTTTTTTTACATTATTTGTTGTGCTATTATGTGCACTCTAAATTTCATTTTGTAAGATAAACAAACTATTAATTTACTATTTGTTTAATAATATAATAATTTAAGAGCACAGAATCTTACAATAAACACTAAAAATACGAAACATTCGGATTTGGGTTATAATTCTTTTTAGTCTGACAACCTATTAGATTTTTACAAGTTTTTTTTAATTTTTTATCTCTTTTTTGGCTCATGGGGTTCCAAAATTGTTAGTTAAAAATACTCTTTAATGTGATACGTTACATGAATTTTTTTTATTTTATAAAAATTGCCACCCACTTTTTGGGCCCTTACGTCCAAATATTTTGAAATTTTAAAAACAAACACTATTTCCATATTGTGGCTCTAGAGAATATATAGGAACTGTGTATAAAATGTATAGCGTTATAGTGACATATAGTGTTTACAACTAGAAAAGTTAAATTTACAACTACAGTAAAGTAAAATTAAATTAAACCAAAAGTAAAAATACGTTTTGAAGACAATTACTAAATAAATGCTTTTCTTTGTCGCGTCTCTCTTTGATGAGTGAAAGAAACGTGCAAACGGACACAACGTGTTACATACAAGTCGCGGGACCGCACACACAATAGTTACTACAATAAACACTGATGCAGTATCGATTTCTACTGCACACGAAGCCGCGGAACTGTTTCCTCTTAGGAGAAATTAAACTGTCTGCAGATCAGCTGTTCCACATTAATTGGCGTTTATTGCGAAGTTAGTAGCGCGCCCTCCGCCGACATTCATACTTATTAAAACTTTGTTCCCCCACGCTCGTGTTTAGAAACAAATTACAAAGTAATTAAACAAATTAATGACTCATTACTTAGCCCTGCTAAATATTAATATAGATAAGCGATTTCTTTAGGGTATTCTGTGAATCGATAGAGAAAGAAGAAATGGTTTAACTTGGTTACAGAATTTTCCAGGCTATATATTGTGTGTGTGTGTGTGTGTGTGTGCGCGCGAGCGAGCGCGCGTGTGTGTGTGTGTGATTAAAATAACCCGCCTTCCCTGTTCAGTTCTGGAACGTTTCTTCTTCTTCTTCTTCTTCTTCTTCTTCTTCTTCTTCTTCTTCTTCTTCTTCTTCTTCTTCTTCTTCTTCTTCTTCTTTTCTTCAAGGATTAGGTTATATAAACCTGTTCTGGCACCCATCTCATGCTCGGACGGTCCATGTCTCTTCTACCAGTGGGTTTATAGTTCAGTGCCGCTTTCCCAGTAGATGATCCCACCATTGTCTAACTTGAAATAATTTCATTCAAATCCTTTACTTCGAGTTATGCTCCGATATCTTCATTCCTTATTCTACCTTGCAATGTATAATTTAAAGTATTTCGAAGAAACTGCATTTGAGCACTCTGAAACTTGGAGCTTTCCTTTTTTGTCTTGACCCACGCCTCACTCGGATAAATCAACATGGGTATTGCAATTGTCTTATAAAATTTAATCCTTGTGCTGTGTCTTGTTTTATTTCTAAGATTTCTATGAATCGAACAACAAATATTCCTAAATTTATTTATCTTCTCTCTTATATCATATTCGGATTCATAGCTTACTGCACAGCCAAGAAATTTGAAACGACTCACTTGTTCTGAAGTGTTGTTGTTTATAACTATCTTAGGCCTCACTGGATATTTACCTTTAAAGGCCATGGTTTTGGTCTTTCTTACTGAAACTGTCAGTGAGTACTCTCTTGCCACATCTTGTAATTGAAACATCCTTCTTTGTAAATCATCCTCATTTTCTTGAATAAGAACGATGTCATCCGCATATATCAGGGGACAATCACAAATTGATTGTTAAGCTGTATTCCCGAACTCACTCTGGATTTCCATGCTGAACACAATTGTTTGCAAATATAATTTCTTTTTCTTCTTCTTCTTCTTCTAATCTCTTAAGGATTATAGGGCCAGTGGTGTGTTTCGTCTTACTTGTTCCCAGCACTTCCTATGTTCCAAACTGGATGGCGCCTAAGGGATTAGACGACCCTTACTCTCGCACGCGCGCTCACAACCGACCAGGCACGACCGGTGGTTCAGGTACAAATAAGTATACGGTCCAATCTATCGTCATCATCATCTTCAAGGATTAAACCAAGGATGGTTTGTTCCGGTCTCAAATCGGCAAGGATTAGAGCTGGTCACTCCAGCGCTTCCTTAACTATCTTAGTCCTCACCGGATATTTACCTCATTACGTTACGTTAAGTTACGTTTCATAACTTCTGGTTTTTCTTTATTTATCGTCATGACGCATTTATGCTTAAGTATCGTGTTTGTTTGGTGAAGCATAACAATGTGGAAACATACTGTTCGCTACTGTGTGCTGCGTTGTACCTCTATGGTAATCAGTCGAGCGGAGGTTAACTTAAGAATATCCCCCATATTCGAGAGAAAGTCGTCCCCTTATCCACTTGTACTGTGTTCGCATTTCACAACAAAACAATTTAAAGCGTTTGCTGTTAATGAACTTGAATTCCAAGCGCTATCAATTGACATTTATTACAAAGAAGTTTTTGGAGAAGGCAAGTGCTACTAAACAATTTCTGCAAACTTTCTCTCTTTATTGGAACTTTGTGTTTCCGTTTTCTCAGAAACTAATTATCAAGAAACCAAATAAATTAATAACTCGTTAATCTAAATATTGGGGGGAACGGTTCTGTTTTTAGTAAACTGTTATTAAACGGAGAAAATTAAACGCGTCTAAATCGAGATAAAGAAACCATCGCTTTGTTTCTGCTTGTTTCCTTTTGCGAAAGGGGGGGGGGTAATTGAGGCGAGGATCCGATACAGTGGTGAATATAGAAGCTGCTCGTGGTAGGGGATGGGATGAGACTAGCTTGAAGGTTCGGCTCCCCGACCCAACCTGACGTTGGTGGGGACACGATCAATTATCATTAATTTAGCTTTCGCTTTGTTAAGTATCAGTCTATACTTCTCACTCTTGGTGCGGCTGTGCCAGTCAAAACATTCCATAGTTTGTAAACCAATTGGAAGTTAGAAAATTGTGTTGTTTAGTATCAAGTGTTGTCTCCACTACAGATTCTGCGTGGAGTAAGACAAGGATGTATACTATCACCGCTTTTATTCAACATCTTCTCGGAAGGTATTTTTAGAGACGATTTAGATGAATGTGACGTGGGAATTTCTCTGAACGGTGGAAGAATAAATAACATACGTTATGCGGATGATACCGTCATATTCGCAGATAGCTTAGAGGGGCTGCAACAACTAATGAATAGAGCGACAGAAAGCAGCCGTCAATATGGTCTAGACATCAATGATAACAAATAAGCTAATGACTGCATCCAAGAACAAGTTCACAAACTGCACCCTTAACGTAAACCAAAGGCCAGTTGAACGTGTAAGAAAATTTATATGTCTTGGTACTATAGTCAATGAACAATGGGACCATTCTCAAGAAATAAAGAACAGAATTAAAAGGCAAGAGCAGTGTACACTACAATGACCAGTTTATTTAAGTCACAATTTAACAATAAACACAAAGATGAAACTTTTACGCTGCTACATATTCTCGGTCCTCTTCTATGGTGTAGAATCTTGGACTTTGACTGAAGCCACAACTAAAAAATTGGAATATTCCAAAATGTGGCTTTACCGTAGAATACTGAGCATTTCATGGACAGCACATATAACTAATGTTGAAGTTCTTAGAAAGATGAAGAATAAAAGGGAAGTTATTAACGCAGTGAAGATAAGAAAGCTTCAGTATCTGGGACATCTCATGAGAAAGGCGAAGAGATTTTACTTATTGCAGTCCATACTACAGGGAAAAGTACGTGGAAAGGGAGGAGTTGGGTGACCGAGAATATCACGGGTGAGAAATTTAAGGACCTGGTTTAGCATGAATACAACTGACTTATTCCGTGCAGCAGTGCAGAAAGTTAAAATAGTCTGTATGATATCCAACATCCGAAACGGATAGGAACTGTCAGAAGAAGAACATATATTCAGTTCAGTTCGTAGTCCTTCAGTCTTTCGACTGGTTTGTACCCTCCCCGCATATACCCGTGGTGGGTGTGGTACTGAGTCTCTCACAGGTATATGGGACCTACAGTTTAACGCCGGATCCGAACGGCAATTTTTTTTTTTTTTGGGGGGTTTATACTAGGCAGGATACCTCTCGCTGGGTTGCCATTACCTTGCGAGGGGGAACGGTCGTATCTAAATCAGATGGCCCCTGGCGGGAACTGAACCCGCGCCGACAGCGTAGCAGCGTCACACGCTAGCCACTACACCACGACCGCTCCAACATATATTATGGTTTCATTTAATATGAGACGACATTTATATTTTTATTAAAATTAATGGATGGCAGGGTAAAAAAAGTAATTGAAATATTATAATGTAATAGCCATATCTCAACTACTGCATGGTAGTGAGACTTGGATTAGAAAGGACAAACAGATATCTAGAATACAAGAAGCGGAAATGGGTTCTTGAGAGCTGTAAAGGGTTGTACCAGGACAGATCTTATCAGAAATTATCATATTAGAATGGAGATAGGCATAGCTGAAAGCTTAAATGAGGAAAATCTCCCGGTACAAAACGGAGTGGCGGTTACACGTAGAGAGAATGGATCAAACTGGATTTTGAAGAAGAGCCCTTGACTATCGTCCAAGGGGGGGGAGACGTGTGGGAAGACCCCCGTAAGCGTTGATTGGGTGACTTCCATTGAGACTGGGACAGGCTACTAGCTTAAACCCTAAAGGACGACGACGACTTCTCATGAGCACCTGAAATAAGTCCCTCGTAGTAATAATGAACGGCCATTACCCCCCAATATCATGGGCTGAAGCTGGCCAGTTCTGGCGACGCCACCTTCCTTAAATGCCGAACGACTGCATAAGGCAGCCTAATACAGCCTAGCTCCTAGACTCCTCAGGTGGGGAAAAGAGGACCGATTGTTATATTAGTCAGCTCATTTCCCAAATTCGCAATGGTTCAAAAATAGAATTTTACATAAACAGGATTAGCATAATCATTAATGTAGACTGTTAACCAATAAGAAGCAAGCTGATGGCGCACGGTATAAATTAATTTTAATAACACAGTGATTAAAGAAAAATGCTCGTTAAGAAGATTATTACGTTTCGTTAATGGTCATACGTTAGACAACAATGGGGAATATAGTGTAAATGTACTACACCAGACTCTTTGCAGTAGATACTTGTAGTACATAAAAAGGAAAAGAAGAAGAAGAAGAAGAAGAAGAAGAAGAAGAAGAAGAAGAAGAAGAAGAAGAAGAAGAAGAAGAAGAAGAAGAAGAAGAAGAAGAAGATGATGATAATGATGATGATGATGATGATGGTGATGGTGATGGTGATGGTTAGTAACAGAATTTTGTTTCAGTTTAAAAAAAAACTATTCTTTCACACAACAGTATTTTCTTCAGGCTAACAGTGGTAAACTGTAATCAACCATTCTATCATTTCACCGTGACCACATTGATTTGGCGGAAATAACCGACAGTGACAAAAAAAGTAGTTTGGCGAAGTTTTGTAATTTTCAACTATCAGTATACAAATGCCTATAACAAGAGGATTCAATCCAATTAGCCAGCTGACAGGAAGTGTTCATTACGTTGGCCTGATGCAGAGGAGACCACAGAGTTATTTTGACATTCCGCGGTATAGATTCCTTGCATACCGACCGAACACGCGTCATTCACATTCCATGGCGCTGACGCTGTACTGTACTTTTTAACAGTGCGTCGGAGAATTTCTTTATTTATAAATTCCTTTTTTCGTGAATGATTAAATTATTTAAGAATGTAAAATTTGTTGCACACATTGAAATATCAGTTCAGTCTCCCTACACCGTTTTTTTTTGTTAATTTTACTCTTAGATTTTGTCTTCCTGGATTTTGTTGTTCATTGCTGGTGGCGGTAATGATGATGATGATGATGATGTACTATCGTGGTAGTACAAAATTATCGTTTGTCATTTACAAAATTTTCAAACACGTTTCTTCTTCTTCTTCTTCTTCTTCTTCTTCTTCTTCTTCTTCTTCTTCTTCTTCTTCTTCTTCTTAAGCACTACAGTCCAACGTGATCCCTAGCTTCCAACACCAGTCTTTCCAAAAGTCTCCTGTCCATTACCATCTCAGTGTAACCCCTCAGATCCATTCTTCTGATATCTTTTAGCATATCATCCACACATCTTACCCTAGGTCGGACCCTCTTTTTTGCTTTTATAGACTTGCTCTCTTAGGATTCCCTTTGGCATACGCTGATCATCCATCCACTCTATGTGACCGTCATCCTATCTGGCTATTATTACAACATTGCCAGCCCGTTTGTCCATATAGAAGATTACTGCAACACATTATGGAATGCCAAGATGAAGTATGACAGGCGGCAGTACACAATCTATAGACTGCCTCTATACACTGTAAGCGTTCTTTGTACTGAATGTACGGACCGTTTTACTGCCCTAAGGAGAAACGTCCTCTGTACATACTGTGTAATAATTTTTGCACCCCCCTCCTCATTATGGACGTCTTTGTACGTGCGTGAGATAAGCATGGGCTCCGTTCTTAACTGTGTGTACTCATCATGTGAAAACATCCCTAACTGTGTATACGTAAATAAAGGGAGATCGGGGGTGGCAGAGAGTAAAGACTACTCAGATTACTCAGTAAACAATAACAAGGAAGAAATTCTAAAGCATTTAGAGCGAACTTTATAACTGTGGATAAGAGTTTCTCAAGGACACTGGACACAGCTGTTGTAGTAATGAGGTCACTTACCACCACCACTACGACTGCCTCCTGCATCTATCTGTGTAGCAGTGAAGGCAACAATCAGAAAAAATATATATAAAATGTGCAGAGTGTATGTTACTCTTGGGGCGCTTCTTTCAGATAAGCGTCTTTGAATGTGTGTCAATGTGATCACGGGAGCGACTCCCTCCTACGCTCTCTTCTCTCTGCATCCATCTCTATCTCTGTCTCCATCTATCTGCCTTTCGAGCTCTCTCTCTCTCTCTCCCTCTCGCTCTCTTTCCTCTCTCTCACCCTCTCTGTCTTTCTTTTCTTTACAGACTATTTTTAGTTGGATAGCACTGTTCAGTATGCTGAAATAAATGAACATCAAATAGTAACAAGGTCGTTTGTTTTATTTGAACACTGTTATCAGAATAAGACGTGTAGTGAGACAATTGGGAACCTATATGTACGCGTAAAACACAAATACGGCAATAATGCTTTTACTTACAACCTTATACTTAGCGCTTGTTTTTGTATATGCGGCGCCTTAAATATTCGCTTTATCTTTTTTTACGTGTTGTTTGAGACTTGTTCGAGGACAAGCTTCGGCCTGATCTGGAGCAAGCCCCCTTAAGCCAGATGGTAGGAAATGGGGAGACGCACGCCAGTGGAGGCCGGTAGCGAAGAAGGTGGAGGCACATTGAAGGTAGAGTAGTGCGTGCGTGTGTGTGTGTGTGTGTGTGTGTGTGTGCGCGCGCGCGCGCGCTATTTGTGTGTAGATGTAGTTTGTAGCCATATATAGGTGAAGGAAGAGGCTGCTAGAAGTGCCATTTATTATTGTTTGTTTTATTTTATCTTTCAGGACGGCCAATACAGGGACGAGTAGCCCAGGTCGCGAAAGCTAGAAGGAGGGGACAGAGAGGCGTCAAGGTAGGCGGGGGACACAAAGAGGACGGTTAAAGACTTGGTAAGAAGTTAGGGAAACTTAAATTATTGTGTGATCAGGAGGGGTGGCAGGTTGACTATGTTTGTAATTGGAATTAGGTGTTCCTATGTGTTTCTGTTTCTATGACGCTGTCGGCGAGGAGTTCTGGAAGAAGGAGGTAAGGAGGCGGTTTATGAGGAAGGAAGGTCTGCGGATATTACGGGTAGTTCTGTTGGTGGAGATGGCTATGGATCGTAGGGAAGTGCGTTGTTTTGCAGTTTGTGAGTATTTCCAGTTGACCTTGTATAGAAAGAAGTCGAGGTTAGGGAAGAGTTTGTTGAGTGCATACAGAGCGGTATTAGAGGTTTTTGGTGAGGGGAAGTCTGCGGGTAGATAAGTCGAATAGCTCGCCGTTCTGTGATTCGGTAGTGTTTGAAGTGGGCTTGGCCGGCAGTCAGAAGTATGGGATGGGCCTATGTCATGATCGGACGGACACAAGCTGTGTAGATTCGACTAAGTAGTCCGCTGGAGCAACTGAGAGTTCTGAGAGAGTGGTTTCGTTTGCGGGCTTGGTTTGAGGTTCGTGTGATGTGTGAGGTCGCCAGGTAAGTTTGGCGTCAAACGTGTCGCCAAGATATTTGCAGACACGCTTCGGTATTACTGTTGATGGCCCAAAGAAGTGGTTCACGCTTTATCCGATTTTCTGTCTGGTTGTCTCCCATAAACTGGTTGTCTTACCTGATTAAAGTGACCAGTTTTCCCTGCACGCAGTGTTACAGGCGACTAGACTAAGTCCAACTAGATTTACGCCTGTGATATTACAAAGATTTTGGGATGGGATGCAATGAGGTTCAGGATCATTTCCCTTACGCACTGACTTGGTGCTCTCCACCAGGAATATTTATCGACCTTCTACTCTAGATACATACTGTTCTGTTACAAAAGTTGTGACGATTTTAATAAAAAATATTTAAATCCCACAAATAAAAATTGCTTTCAATATAAGTGAGAGTATTATCCACCCCTTACCTATGCCTAGATTCATGCAACAACGTGCAAATTGTCCCGTACCAACACGTTAAGAACGGTGTTATTTAGCTAATAATAATAATTACTTTAATTAAATAAAATATGTAAAAAATAAATAAAGAAATTCATAATTCGTAACCAAAAGGTAAAATAATGTATTACGACTTAATTAGTAAATAATTAATATAACTTAAAAGAACGAACTATTTTCTCAGTGCGTAAAACCGCGCAAGCTACTGACCCCTTGCCGCTAAACTTTGCATGCACTCGCCCGATAGACACCGAGATGTAAGGATGTAGCTGCTGTGTTGCGAACATACACACAGGTGTATACCGTTAAACAATATTTAATCAAGTTTATAATGAGTTCGATTTGACCTATGTAGTATAATAATAATAATAAAAACAAAATTATAATGTAGTGCGTGAAGCGACATGTAAAGAATAAAAAAAAGAAAAAGGAAACTTAGCCGACACATCTCTTAGCAAACTGCAAATGGTGAGAAATGTAAATTACCAGAATTTAGTGCTGATAAAATATGAACTGTAACTAAAAGTAAAATGTAAACTACCGACTCCGAAAGAAGATAACACGAACAGCAACCGGATGAACTTCTAGTACCAAAATCTAATCGTCTAGGAAGAGACTACCAGAAACAATCAACCTCATGGAACTTCAAGAGCAACCGTGGATCACACCCTAGAAGAGGACTGAAGATGACCATCATGGACCCCACAGCATACGCATTGTTATATTCAGGTGATATCAAAACATAATATTTGTAACACAAATTCATTGTAAAACAACAAGACCAGTAACAAAAGAACAGTAAAGAACTTTTGATAATTTAAAGTTTAATATATATATTTTTGTAATTACTGTAATGAAGTAGTACTGACATTACGATGTTTAGATTTAAATTAATATTAAAATTTACAACCAAAATTATTCTTCTAATAATTTGGTTGAAGTTGTAATAAAAACATAACTAAGTTGAGTCCCGGATCCGAGGTAATTAAAACAATATCTAGCTGAATGATTTTGATATAAAAAGAATAAGAAGTAAATTTACAAAATAATTAATGCAGAAATTTTAGAATCTGAGTTTTAAAAGTAAAGTAAAGTATGAGAGATAAATATGTTAATAAAGAGATGTTTTTGCTAACACCCAACGAGTGAATAAATTTATACAATCCTTGCTTAATTCCTGAATAATAAAGTGTTATAATTTGTTAGTGATTAAGGTTTACTGACAACGGCAGCTAGTTCAATTAACAGATAACAAATTGAACTGGTTCCCGACATTTGTGATATCTTAACAAGGGAGACGTCACAAAGTGTCACCACTCTTATAGGGTATGTGGCAATTCACTATGCAGTACGGTCTTGACTGGAGGGAGTCTGAGGGCTCTTTTAGGAGCTAACGTCACTCCATCCAACCGTGGGAATCTGTGAGGACCAGTGACCAGTCAACCCGCAGTAAAGGAACTACCTCCCCAAATTTCTTCGACCCCTCGATGAAACGTCTATAATATTTCCGTTCTTAGTTCAGTTCTGATGTAAACAAAACCACGTGGTAGGTAAATCTGAAACAGTATTGGTTAGGGGCGTGGACACTGTTCACACAATAATGTACTTAACGCTTAAATAGGACACGTCGTTTTAAGACTTCCTGCTTATCACTGTATTATGAATCCTGTTGAATTAATATAGAGAGCCAGTTGAAAGGATATGTTCCCCGTCACAACACAGCATATATAAGCTGCCTGATATAAAACAACTGGTAGAGAGGGGTTAATGAATTAACGGCGGACAAGAGGTGTCATTGTATCGAGCATATTATCAAGGAGGAAGATAAACTATGGCAACTGGCCCACATTACCGACGTCGTTGTGGACAATCTTATCAATAATAACGCTGGCTCTAGTGATGATACAAGTCCCGACACAGATATGGAAGGGATTGAATTACTCAGTGAGAGCAATTTATAGTATTAAGTACACTGGTAATTAGCACAGTTTCTATTTTCGTTTTAAATAAACTTTACTTTACTGTTTTGTTGCGATTTTTAATCGGTTAATAAGAAAAGCTATTAACTGGTGCTATAAAATATTTCACAGTCGGTCTGAAATTTTCACACAAATTTTACTTTGGTCAGGACAAATTATTACAATTTACATGTGTTTATACAGTATCAATATTATATGTACCCAGTCTGTACTGCTTCTGTCAGAGTGACACGCCTCTAAATCAAGCAGCAAATACCGTTTCTGAGTGCCACACCTGTTTGCTACATCAGGATTAAACTAAGAACGGACATAGTATAAAGCATTTATTTATATGGAAAAGGTTATTGTACATCGCTTTTCATCATTAAAATTTATTGCCCGTTAAACCAGAATTATCATTAAATTCATTTTGTTTTACGCTATAGTAGTAAAAAAAGGACTAGAAAGCAATTAATTTTGAGAGTTCGTGTACTTCAGAGACTGCCTTAAAGTCGTTACAATAATTTCAAACTGCCGCCGTTATCAATTTACTGCGCGATCCAAATTACGTCGTTAATTTATAACTTTAACGATCGCTAGTCATTCTTAGCGATGCAATGTATATCTAACTTTGATTGCCCAATAGTATCTTTATTTTTATAATATGTCGACACAAACTAACCTTTTTCAATCCGTTACTCAGGACAACGGTCAATCCTCACGTGTTGTTTTACGCAACAACCAAGTCGTACAGAAAGACTTTAAGATGAATTCTACTCAAGAAGAAATACATAATTACATAACGTACGCAAATAGAGTAACAGTGCACACCCGAACCGAGTTGGTGAAGAAGTTATTGATGATGCAGAAGACACAGGGCGACTTGGACGTTAGAAACAAGAATTTTTGTAGAGAAAGGGCATAGCGCTTGCTGGACCCCTCCCCCGCTTCATAAGTTTTGATTACTTAATGCTTGTGTAACAAAATGCAAAACAAAATTTATAAAACAAATTTTATGAATTTATTATCTAACATTACCTTTCCTTTTTTTTTACAAAATACGCTTTACAAACACATTGTATTATATTATTTCATTCTTACTTTTAAAAATAATAAATTTTTGTTTGGGTTGGCTAACTATAAAACAGTTAAACAATGTCATACAATGATTCATGTAACAGTTATTAATCAAATAAACTGAACTTTTTGTAGACAATTCAGTTATGTTTGCACTCATTTCATGTTTAGTTCAAAGGTTATGTAAAAATTATATAAAGCTGTTACCTTCAAGAAGTAGTAGATGTTCCTGTCCTCCTTTTATTCCGCACAGAATTCTTTCGTCGTGACAAAATACAAAACACAGTTTTATAATCACTGTAATAAAATTTCAATGCACAAATTTGGTAGAACCAACGTAATGCGTACACGTACAAACATGAAAATGATACAATTTACTACGCAAAGCCTCAGACAAAGGCTACCGAAACGTCCTCTTATGACTGTCACAAGATACTGGACTATTTGTTGTTAGGCAGCGGATTCGATGCCTTGTTACGATTCTCAGAACTGCAACAGAGGCCTTGATCTGTTTATGTTAGATATAGTGAGACGTTTCAAACAATTCTTTATTTTCACTGAAATTAGTTTAAACTGTGTACCCAAAAGTTGACTCGAAACAAAGTGATTACTCAACAAACCCTTGTGTACTGCTTTTATTATGTTGTATGCAGTAAACGTAAGTGCAAATGTTAAAAAAAAAGAAAGAATTTCGACGAAACCGAAACATCGAAGGATGATAATGTTTTTAATATGTACTATATAATACAAATATTTACTATATAACAAACATTATCATGTTAAAACGACAGAGACCGAAAATTTCTAGACTGTGGGGAATCGAAAGTGTGGAAGCGTTACATTTATCGATGACGTTACACATTTTGTGGAATGACCCCAGCCTAAAAACATTATCATGTTAAAAAACAATTGATAATATCACATTTAACATCGTAATATATGTTAAAAATAACCAAGAAAATTAAAAATATTAAAGTCCCATTTTACACACACACACGCGCGTTATAAAAACATATACAGTCTAACAGCCGTTATATTTTTACGAATATAAAATTTGATGTGAACTAATTTTAATCATAACTAATGTGACTCTTTTTATGTGTACATAGTATTCATTTAGATGGAATTTAAATCAATAGAAAACATTCAAAACACGAGACGTTGGATACGTGATATTAAAAATATTAAGGAAACCAGTATCCAGCACAATAATACATTACTAGAACAAAAGTAATTGCGACAAAAATAGATAGGCCTATACAAAATTAAACCCGAACATAATCATATCTCCAAACACACAGCTCTACATACACGCGCGCGCGCACATGTGGACCATAAATCACTTGACAAAATATGCATTTTTTGATAACTTCTAATGATGCAAGGGTGTTTAACCTGTACGGTATACGGGCAATATATGAATACAGTGGAAAACTTGGTTAAATTTACTTCCCGGGCTTTTGTTTGGTCGTGGTCCAAAGTTTACATCAAAACCAGAGTTTCGGCAGTACTGTGGTCACTAACGTACACCACCTCACGTTAGCGTACTCGATTTTCATTGAAGATGGCAGTCGATGGTACTGCCGAAACGTCTTGTTTTGAAGTAAACTTTGGACCACGGCCAAACAGCCCGGCAAGTAAAGCCGGCTACTTACTACCCACCTCCGCTGTCCAACATGCCCGACGTCGGTGATGGATGTGCGCACCACACTGTCGTGCAACTCGCCCACCGTGCCAGACATTCTTTAGTTTTTTTTAGTTATTTTTATTCATGTAATCTGCCGAGGATACGTCCCACAGACATCTATTTAATTTATATTTTTCGATACATTTTTATGTTATTTCACGGTCTATTATGAATTGTAATTAAAACAAATTAATAGTAACAATATTTAAAATAATAACTGAATGATGTTTGAATCTATTATGTAAACAAAGAATAAACTAAACTAAAAATTAAACTGAAATTTTATCTGAATCGTTACTTATTAAATATAAACTTAAGCATAAATCTAACGCAAAATTAAACAGTTATCGATCAGCTCCCCCGTTCACCTCTCACCAGTCAATTTAATACTAATCATTTTGAAAGTCATTCTCAAACCACTATACACAAGTTAATTTCTTCTTCTTCTTCTTCTTCTTCTTCTTCTTCTTCTTCTTCTTCTTCTTCTTCTTCTTCTTCTTCTTCTTCTTCTTCTTCTTCTTCTCCTCCTCCTCCTCCTCCTCCTCCTCCTCCTCCTCCTCCTCCTCCTCCTCCTCCTCCTCCTCCTCCTCCTCCTCCTCCTCCTCCTCCTCCTCCTACTTCTTCTTCTTTTTTTCTGCTTCTTCTTTTTATTTTTATTATTTGTCTGCTTCTGCTTGTTTTTTTTCTTCTCGTTGTCCACTACGATGACTAAGGCAGTTTCATCCTTTTTAACTGGACTACTTACTTCTCTCTTTGAACTCAATTTATAAATTTGAAAACCTTGTGTAATTTTGTTTCCTCCACCGGCTCTCCTCTACAGTCCGCGGACAAATTATTAGACCAATTATGAAAAAAGTGATGATACTGATAGCTTTCATTGTTTTTCTAATTTATTCCCTATTTTATTTTGATTTATGTAACTGTACTTTATACCCCATACTTAAATTCTTCTTCTTCTTCTTCTTCTTCTTCTTCTTCTTCTTCTTCTTCTTCTTCTTCTTCTTCTTCTTCTTCTTCTTCTTCTTCTTCTTCTTCTTCTTCTTCTTCTTCTTCTTGTAGTCCACTACAACGACTAAGCTGTTCCACCGTTTTTAATTGGACTTACTTAAAAGTTGTTTATTATTACTTATTATATATTTACAGGATGTATGATTATCGTATTTTTAACTGATTACATAATCATAACGTTTTGAACGTCAGCTGATTACAGAAATTGTTTGAAAAGCTGTTAGTAAACAATTAATCAATCATTTAACATCATTCTGCGGACGCCCTTTGAGAATTACTTCATTAGATTGTTAAAATTCATTCCCGGGCTGTTTTGCCGTGGTCCATTGTTTCTAAGTAAAACAGACGTTTCGACAGTGCCATCGACTGCCGTGATCAATGTAAAATTCGAGCTTTACTAATGTAGGGTGGTATACGTTAGAGATCACACACTGTACCACCCTTCGTTAGTAAAGCTCGAATATTATACTGATGATGGCCGTCGATGGTACTGTCGAAACGTCTGTTTTAGTTAGAAACAATGGACCACGGCCAAACAGCTCGGAAATGAATTTTAACAACATTGACTCCGCCCGCGTTAGCCTACGAAGTATATTACTTTATTAGATTATTTATTATATATTGAATATTTATAATAATTATACCTCAGGATGTTTTTTCCTTATTTGGAACATATTTCAGGACGCTCTGTTTGTTTCAGGAAGACTGAGGATGGGAACACAGAGCATCCTGAAATATGTTGCAAATAAGGAAAAAACATCTTGAGGTAAAATCATTATAAATATTATATACATCAAGAAATAGACTGTAGCAAAAAGTGTTTGAATTATTTATTATCTACGACGGTATAGCTTTTCCGAGTGGATATGTTACTGTGGTGCCCGCAAAATAAGTGGATATGCCGTTTCATTATTTTCTTGTAATTATAAAAACATAAACTAACTAATCACGAAAGAGTAAGAGCTAATTTTTTTTTTTAGTTATTTTCAGTGATCGAAAGTATAACTAAGACCATTTCACATCATCATCATCACCACTCCAAGGACTAGGCCTTAGACCTGTTTCGGAACCCATCTTCTCCTCGGCCTGCCGACATCTCTCTTCCCAGTAGGGTGATAACCCAAGGTAGCCACAGGTAAACGGATATCAGGTATGCGATTCAAGTGTATATACCATTCTATCTCCTGCGAGCTCCTTTATTTTCTCCCATTTTACTCCTATTCTTTCTGCAGCTGTGCGGGCTTCATCCTTCCAGAGCTTTCTCGGTCATCCTCTCTTTCTATTACCTGTTTCTATGGATTCAAACACTTGCTTTACCAGTCTTTCCTCCCCCATCCTCATACTGTTATTGCTACAGGAACAATATCTAACTTTTTCCTAAATATTTCATTTCGAATTCTATCTTTTTTTGTCTTCCCTTCTATTTTTCGAAGAACCCTCATTTCAATACTAGTTAGCTTGCTTTTTGTTCTCTCATTTGTTGTCCATGTTTTGCTTCCGTAAGTTAATACTGGTTTCATGATTTTTCTGACTATTTCTGTTTTTATCCTAGTGGGTATTTCTTTTTTACCCATGAAACTTTATTTAATACTGTTGAATAATCTTCCTGTTTTCGCTACTCCTTCATTTATTTCTTCCTCTAAATTCCCTTTGTTGTTAATCGCTACTCCCAGATATTTATAACTTTTTACTTGTTCTAAATATTTTCCATCAAGTTCTATACTGTGTTTCTCTTCTGAATTTCCTATTACCATAGTTTTAGTCTTCTGTATATTAATCTTCATGTTTTTCTTTCTAAGTTCTTCATTAAATACCTTTATGTTATTCTGTAACTGTTTTTATGTTTCTCCTATAATTATTAAATCGTCTGCGTAGCATAATTCTGTTATTGTTATTATCTTCATATTCCAGTATCATATTCTATATTTACTCATACTTTCTTTTCATTTTTTGACAACATCATCCAACACCAGGTTGAATAGCAGGGGTCTTAAAATACACCCCTGCCTTAAACCTATTTTGCTGGTGAAAGTTTTTGATGCCTCGTTTCTTACTCTTACGTAATTGACGGTGTTTTCGTAAAGGATTTTTATGCCCTCAACAAGCTGTTGTCCTACTCCCTTCCTGTTCAATATGTTCCATACGTCCTTCCTTCGTATACTATCGAACGCCTTCTCCATGTCCACGAAACCTGCATGTATTTGTCTTCCCACTTTGGCAGCTTTCTCACATAATTGTCTTACTATGAAGATTTGGTCCACTGTTCCTCTCTTTTTTCTGAGCCCACTTTGGCTTTCTTCCAAGGTGTGCTCTACTTTTTTCCTTAACCTGCCTTCTAGAATCCTCCCGTACAGTTTTCCTACCGTGCTCCCTAAAGTAATGCCTCTATAATTAGAACATTCTTTACTGTCTCCCTTTTTGTATATAGGCGCGATAATTCCTATTTGCCAGTCCAGTGGGACCTTCCTTTCTTTCAATTCTTGGTTAAAAATGTTTCTGGTGCAATGATACAATGTTTAAATTGCGTCTAATATCCTCGTTCCTTCTCCGATCTAAGAGAGAGTAAAACCTTGCGTCCCTCTTAGAAATTGTATTTCGGCTCCCTGAATCCTCTGCACGTCCGTTTTACCAAGAGTCCATGTTTCACAGGAAAGTAGGGACAGCCACAGTTTTATAAAATTTTATACAAGTATGCTTCCGTGTTTTATTTTTCAGGTAGGCCTACCTATGAATTGTTCCACAGATGAGTCTAAATTTTGTTAGCTTACTATCCCAATCAATGCCAGTTCTATATGAGATATTACAATCCAGGTAACTAAAATGACTAACCTGATCCATAATCTGATTATTCACGACTAACTTATTATAGAATATGAATCTTTTCACAGATGCGTCTAAATTTAGACCATTTCACACAAAACAGAAATATGTAAAAATAGTATTTTATTCATGGGTCGACAAACGTATAAAAACGCAAACCAACGCGCGAACACACACACAACGGTAATAGTATATTACTCTTCTTCTGACGTTGTTTCTATGAGTCAATACTATCTTGCTTGACCTACAAACTTACTCCGTACCAACACAAAAAGAGACTGCCTCGAGGATAAAAGTGCTTTGATTATTATTGACTTCTCAAGTCTGTTCTGTGTGTACAGCAGTAAGCAGACAACATAAGCTGACCTCATTACTTCAGACTACTTCAGCAATACGAACGAAGCTTCTGAGACTCTTCTTTGTTGTGTACGATACGTATAATTCAAAACTCGCATCTTCTAAATATGATTTCTGACAAATGCCGTTTTCTTGCTCCATTATTGCATGGTCTCCGTTGTGTAATAAATTATAAAATTCTCTCTCTCTCTCTCTCTCTCTCTCTCTCTCTCTCTCTCTCTCTCTCTCTCTCTCTCTCTCTCTATCTCACCCTCCATCTGTTGCTTCTGTTCCGGTGGGATGTTCAGTACTTAAACACGCTTACAAATAACGAGTCTCCACAATAGGGAGTAGAGACAACTAGTGCGCTAAACATGTAATGATGTCTCTACATGAGTCTTGTCTACACGGGAATAGACGAAAATATATATTTGTAGACAAGTTAGCAATTTAGAATACCTGGGCTACAGTGTGCCTTATAATACAAGCAGTGACGTGGTGAATAAGTTGCATAAGTTGAACCTTATGTACGGGACCATCAGGCGAACCCTTGAGTCAGCAAGTAAAGAAACACGCATAAAATTCTACAGGTGACGGCCCTTCCCACACTTCTTTATGGGTCTGAGAAGTGGACTTTAACGAAAGCCCAAGCCAGTCGTATCCAAGTGTAACGTTCCGGGCTACGTTACAAATCCAGGGAACCCATGATAATTGACGCTAGCCAATTATACAGGCTGCCTACGTTGTAACAAACAGAAATTGAACTCAACACATAGAACAATAATATTTACTCTAATTATTAGGACACAAGGGGAAGGTATTTCACTGACTTATGCACTCACTTCAATCTGTAATAAGATGACATCTCTTTATTAACAAATTATATAAATAGATCCCATAACATAAAAATGTATACTGAAATATTTAAAAAGGGTTTTCTGTCAAACAAGGGATCATATTGATCATGTAATTTACCTCGGATCCGAGTCTCTTTAAATCTAGTAAAGACGTCTGAATTATACTTTGCTAATCAAGGAGCTTGCATGATTACATAAACCATTTGAAGAATGGTATTATTTAATTAAGGGATTATAACTTACATTTCAAGATTAATGTTACAACGTATGATTTTCGATATTACAGTTTACATTTCTTTTGTTTTATTTATTGCTTAGAGAAAATTATTGTCTTTTGAAAAGTCTCTGCCATGTATGAAAAGTTATGTTTTAAATGTACTTAATTCTCGGTAGGCAAGCTACCAAGTCACCTCTCAAATAAGCTTTTGCTGTCCTCGTCCTGGGGCGTGACTCTTCGGAACTCTGGTAGTCGGGGTAGTCATCTGGGTCGTGTCTCTGGTGAATATCTTATAGCTGTATTAGTGAGGAGATTGATGTAATGCTGCATGACGTCGGATAGATCCTCGCCGGTCCTGGTCAGTGTTGTATGGGTTGTAGACGTCCGTATATGTAGTTGGGCACGTCACATATTCACTGGTAGAGTTGTACTGGAGTTTGCATCTTAACTTGAGACGTCACCTTGTTTACGAGTTCTTAATTTTTTTTTTTATATTACCACATTTCTTTAACAAACCTTTTACTACATCTTATACATATAACTAGCACTAGCTCCCCACGTTTTTAGTGGTAGCTAACCATTATTTGAAAGTTTAAATAAAACATTTTTGAAGAGCCCTCGCTTGGAGGTGTGTACTGTCTGAACGCCGCATCGTAACTCTTGCATTGCTACGACAGGTACATTACAACGAAGCGGAGCGAGTACTCCGCCATAATATAGTTCCAACTTTTATTTAAATAGACATTCTTATAACAAGACGAAACAAATTATTTAGACTTATTTAGTTTACAGGAATTATTTTAACTACTACTTGTGCCTTCAAATTATTAATTACTTACATTACGATTTTCAGATATTTCTATGTTACAGACGGTTCGCTATGCACGTTGTGTCCGGAATTAAACAGGTCAACGCATGATGATTTACTAAAGGGTTAACTGTATTATTCTTAACTTTTTACATTACGATTTTTTTTATTACTTGTTTTGTTAGATTTTCTAAATCTAAATCTCATACTTATTCTGAGTTAGTACAGGGGTATTTGGTTTAATTGTGCGATTTAAAAAATACTTATTTGCTTTCTAATTTTTTTCTTGTTATTAAAATTTTATTACCAATTAAATCGTCACACAAGAAGGCTGAAATGAGATTTTTTCTCAGGCACGTGGCAGGGCATACTGTCCACGATCATAGAATAATAAACACATATATACGGGCAGGAACTGAATATTATGAGTATACTCGACAGGATTGCCCAGTATCGGCTGAATTGGTGGGAACATCTTTGCCGAATGGATGACTGCCTCATCCCCAATCAACTACGTCACTATAAGCCGAAGGGACGGTGAGGTAGGGGACGTCCTAGAAAGCGCTGGAGTGACCATCTCTAGACTTTGCCTGTTTCAGACCGGAACAAACCATCGTTGGTTTAATCCTCGCTGATGATGATGATGACTTAATTGGAGAGAGAGAGATTAGAGAGAGAGAGAGAGGGGGGAGATAGACAGTATCACAGACAGACAGAGTAATTTATGAGAGAAGAGCTACAAACATTTCAAAAAAAGGGGAAGATGATAAGTTGTGTGACCCAAAAAACAGCGCATAATATAAACAAATAAAAATTAAGTGAACGAGTAAATACAAGACCTTACTTCGAGGCTGGTTTGGGTACTACAAGAATTAAGATAGTTATAAACAACAGCGCTTTAGAACAAGTGAGCCGTTTCAAATATCTCGGTAAGCTTAGATAGAAATCTTAGAAATAAAACAAGACACAGCACAAGGATCAAATTCAATAAGATAATTGCAATACCCACATTGATTTATGCGAGTGAGGTGTGGGTCATGACAAAAAAAGGAATGGGACAAGATTCAGAATGCTGAAATGCAGTTTCTTTGAAATACTTTAAATTATACATTTCAAGATAGAACAAGGAATGAAGTTATTAGAGCAGAACTCGAAGTAAAGGACATAAACAAAATTATTTCAATTTATAGAAGACAATGGTGTGATCATCTGCAAGGGATGACAGAGGATCGATTGGAGAAAGCAGCACTGAACTATAAAGCCAGTGGTAGAAGAGACGTGGGTCGTCCGAAGATGATACGGATGCCGGAATAGGTTAATGTAACCTAATCCTAGAAGAGGAGAAGAAGAAGAAGAAGTAAATACAAACGGTCTGGGAATTCGTTAAATTCCAAATTCTTAGACCCATAGAGAATAGAATAGTAACCCATAACCCATAATAGACCCATACTAACAATAATTCTCTCTTCATTGTTGGCCATAGCCAGAAATTTAGTTACACGTAGGCCTAAATCCACGCCCTGTACATTACATTGGAAGGTTCATTTCTTATTTTCTTTACTTAAAGAGATTTAATCCACTTTACTTCACATAATAACCTAACAACTTGGCGTGGAGGTATATTGCTACACCGTTTTATAGTATCTAGAAAAACATCCGGATTTGCCACACCGTAAAGCAGATAAGAAAACAATCAAATCCCAAAGGATGAACGTAAGTAAATTTCCACATCCCGAACGCGCAGGACTGCTGGTATGTGTTATACTACCGTTACGCACCTGATTTGTTTTAGATATTACAATAACTGCTATCCTACTAAACTTTCCTCTCGTTTTTATGCCTCATACATTTTCACAAAGTAAGCATCAAGAGCTATAATAACGTCAAAATTTAGCATTTTGTTATTATTATTATTCCGGCTGTACAATGTTTACACATTTTCAAGAACCAAAGATTACAAAGTGACTGAATTGTCATCTTCCACTGCTGCTTGTCCATCCAAAGATCTTCTTCAATTTCTCGTTCCCTCAATACAGTCTGCATTTCTTCTATCCACATGATAGGTGGTCTTCCTCTTTTTGTTCTTCCTGGTGGGGCCCATTCCATAACTCTCCTTGGCAATCTTTCCTGTGCCATTCTTTTCGTGTGTCCATACCAATGTAATCTTTTTGTTTGGATAAATCAACAATTGAATTTTCACATTCATTCTGTCCTTAATGACTTCATTTCTAATTTTCTCACGTCTGGACACTCTTGCCGAACGTCTCCAAAAGTCCATCTTTTCTGTCATTAATTTTGTTCTTGTGTGTTTATTAGTAGTCCAAACTTCTCAGCCGTAACTTACAATTTTAGTCTGCGAAATACTTGAAAAGGCCATTGCTGCTTGTATAGTAAGTTTTGCACCACGTTTAAAATTGTAAGAATATTTATGTAAAGTATAAACATTTAATAAATATATTTCAATAAGTCAAACACAAAGTCATACAAAGTAATATTCGTAAAAAAAAATAGTAATGGATATGGCGGAACTAACATCTGTTCCTAGTGGGGGGGGGGGGGATGAGACTAGCTTCAATGTTGGATCCCCTCATTTTCCTCACGGAAAAAAATGTAGAATACTTACCATCATCATCTTCAAGGATTAAACCAAGGATGGTTTGTTCCGATCTCAAATAGGCAAAGATTAGAACTGGTCACTCCAGCGCTTCCTCGTACGTTCCACACCTCTCCGTCTCACGGCTTATAGTTCCATAGTTGTTTGGGGATGCGGCAGTCATCCATTCGGCAAGGATGTTCAACAATCCCACCAATTTAGGATACTTACCATATAATTTTATAAATATTCGATTATAAATAATTTCTGTACACACACACAAAGTATTATTTCTCATATACCGTACTCAAAAGTCTGTAAAGTTGATTACATTTTATAAATTGTTCAGATTTTTAAAAACGTTCAACTTAACATAACAAAAACTACAGCACACTATCAAAATTTAGTATTTAATTTTTTTTTACATCGAACATTTCTTTTTCAGATATGATTACAAATGAAATTGTTACTGCACCAATATTCTTTTTAACAAATTACAGCAGATGTCCATCATTACTTGTGAAACAATGTATCCCCAGAAATTCTACAGTGGGAAATAAAATATGATATGATACAACTCATATCTAAAGGGTTTTAACTTTATTAATGCTCAACACATACCAGCAGTCCTGCGCGGTCGTGGTGTGGCAATTTACTTACGTTCATCCTTTGCGATCTGACACTTTCCTATCTGCTTTACGGTGTGGCAAGCGGATGTTTTCCTAGATACTAAAACGGTGTCGCAAATCCCTTCAGCCAATAACTTGTTTACCATGTGCTAATCAAACATACAATTACCACGTGCATTTACCCCGTAATTTTATATGAAATGTGCAAAATACATATTATACTTCCCAGTAGTAAGAGGCATTGAACAATCAAATGCAGGCTTTGACGTTCACTATGGTGTGTAGAGGTGCGTCGATATACCTATAACAGGTATTTTGGAACGGTAATTTTTATGGAACGGATATAACAGTGACTGAAAAGTTGAAATACCTGTTCCGATTACTAGCGGGATCCCCCTACCCAACCAACGAATAAACAAGTACAAGCTGAAACGATAACTGAAAAGTCGAAATACCTGTTCCGATTACTCGCGGGACCCCTCTAACCAACTAACGATTAAACGAGTACCAAGTCGCAGTTATCGGTGCTGAATACTTGCTTCTGTGCATGTGCCGATTGCTATACAAGTACGAAACGAAGCAAAACAGCGAGGATCAGAATACCTCTATGCCAATGAGACGAAGCTGTTTTTAATAATTTAAAAACAAAAATTCATACTGAGGTTACATTTAGTCTCGTGTGTTATGGAGATGTATAATACAGATTATTATGACAAATTATATATTATACTAGACGCCAATTTGAAAAATTTTGAAGAAGCGAATTATATTGTGTTATAACCTATAGCCTACCTATTACACCTATATACCTGTAATGTGTTATTTGAGTGAAGCAAATTCTAATGTGAACAAGTGTGAGTTCATAACTTGTATATTCTGTCTACATTGGTGAATGAATCTGAAGATTATCCAGATATGTAAATCATTTAATTTACTTTTGTTGTTGCTCATTATTTATAAGCTTTTATTTAGGCCTATTTATATCTATTTTGTCCATCATTTTCTATATATACGTAACTCAAAGTTTCTTGCAGTAATTATATAATATTGTGATATTGTTCAATACAGTTTTTTCTGCAAGTAGTGTATTGCGTTTTGGTATTAAAATATTGGTACTAAAACGATAATAACGCAATACACTACTAGCAGAAGAAACTATATTGAACAATATCACAATATTATATGTATTTTATTACAGTTGTTTTTCTAATATTTATTGTTTTATTTGTAAAATTATTTTTATTCTCATTCACTCTTGTGGCTTACTGTTATGCTGTTATGTTTTTATTATATGTTTCTGATTTTTTGTTGACATTCTTTGTTGTGCTGTTACGTGCACTCTAAATTTCATTGCCTGAGTTTCGCAACTGATTTGTCTAACCAAAATGGAACCAATAATTTAATATTAAATCTATGGCAGTTTGTTTACTAGTGAAAACTTAAATTAGTATTCCCAAAGGGAGATATGCCTATAAATTCTCTTGTTTCTTATTTGCTTTTAAACAGTAACAGCTTAATAAAGTCACAGTGTAAAGTAACACTGTTAATACTTTTAGTTTCACTTTATTTCTTATAACAAATTATATAATACAGGTATAATGTATAATACGTAAATAATAACTGGTATTTGTTTAAACCTGTTATTTTTTTGAACGGTTTCATTTGTACCTGTGACTTTCAAATACTAGTTCAGCACACCTCTATTGTAGTGAACACTCGCGCGCGCGCGCGCGCGCGCGTGTGTAAATTCTGATAATAGGCCTAGCAAATGTCCGCTCCCTGAAGACAACAAAAACAATTAAATCTAGGCTGCACGGATGGCGTATGAACTTGTAACAGTATTTTCCACTGGCCGACCCGAACTGTTGTTTATGGCATATCCATGCCCTGTTGATAATGCGTTTTGATAACAGTGAAATTCGTTTAACGCTGTATAAATAGTTTTTGCACAATAAATATCTTCTGGCTCAGTTAGCTTCAGTACTGTGTACAGTAACCCAGTAACCATGACCCGCGGGCTTTATGCGGCCAGCGTTTTTGTACTTAGTTTTAAAAATGGCGGCGCACAATATAACAACATACGAGGGTCATTCAATAAGTAAACAAACAAACAACTGTGGAGCAAAAACTTTTTAGTCAATTAATAGAATTTTTTTTTACTTTTCAACGTAATCTCCAGCAACGTCTATGCACTTGTTCCATCTCTTTACAATCTTTTTTATTCCCTCACCAAAGAATTCTTTACCTTGATGTCGAAGCCAGTTTTGGACTTTTTCCTTCACTTCTTCATTGCTGTTGAACCTGACACCACGCAAAGTCTCCTTGAGTGGGCCAAACAAGAAAAAGTCAGATGGGGCAAGGTCAGGGCTATAAGGGGGGATGAGGCAGGATCTCCCAACCTACTTTTTTTTATTGTTTCGAGCGTCAGTTTTGCCGTGTGTGGGCGGGCATTATCGTGAAGAAGAATCACACCTTTCCTCTGCCATACCGGATATTTCTTCTTCAATGCAGGCTTAACTTTGTTCACAATCATGTCAGAATAGTACTGACTATTGATGGTACGCTGGTCTTGCAGGTAAACACAGAAAATTGGGTCTTGGGAGCTCCAAAAGATAGTTAACATCACTTTACCAGCCGATGGCTGGGTTTTGAATTTCTTTTTGGTGGGTGAACTGGGATGCTTCCACTCCATGCTTTGTCGTTTTGACTCAGGTTCAAAATAGTGAATCCAAGTTAGTGGTTATAGTGGTTCCAAATCCAAAAATCTTATAACAGAACGCTGTTCTTCGAACGTACTGTCCTCAAGAGGAAACACCATCGTAAATAAAACTGTATTGGTTACGTTTATGCAATATATTATTGAACAGCTGATCAAAACTCACCACGACGTTGCCAGGTAACACTCCTGAAAGTTTCAATCAGCTGCTACAATTAATTTCTTTTCTACAACTGTTTGTCTGTTTACTTATTGAATGACACTCGTATTTAACTAATATCGCGTTCCAATTTTTTGTGTCAATGAAAATTTATTTAAATACGAACACTGTAATTATATCAAATAAGTTACCTCATTTAACCGTATGTTGAATTTTGTTAAATAGAATTATGGGACATGTTTTTTTTTTTTAACTAGCTGTATAAACTGATTCCGTTCTTAGTTTAATCCTGATGTAAACAAACCCACGTGGCAAATCTGGAACGCTATTGGTCAGGGGCGTTGACATTGTTCACACAGTAATTTGTTACGCGCATGAACAGAATGTCTGTACAGTCATGTGAGAGTTGTCATAACTACGACAAGTGGTTTTTGAATACGTTTAATCATCTTTATAAATACATAGTAGAACTTCATCGCTGCTAGCGAAATGAACATAAATTTAAAAAGTTTTTAGAAAATGTTGTTGCCGAAAAACCGGGGCACGCCGTTTTAAGACTTTTTCCTTATCATTGTATTCTGAATCTCATTGAATTAATATGGAGCCAGTTGGAAGGATATATTGTCCATCACAACACAACATATAAGCTGCATGATGTAAAACAACTGATAGAGCAGGCGGTAAATGAAATACCAACGGACAAGTGGAGTCGTTGTGTCGAACATGTATTCGAGGAAAAAGATAAGCTTATGGGAATTCGACTAAATTACCGACGCCGTCGTGGACGATCTTATCATTAACACTGCTGACTCAAGTGACGATTCAAGTTCCGACACAGACATAGAAGGCATTAAATTACTCGCAACTGATAATACACAGTACACTGGTAAGTAATTATCACAGCTTCTATTTTCGCTTTAAATATAGGCCTACTTTATTTTATTTTCTTGCGATATTCAAACAGTAAATAAAAAAAGCCATTAACTCTGCGTGTTATAAAATACCGGTATATCACTGTCGGTCTGACACAGTCACACAAATATTACTTTGGTCCGGAATGTAAAAATTGTGACAATTTACATGTGTTTATACAGTATTAATGTTATATGTACCCAGTCTGTACTACTTCTGTCAGTGTGACACGTCTCTAATTCATGCAACAAGTAGCGTTTCAGATGTGCCACGCCTGTTTGTTTACATTAGGATTAAACTAAGAACGGAAACAGTATAGAATACAATCACGTTAATTTACGGTGGCCGCTTCATAGCTGCGCGAAACGTTAGTGTAGTGGGGAGACTAACAGTTGTAACACTAGTGGGATAGTGCTCAGTTGTAATACTACATTTCATAAACTTCCGTCTTATTGTTACTACAGCCGGCTTTATGGGTGCCCTTAACTATTTAATTGTTACAACTCCGAGTTTTACACATTGTTGACATTTCCGGATTTCACTCAACTAACTACTATTTGTAATTTTACTCAGTATTACTCGAAACTGAATCGAATATGTATTTGTAACGTCAGGACAATGTTATTTGTTAAATAATGTAAATAATAAATAATTACTAGTATCGAGCTCTTTTGACTCCTGAATTATTTTACTTTTCTGAGATATTCAATTCGTTTTCCCTCATCTCTTGACGTTCATTTAATACACTTCTGTTATTTCTAATCTTCTTCCATTTAAACTCTAATTTTATAATAACTTTTCTTAAACATGATAAGCTACCCTAAGAAGTTGATGAAGTTATCGTAGCGTAGGAAATATATTTTTTTTTTTTTTGAAAATAATAATTAAATGAAATACAGGCCTATACGGTAAATGTTTTTGAAAACGCATCAACACTTACCCACTCGGTGAGATGTGCCGTTACATTGACAAAAAACATGGTTCTGCGCAAATCACTGTCACCAAGGTTGCCGGCCAACATAAAATACACAAGTAGTAATCCTAACGCAAAAGTATGGTTCAGCAGTATTGGGAGAGAGAACCTAAATCAGCTGGCTTGGTTGGGATATGACACCCATCAAGCACTATTGTCATGGTCACATATGTATGAGGAATACTATATCTGTTCTTAGTTTAATCGTGATGTAAACAAACAGGCGTGACACATCTGAAATGCTATTTGCTGCTTGAATTAGAGGCGTGTCACTCTGACGGAAGCATTACAAACAGGGTACTACAATTTATACTGTATAAACACATGATAATTGTAGCAATTGTCCTAACCAAAGTAAAATTTGTGTGACTGTATCGGACAAATAGTGAAATATTTAATACACCAGTTAATGTTTTTTTT
This sequence comes from Magicicada septendecula, assembly GCA_034769895.1. NCBI lineage: Eukaryota > Metazoa > Arthropoda > Insecta > Hemiptera > Cicadidae > Magicicada > Magicicada septendecula. The sequence goes on along the minus strand of CM068368.1, from coordinate 3,228,998 downwards.
TATTAATAATTTAAAATTCTCAACAACAAACAGTAAACTTTATTTCCAACCCAAATAGAAGCTTACACTGTGATAATTACCAGTGTACTGTGTATTATCAGTTGCCGTCAGAGAGTAACTCAACCATTTCCATATCTGTGTCGGAACTTGTATCATCACTTGAGTCAGCGTTATTATTATTCATAAGCTGTCCACAACGACGTCGGTAATGTGGGCCAGTTCCCAGAGCATATCTTTTCCTTGATTATATACTGGATACAATGACGCCACTTGTCCGCCGTTGTTATTATTCTCTGCTTCTCTACCAATTTGTTTATATTAGGCAGCTTATATATGCTGTGTTGTGAGGGGCAACATATCATTTCAACTGGTTCCATATTAATTCAACAGGATTCAGAATATAGTGATAAGGAGTAAGTCTTAAAACGACGTGCCGCGATTTAAGTGGTAAGATAACTCTCACATGACTATACAGACATTCTGCACGTGCGCGTAATACATTACTGTGTGAACAGTGTCAACGCCCCTGACCGATAGCGTTTCAAATTTACCACGTCGGTTTGTTTACTTCAGGATTGAACTAAGAACGGAAATAGCATAGCCTCTCTTGCTACAGACACTGAAGGTGGACAGAGGTGGGGGAGAGAAAGAGAGAGAGAGAGAGAGAGAGAGAGAGAGAGAGAGAGAGAGAGAGAGAGAGAGAGAGAGAGAGAGAGAGAGAGAGAGAGAGAGAGAGAGAGACAGACAGACAGACAGACAGAGCGATGGGTAGAGACAGGATTATTGATGAAGTCAAAGACAGCGACCACACTAACACACATTCAGCAGATACTCTTATCTACAAAGCAACCGACTGCCCCAGAGACATACACTGTACACATTTCTCATTGATTATTATGATTATTACATTTACTTACGTATATAAGTACGATACGAGGCACTGGTACTCTCTGTGTCCTCATTACAACAATACCGTCTGTCTGTCTACGGCAGATATCTTATCTACGTTAGTAAAGTCCTCTCTACAAATATCAGTTTCCCCCCTCCCTTAACAACCAACGTTTGCTGTTCTATCGTGTAGTTTTACTGCAACATTATCGTCATCATAATCTTCACAACACGCCATATGCAAGGTGCTGTCTGTTCCGTCTTCCTCTATCCATCTCTTCCTTATAACTAATGTTGAAGTTCTTAGAAAGATGAACAAAGATAGGGAAGTTATTAACACAGTAAAGATAAGAAAGCTTCAGTATCTGGGACATCTCATGAGAAGTGAACAGAGATTTTACTTATTGCAGTCCATACTACAGGGAAAAGTACTTGAAAATAGAGGAGTTGGGCGACTGAGAATATCATGGCTGAGAAATTTAAGGACTTGGTTTGGTATGAATACAACTGACTTATTCCGTGCAACAATGATAGTCTGTATGATATCCAACATCCAAAACGGATAGGGACAGAAGAAGAAGATCTCTTCCTTGGTCTATCCAGACACTTGTGTCCTGTTCAGTTCGTAGTCCTTCAGTCTTTCGACTGGTTAGTACCCTCCCCGCATATACCCGTGGTGCGTGTGGCACTGAGTCTCTCACAGGTATACGGGACCTACAGTTTAACGCCGGATCCGAACGGCAATTTTTTTTTTTGGTGTCCTAAAAGTTAGTATTTCCAGAATTGTTTGGCCAATCTGGAATCTGACTCTAACATTCTTTCTAAGTGATCTTTCCACCGCTCTTTGTAATCTTTTAACTTTTCATTCAAGTGAAAAACGTTTCATTCATTTCTTCTCTTATGGCTTCATTCCCTATACGGTCAAGTTTAGAACACCTTTTAACTCCTCTTAAGAATGCCATTTTCGAGGCCTATATTTAACTGTCTTGCTTTTTTGTTGTTGTCACACCCAGGACACAATACATGGACTGCCATAAAATTCTGTAAAACTTCAATTTTGTATTACAATGTACCTTGTTTCTAAAAAAAAATTAAAAAAAAAAAATATGGATGATTGTCCTATAGACCGTCTAGAACTTACCTAACTTAATATCAATGTTAATTGATGACTCGCTGGGCAGTTGGTGAAACATATTAATACAAAGGTTTTTAAAAATATATAAACACTTGGTACGTTTCACAGTTTTTTTTATTTAACTCTGACAGCTGTTTCGACTTCTTAAGCCATTGTCAAAGAGCTGAGTGAACACTAAACAGAGGATGTAGGCTAAGGGTGGTTGACATCTGTTTACGGCGTGTATATGAATATGTGTGAGATGTGACGATGGGGAGAGGGGCAGCAGGTTACATTTTATAATGGCCACATTGTCCGATATAAATAGCATCGTATTCTGATACAAAAACTTCATAGATACAAAAAACATAAAACTACTCTACAACATACAAAAACGTAAAAAATGGGTTTGTTAGAAATTATAGAAATTAAAAAAGCAATAAAAAATAACAAAAATTTAACAAATGAACAAACTGAATTATTTGTATCCCTTTATTAAAAGCTGTTATTTAGTTTAGTTAATTTTATATTTTGCATTCAGCTTATATTTAGTTTTACAGACACTTGACCTTCCTTAGCTCCTGCAACCCCCTTCTCCATCTTCACATCTCACAAATGTTCCGATACACGCTCTAAACAGATGTCAACCACCCTTAGCCTACATCCTCTGTTTAGTGTTCACTCAGCTATTTGACAATGGTTTAAGAAGTCGAAACAGCTCTCAAGAGTTAAATAAAAAAAAATTGTGAAATATACCAAGTGTTTATATATCTTTAATAAACTTTTGTAACATCAATGTCACAATTTCTGTCATATCCAATATTATTTCCCAAATAATTAAATTAGCTCAACTATTCTAGAATTCGATAACTAATCATTATTTTTGTTCTTATTGGCTCCTTACCTCGAAATGTCGGTATATTTGTTTTTATAGTGGAGATTTACGTATTGTTTTATTTGCAAACTGATGAAGCTTAATAACAATTTCAAATCAGATTCTGTATTTTGAAAAGCAAACCATAGCACATTCAAATATCTCTGCTGCAACATAAATATGAAAACATCTCTTCTCAGACCTTTCGTCCCGCGATAGGGTTGCAAAAGAATTGTTGCGTTGTCCATTCAAAGAAAGTATTTCTTTGTGCCTTTAAACCGCCCGTACACTCAGTACAATGAAATGATAAATAAATAAACACATAATACAAGCGAACAGAACAAGTCAACACACTGTGCCGGCTTTGTTTGTATAGAGTGGACACACTGTATGTTGTCTCAGTGTTAGTGGCAAATCTTTATTGAACGAGCGAAACGAGTTCTCAGTTTCAGCTCGACCGTTTTCGCTTGTGTCTATCTGTCTATCTATCATATGTTTGTCTGTTTGGAGTATGCCTCACGATAACGCAGTGGTGTATCTAGAATTTGGTTTTGGAGGGGGTCCGGTCGAATCGGCGTTATGTTGTATTATTATTAGCGGAGGTCCTGCAATCTATCCCGCATCCCACATTTCGATCGCCATTTCTCCCTATCCTTCCAGTCATCATTTGCAATAGCCCGATCTCTCACGCTTTTCCTAATTCTTCTTCTCCACTGTCTTGTCAGTCTTCCTTTTCTTCTCCAGTTTTGTGGTGTAACAGTCAATGACCTCTTTGGCCATCGCTTCACCTCCGTCCTCATTACGTGACCATACCTTAGCAACTGTGTGGATTCTATTCTTTCTGCTGTTGTAAATACGCGCCCTGTTTTCCTTCTTATATCTTCGTTTCTAACATGTTGCATTCTAGAAATATTACACGCTCTTCTTAAGAAGTCCACTTCCACAGTTTCTATCATCTTTTTCTTTTTATCTGAAAGTTGCCAGCATTCGCAGCCATAAGTTAAAATGAGCTCCACAATAGTTGTGTAGATTGTCAGTTTAGTTCGAAGTTTCATTTTGTTCGACCAAAGTAACGAGTTTAGCAAACGAGTAGCCTTTTGAATCCTCCCTGTTGTGTCCTATTTTTGAAGTAATTTTTTGTTGTTCTACCTTCTGAAATAATGCTTCCCAAATATTTGACATCGCTACACTTTGCGTTCTATGGATTTGCAGATCTGGGTCTTCTTCTTGCACGTCTCCTATTTTCAAATATTCTGTTTTAGTAGTGTTTATGTTTAGACAACACTAAGTCTAAATTTACAAAAGAAAAAGGAAGTCTTTATACAAAAGAAAAAATAAGCTAAGTCTAATCAACATTTCTATCTTTAAAAGCAGAATGATCACTGTTGCACACCACTATATAAATTTATCCCGATTAGCGCTTTCAAGCTTCACAGCTCATCGTCAGATCGGAATTGAACCAAAAACCTGAAAAAAACCCTTCACTCACATCTCAGCCCACCCTACTCACACACAACAAGCTATAATTGAATGTCCCTTCCCACCCTCAGCCCTGTCCCACCATCTGGACAGTTACATATTTTTCTAGCAAATTCCTTGTGTTTCAGTGGTGTGTGTGTGTGTGTGTGTGTGTGTGTGTGTGTGTGTGTGTGTGTGTGTGTGTGTGTTCCTTTTAAACCTAGTCTTTCTCATCCACACATGTTTGGATAGGAAAGACTAGGTTTAAAAGGAATGCACACACACAACACTGAAACACAAGGAATTTGCTAGAAAAAATATGTAACTGTCCACACGGTGGGACAGGGCTGAGGGTGGGGAAGGGACATTCAATTATAGCTTGTTGTGTGTGAGTAGGGTGGGGTGAGATGTGAGTGAAGGGGTTTTTTCAGGTTTTTGGTTCAATTCCGATCTGACGATGAGCTGTGAAGCTTGAAAGCGCTAATCGGGATAATTTTATACAGTGGTGTGCAACAGTGATCATTCTGCTTGTGATTTCAACCACTAACACAACTTTCTTCATTAAATTACTATCTTTAAAGTGGTTAAAAAACTTGTGATTACATCCCAGAATCAATCCCATTAAGGTAAATTGTAATAACACAATTATATATTACGACTGTCTACTGATCGTCGTATGGTGCAGTGGAAAACAAAATCAAGACACGAATTAAGTCACTAATCACCAGCTTTAATTATCACAATTACACAGTTTGTAATCAACAAGATAGTCTCTTACAACAAATGAAAAAAAATTGTTCACATGCAATAAAAATGTCAACTAATAGAGTCCCGCACAATTATAAAACACTTCGCCACAATACTTCGAACCGCACTGGAATAAATCGTCACTAAAAACCGAACTAAGCGCCGCTGAATGCCTATATTTATTCCAGAAAAATCCATACTATGCGTCAGCGCTACACTAGAACGTAATTGCTTGCAGCCTTGACACAGTGCGCGCGGCCGGCGAAGTCTGAAACAGTCTGGCTAACACAGGTTGAGATCACGTACGCACACAACATTATAGCCGGGCTCCGATGGAATAGCCGAGAAACACGTAGAAAGTTCTGTGAAATTTCGTAACAATATTATTACAATAACACAATAAAAATACGCGTTACTGAAACATTGTTTAGAGGACACTTATTAGCTGTATCAATTCTCCTGTATTTCATATTTCAAACGAATACGCAAATGCTGTATAATAAACTTGTTTCTATACTTAAAAAATAGTTACTACTATATTAGCGTACATCGCTGAAAAAATAATAACATAGCCTAAAAATTAAGAGATTAACAAAATTCGTCAACTTTATCAAGCCTCTGTTGGGGAGGGGGGTCTGGTCTCTTTCGCCCCCTCCCGTATATAGCCTACGTCCCTATCCCTGTGATAACGTATGAACGCACCAATCGATTTTAGCCAAACTTGGGACGCGTGTCCATACTTTTACGCTACAGAACACTATTGTTTTTTAGATTCATCCCTACAAAAATAGGAAGGGGGAAGCAAAAATTTAAGAGGGTCAAAATTGTGAAGAATCGCAAAATCCCACGTTAGGTAATAAATTAAAGGAAATTTTAACCAAAATTCGACAAAAGTGTTCATTTTTGAAAATATTTAAAATTTTTGAAAGTTAGGGCTAAGAAAGTGGGTGACAGTTTTGACAAAATCGTAAAAAAAATCATGTGCTTTCTCTTTATGGTTAAAGAGAATTTTACCCACAATGTGAACGCAGTGTTAACTTTTTAAGTTTCCCAAAATTTTAAGACGCTATGGCTCTAAAAATGTGGGGCAATTTTTTGTAAAATTGCAGACTTCGTGTGAGATATTAAATGAAAGAAAAATTTTAACACAAACCTGAATATTGTACAGATTCCGAAATTTAAAAAAATTTTAACCAGGAAAATTAAAATTTTAAGTGGAATAAAACTTATTAAAACTTATAATTTTATAAGTGGAATTAAAATTTTGAAAACATTGTAAACATCCAGCTGGTGTCAGTCAAAAGAGGATTTTAACACAAATCCAATTATTTGAAACTTTTAGCTTTTATTGTATGATTGCTCTAAAATGTTTTATTTTACTAAACAAAAAACAGCAGGGTAATTGGAATTTTCATTAATTTTTCTGATAACTGAAAAACCACATAATATTAGATGTTATTATATGTTATGATGCTCATATACTTTTGACGTCATACCTCCCTGTTATGTCCTCTGTATTCTTATCCATTTAGTTAAATTACACTTTTCCTGTGAGTAGCCTACTCGTTCAGCCGTTCTAGCTATTTTTTTATTAGTTTTTCTACATTCACATTTTCTACGCAAAGTGTACATTCTGATTGCGGCTAACATACCAACAACACTACAACATTAAAATTTATTATAGCAGCGTCTTTGTCCGCGTTCCGTATCGGGACCATTTGCCAGGTTATTGAAAATCTCTTGTACAGTCGTATAACACCCGCGACGTGTGACAATATTTAAGTGTCAATTTCCAAGTTACATTAGTGAAACACAAACAATCATTTTCTAAGTGTTGTGAAAAACCGCAGACAGTGCCGCTCGTCATTCTGGAAACTCATCCCCCTCCCCCACGGCAGAACTTCGCTCTACGTCAACCAGTCGTCCAGCCTGGGCCCTGATCGTCTTACATCGCACCCGAGAACCACGCAGAGCCAAGCAGTGGTTAGTGGTCTGCAGTCGTCCCACCTAATATAACGTCTCGTCGTTATAATATCGGGAACCTGATTAATTGGCTCAGGTCAATTAAACAGGCTGCCATAATCTTAACAAGCTCATAATTAACTGGAATGTAAACAAATGTTAAATAGGATCCCGTGGATTGAGGGATATTGACAGGGGTTTGTAGATTTATTCACTCACCTTTTTGGACCATAACATCTCTTTATTACATAATGTTTTAACATCTCCGAAGAAATTTAGCAATGAGTATATTAAAAGTAAAAACATTTGCACCTCTTGTACAAATAGAATTAGAGTAATTAATGAGTTAACATAGCTTTTACTGCCCTCGGATCCGAGTATTTTGTTTCAGTATATGATATTAAAATTATAATCTTTATTTTGTGCCATCTGAAGAATGGGCTTATTTAACTTTAACGTGTTATATTCATAAAAGCATTAAACTTAACACATATTATTTCTAAGCATGAAATTACAATTTTATGGTAATTAAGTCAGTCTTTCGTGTTTTACTTTACTTTCGTTTGTTAATTAAGTGTCTATCATGTATTATTTTAAGTAAGTTCTGAACCATGGAAGTTGAACTTCCGTGTCACCAGTGTGTAACATCGTCGGCGATTCGGCGCTTCTATTGGTTGTGCAGGGTGTCTTGGAGATCTTCTGGCTATCGTGTTTTGGTAAAATCAGCTGTCATTCCTAAAGATGACTGTCGTCTGTCGGGTCTGTAGATTCTTGTGGTAGGTTTTGGGTTGTAACTTTCACTGGTGTTCACATTGTTGTACAGCACATATTATTTACGGTTAACAGTTACATGTTAAAAGTTTAACATCACTTTTAGGTGATGTTAGTTTGTTACAGAGATGTCATTGTCATACACTCACGTCATTTACGACATTTTTACATCATCCGGCTATCTCACACAAGCTTCTCCTCGTTTACAGGTTTTATATTGACTACATACTTTTGTACGCTGTATCAGCAGCGGAGTCTGAGATACAACTGAACTAATTTACTATAGGGGTGAAGAGGCTGTCCGCGCGCGGGTAGTTTCTCAGCGCGAAAAGAAGTTCTCACTTATTATTAATTATTTCGCTTTAATTCGCTTACAACTTAATGACATCGCTCTTTACTTTTATTACTCTTTTATGTGACGAGGGGTAGTTACGGATTTATTTAGTTTATCAAATCTAATTTTATCAACTGCTACATTGGCAAATCGGCAGGTTACTACCGGTTTGTGGCATGGGGAAGGGTTCATTCGTACCTTACTAAAGCCAATATTAGTATAATAAAATTTTTTTTTATTTTTGTGGGATTTAGGCTTATTAAATCGTCACACTAATAGTCAACATCTTCGTCGCAATTGCGAGGTGACCCAGTTCATTTCAGTAATACGGTTCACTTCTTTTTTTTTACTGTTTCATTTCTTGCGCTCCCAAGAAACAACAATAGTGTTACGTCATTACAGAACGTTCTACATGTTGTTTCTCGGCTATCCCAGCAGAGCCCATCTATAATGTGTGTGTGTGTGTGTGTGTGTGTGTGTGTGTGTGTGTGTGTGTGTGTGTGTGTGTGTGTGTGTGTGTGTGTGTGTGTGTGTGTGTGTGTGTGTGTGTGTGTGTGTGTGTGTGTGTGTGTGTGTGTGTGTGTGTGTGTGTGTGTGTGTGTGTGTGTGTGTGTGTGTGTGTGTGTGTGTGTGTGTGTGTGTGTGTGTGTGTGTGTGTGTGTGTGTGTGTGTGTGTGTGTGTGTGTGTGTGTGTGTGTGTGTGTGTGTGTGTGTGTGTGTGTGTGTGTGTGTGTGTGTGTGTGTGTGTGTGTGTGTGCATATTCCTGCTACTTGGAGACGAAAGACAATCACGTGACACTTATCACGCGTTAACCACCGAGGCTGTTCCAGACTTCACCGGTCCGCGCGCACTGTATTCAAGGCGGCAAGCAATTACGCTCTAGTGTTTTTTAGTGTTTTTTAGTAGTGTTGACGCGTATTATGAATTACACTAAAAACTCGCTTATCCGAATCGCGTTTATCCGAAAGTCCGGTTTATCCAAAACAATTTTTACCAAATTTTTAAATTACACAAAAGCATTTTCCTGTCCTTTCGTATTTCGAGTGACGAGACGAAACTTCCTCTGCAGAACTTCTAATAATGAAACGACTTCCGAGATTGGGCAGCCAGCAAAAGAGCTTTAAAAAGCTTAGGCAAAAAACTATGATTGATTACTGTACGAACAAGCAACAGGACTGTTGCAGTACTGTAGAAACTATAATTTACAGTGCGGTGGTGTTTTATAGTTTATTGTGTCATATTCACTGTAAGTAACTTTTAAATTATTATTATTAAATAAAGTTACTGTACTTATATATGTATTAATATTGAAATAGAAGTTTCGGTTTATCCGAAATTTTGTTTATACGAAACAGGCGCGGTCCCATCAAATTCGGATAAACAAGTTTTTAGTGTATTCTGAAACGCTTGTGCTATCTATTTAAACAACGACAGCTGTCGCTTACTTTCAGTTTAAGCGGCGATTTATTCCAGTGAGGTTCGAAGTTTTATGTCGGGCGATTTACACAGTACGTCTCAAGTGGTGTATTAGTGAAAAGTGATTATCGTGCGGAATGCTTTATAGTTGACATTATTATTTGTGTGGACAGATTAGCTTGAATTATTATACGAGTATAATCTTGTTGAATAACTTGTTGATTACAACCTGTTGTGATAAATAAAACTGGTTATTATTAGTGATTTCATTAGTGTCTTGTATTTTGTTTTCCACTGTACCATACAACCATAAAGGAGACCGTCGTAACAATATCAACGGCTAATCGCGTAGATATCGACGTACTGACCTCGATCAAGTTGGGTGCCCCGCCCCGCGTCCTTGTCCCCACGGAGGTAATATTCCCGTGAAGGCCGGTACCTTGCTCTCCAAGTTTTGTCACACGTAAAACAAGTTATTGATCAAATTGGGTCCCCCGCCCTGCGTCCTTGTCCCTACGGAGGTAATATTCCCGTGAAGGCCGGTACCTTGCTCTCCAAGTTTTGTCACACGTAAAACAAGTTATTGATCAAGTTGGGTGCCCCGCCCCGCGTCCTTGTCCCCACGGAGGTAATATTCTCGTGAAGGCCGGTACCTTGCTCTCCAAGTTTTGTCACACGCAAAACAAGTTATTGATCAAATTGGGTCCCCCGCCCTGCGTCCTTGTCCCCACGGAGGTAATATTCCCGTGAAGGCCGGTACCTTGCTCTCCAAGTTTTGTCACACGTAAAACAAGTTATTGATCAAGTTGGGTGCCCCGCCCCGCGTCCTTGTCCCCACGGAGGTAATATTCCCGTGAAGGCCGGTACCTTGCTCTCCAAGTTTTGTCACACGTAAAACAAGTTATTGATCAAGTTGGGTGCCCCGCCCCGCGTCCTTGTCCCCACGGAGGTAATATTCCCGTGAAGGCCGGTACCTTGCTCTCCAAGTTTTGTCACACGTAAAACAAGTTATTGATCAAATTGGGTCCCCCGCCCCGCGTCCTTGTCCCCACGGAGGTAATATTCCCGTGAAGGCCGGTACCTTGCTCTCCAAGTTTTGTCACACGTAAAACAAGTTATTTCTGACCGCTTTCGCTAATCGTAAGCGTATTTAAACGTTGTGCTACCCGCCAGGATACACACGACGGAGAGAGACGTTATTCATGAAGCAGGACAGCACGAAATGTACGTATAACGGAATGAAGAAGGTGACACTTCAGAGGGAGCTTCGAGGAAGCCGGTATGTAGTCACCACAAACCTGAGGACACAGGGCCAAAGTGAGAGAGGATTTACTAGACGATATTGTTTCCTCTTTGTATATTACCTAAACATTTTAAATTACACATCCAGAATTTATTACACAACAGAAACCGCAGAATAACAGAGGAAACAAGTAAACTGACATGCAATTGACAGCAGAGAATAGTTAATATCTGAAGAGACGCGAGTTTTGAATTATATCGTAGCCGAAGAAGAGTTTCAGAAACGACATTCGTATTGCTGAAGTAGTCTGAAGTAATGAGGCCAGTTGCTGTCTACTTAGGTGCCGCTGAATACGCGCACAATTGAGGAGGCAGTAATCAAAGCACTTTTGTCACGAGCCAGTTCCTTTGTGTTGGTACGGAATAAGTTTGTTGGCAAAATAAGAAAGACCGCTGAGAAACTAACTTCAGAATAAGAGCAAAATATTTTTATTTTTGTGGATTGCGCCGGCGTGTGTGTATACTGTTTCGTACATGATTTCTTATGATAAGTAAATTAACTGAATAATATATCACCAACTTCGTCGTCGTCGTCATCATCATCGTCATTGTCATCATGTGGTAATCTGCAGTGTGACTGGTCCCAGACAGCACTCTCGTTCCCATACTTTTATGCGACTCGATACCGTATCTTAAAACTAGAAGTCGATGGCAGGTGTTGTTATTATTATTATTATTATTATTATTATTATTGTTATTATTAAAACAGGTGGCTGAGAAGGCTGTAACTGTAACCGCGGCACTTAGTAGAATTATGGCAAACACCAGTGGGCCGAAACCTTCGAAGCGACGGCTACTTATGTCGGTCACGCATTCACTACTGCTTTAGGGTGCGGAGATCTTGGCTGATGCGCTCAAGCTCGAGAAATACAGACGACGTATGTCAGCAGTGCAGCGAAGCGGCGCGCTCAGAGTGGTTTGCTCCTACCGCACGGTTTCGGAGTCCGCGGTTCTTGTCATCGCGGGAATAATCCCAATCGATCTGTTGGAACAGGAACGGAAACCGGTTTACAAGAGGAAGGGCCAAGTAGATACTGTACAAGCTCACAAGGAGGCCAGGGCCCGTACTATGGCTCAGTGGCAGGAAAGATGGACCGCTAGGCTCATAAAACAGTTAGCTGAGTGGACTGATCGCAAACATGCCGAGATTAATTATTTCTTAACACAGTTTCTAACTGGCCACGGCCTATTCCGGGCTTACCTATATAGGATGGGGAAAGTGGACAGACCAGATTGCATTTTCTGCAAACAAGAATTGGACGATGTGAATCACACGTTTTTCACCTGTGATAGATGGAAAGAAGAGAGGCAATCACTGGAAAATGTAGTGGGACTGATCTCACCTGAAAATATTATCGGAGTAATGCTGGAGAGCGAACATTATTGGGAGAAGGTAGCAACTTACATAGAGAAGGTACTAAGGCAAAAGAAGGAAGCCGAAGATAATCTTGCTAGGGCTGCTGACAGAATAGGAGGAAACAGGTAACGTGGACCCGCTGAAGGGTTAAAACAGATGTACGTCCACAGGACGAAGTACAAATGGCACCACCTTGAAGTATTGCGAAAGCTGAGTCCCAAAGGTGGATCCATGCCGTGGACAACAAGCAACAGGGTTTATGGTTTTGGTGGGTGCGAGTCCCACACACCGTAGGAGTGCGGACCCTCCTGCGGCGAACATAAGTTTTCCACAGTCTCCCTCGTAAAAAAAATATTATTATTATTATTATTATTATTATTATTATTACGCACTATAATAATTTAAAAAGTGAAGCGAGTTCTCAGTTTTAACACGACCGTTTGTCACGTGACTCTCTGTTTCGGGTATGTCTCACGATAATTTAACATCAACCGAATTTCGTACACCTTGGCTAGTCTTTGTTAGACTTGTGTCCATACGTTTATCCTACAAGACTCTGTTGTTTATAAGTTTGATCATAAAAAATAAGGTGGGCGGGGACAAAAATGTTTTGGGTCGAAATTGTGAAAAATCGTAAAACCCGTGTGGAGCAAGAAATTGGAGGAAATTTTAACCACCATCTGAATACAGTGTTCATATTTTAGAATAAAACATTTCTTTTAGACGTCATAACCCAAAAAATGGTTGAAAATTTGATGACAATTAAAAAACGTATGTGGGTTATCAAATTCAAGAGAATTTTAAGTAACAACTTAATTTACTATTAATCTTTGAAATTTCAACATTTTGGGGCCCCAGGAGCTCTAAAAGGGACACAAGTATGATTTAAAAATTGTTTAAATCCAGCAGAGTCTCAGGCTAAAAGAAACGGTAACGCAAACACCAATGATTTAAGTTTTCAGTATTTATTGTACGATTGTGTACGCTGCCTGTGTTACTGTGTTATGTTACTAAAGAAATAGTGGAGTAATATGGATTTATTATTATTTTTCTTATAATTCAAAAATTACCTAATATCGAAGTTCATGTAATATTACACGTACTGCATTAGACTCGACCCCAAGTCTCTGAGAGGAACGCGGGCACAGAGAGATAGCGTAGACACACGGACGCGCAGTTGTATTAAACAATCAGCGATTACTGAGAAATCCCGATTAACATGCATTATCCAAATTCACTCAACGCTCACATTCCTCTCATTGAGCATTAAGCCAGATAACTGTGACGCTATGTGTTGTACAAGAATTGGCACTGTTAAATATTATTAGTATTAAAATATAATTTTAATTTCACATAGATTATCATTTCGAAATGTAATCGATGACTTACATTTTAAAGAGGGCGAGCTAACTCCTCATCTGTTTCATTTATAATTTTTCAATTATATTACTAATTTTTTCGCGACTTTCACTATGAACAACGAAACTTTTTTCTTTGTTTCGATGATCCTTGAAGAGACATTGTAAACAGACAGTTACAAATAAACAAATAACAGGTTAATTCACCCACTAACAGAATGTAACTAAAATTACATTAATTCTACACGACAGTTCACAAATTCGTATTTTTAATGTTACTATAACACAGTTACTTAAAAAAAGACTAAGTTGTAAACACAGTGCCAATAATACGTAGTCTTTAAACGCACTTACTACCGTAACGGTAAAAATCGGACAGCAATAATATGACAAACTGGTAGTCTGCCTTTGTGATGGATGCCAGTTTGGACTGTGAACAGGGCTGACGAATCATTGGCCTTGACAAACAAACAATACAAACACAACACAATCACGCATACTTTATCCCCTCCATCAGAGACTTGGAGTTCAGTCTAATGCAGTATTTTGTTCAAAACAGTGAGCGAGTTTTGCAGCTCAGGGAAGATACATGTTAACAGTACGTATATGTCACATCAGTTTCTATTGAGTAATCAACACCGCGACGGATGCTAGTGGTTTGTTTGTCGTCTGATTGTGACACCGCGCATATAAATTATGATGTACAACCTTGTTACTTAATGTGTGTGCAGACCGTGGATCCAAGACAGCAAACTAAGACGGTGTTCTCATTATGTCATGCAATACAACGAGGGATAAATAGCTTTGTCCCTTTGGGAAACGTCTGTCGTCAGCAGTGTTGGTTTCTTACTGTGTTACCATGTATTCCCTATTGTTACGTCTGCACAGCTGCTTAACTAACATCTCTTTTCAGATCTTGGAAAGACCACAGTAAAACACTAGTCCATACTTTCAATTGTACTACTTACAATTCGTCTTAATTTTATACCCCACATTAATTTTTGGAGGCAAGGAACTAATAAGAACAAAAATAATGATTAATGACCGAATTATAGAAATTTCCAAAATTTAAGACTACACTCAAGCGTTAGTTCAATAGTTTCACTAATTTGATACTCTTCATAAATGTTTGCGTTTTTTGTAAGTTCGGTAGCTCAGAGAACTTGGTAGTTTTGGTGTATCGAGTTCTAGAAAAATGGGGGAGAGAAAGATCAAGAGAATCAAACATAAAAAGGAAGGGAGAGAGAGAGAGAGAGAGAGAGAGAGAGAGAGAGAGAGACGCTCACGACGACCACATTGACACACATTCAAATATTGTTATCTGGGAGCCAAGCAACCCAAGAGAGATACATTGCCATTGGCTAGCGCCTTTGCTTGTACACACACACATATATATATCGTACTCTCTGTGTACAACCACGGGGGAGGTGTCCTCATTACTACAATGGCCGCGTCCAGCGACTCTTACAGACGTCTTCCATAGTCGCGTCATTTTCTCTTGTGTGTTTACAGAGCCATTGAGTAGTCTCTACTGCGTCATGAATTGAAAATAACGTCCCCCTCCCCCCCGACGCCCGCCTTGTGTGAATACGGACGGGGTTGTTCTCTCTCGCGAGACTGAATATTTAATGTGACGCACACAAATAGGGTTGGAAAAGAAGAATTATTACCTAATAAATTCAAACAGAATAACCTCTTAGTGCCTTTAAACCGCCAATACGTTCAATACATAAAAAAATATCGGTATGCAGAACCATTCACGACTTCCTTGTACTACGATTTATATTTAAAGTCATTTTCGAAATGAAATATTTCCATAGAAACTACTTCTTTCTTCAGCCTTAACCACAGTACTGTGGTCACTAACGTATACCACCTCAAGTTAGCGCACACGATTTTCACTGATGATTGCAGTCGATGGCACTGCTGAAACGTCTGATTTCGCAGAAAACATTGGACCACGGCCAAACAGCCCGGGAATTAATTTTAACAACAAACTACCTCTTTGTTGCCGATAACGTAGCGCACATAAAAAATTATCCGCTCCCGCTTAACTATCATTTTCATTTCTAGAAAATTACCCCCTCCCCCTTCAACTACCCTTTTCTTTTATAGACATTTCATCTACTTGTCTACAGTGGATTATTATGACCTTCTTTTCAGGATAATTTATTTATCAAAATTAAGTACTTTACTCTTTTTAAAACATAAAACGTTGCAGGTAAACTACCGCTTCCGCTTAACCGATCTCCACCAAGGTGATCGATGTCCATGTCCACACCTAAGACCAAGGTGATGGCTTTTCGTGGAACTGATCCCTTAAGAGGAAAAATTGTTACAGATGATACCGTCCTGGAACAAGTCAGGAATTTGGAATAGCTGGGCTACAGTGTATCTTATAATACAAACAACGAAGTGGTGAATAAGTTGCATAAGTTCAACCTTATGTGCGGGACCATAAGGCGAACTCATAAGTCAGCAAGTAAAGAAACACGCCTAATATTCTACAAGGTAATATTCTCCTTTCAACTACGCTTTTCATTTATATATATTTCGTTTACCTTTCTATAGGGGATTATTATGACCTTCTTTTCAGAATACTTTATTTGTCAAAATTAAGTACCTTACTCTTGTTAAAACATAAAACGTTGCAGGTAAACTATACCTTCCCCTTAACCGATCTCCACCAAAATCAATTGACCTTGAATCCTCTAGAACTCAAGCATATATGCAAAAAATTATTTGATTCTGTTTGAATTTGCGGCAGTTACTGTTTGCCATAGAAAAAATCTACATATAGACACACAGACACTTTAAAAAAATGACTTTTCTGCATGTTTTGAGGGTAGTACAGTTAGAACCAGCCGGTAAAACGATTTTTCTCGCCATCACCATTTTCTTATGGAACCTGGAAGTAAAAATAACACATGTGAATAGAAGCAATTTATCGGCTTGTATTGCTGATAACTGAACACAGATGTTAGTAATTGAACATGTTTTTTGGACTACTGGACCGTGGTCTAAAGTTTTCATTAGTGAAAACGCCACCACCCACGTCGGCGGCCATCTTCAGTGCAGCGGGAATTAGGTCTTAACGACTGTTAAAGGATAAATTAACATTAAATATTAACGACTGCTAAAGAATAAATAATATTAAGATCTTCTTAAGAAACCCATACTTTTTTCTAAAAATCGCGACCTATGCGTAGTTTTGTTAATTCAGTTTATATAACCATAATGACTAAATGACAGCTTTGTGTCTGTTTCAACAGATATCCAGTGACCTGCAGCTAAAACGTTTTACAAATGTATACTATTTCCGTTCTTAGTCTAATCCTAATGTAAACAAACAGGCGTGGCACATATGAAACGCTGTTTGCTGCTTGAATTAGGGGCGTGTCACTCTGACAGAAGGAGTACAGGCAGGGTACATATAATATTGATACTGTGTAAACACATGTAAATTGTAATAATCTGTCCTGACCGAAGTAAAATTTGTGTGACTGTGTCATACCGACAGTAAAATATTTTATAACGCCTGTTAGTGGTTTTTTTTATTAAACGTTTAAAAATAATAACAAAAAAGTAAAGTTTATTTAAAACGAAAATAGAAGTTGTGATAATTACCAGTATATTGCATATTATCAGTTGCTGTCAGACAGTAATTCAATGCCTTCCATATCTGTGTCGAAACTTTTATCATCATATTGTTAGGGTTATTAATAAGACTGGCCACAACGACGTCGGTAATGTAGGCCAGTTCCCAGAGCTTATCTTCTTCCTTGATTATATGCTCGACACAATGACGCCACTTGTCCGCCATTGTTCATTTACCTTCTTCTCTATTAATTGTTTTACATCAGGCAGCTTATATATGTTGTGTTGTGAGGGGCAACATATCCTTTCAACTGGTTCCATATTCATTCAATAGGATTCAGAGTACAGTGACAAGGAGGAAGTCTTAAAACGACGTGCTCCGATTTAAGTGGTAAGATAACTCTCACATGACTATACAGACATTCTGCACATGCGCGTAATACATTACTGTGTGAACAGCGTCAACGCCCCTGACCAATAGCGTTTGAGATTTTCCACGTGGGTTTGTTTACATCGGGATTGAACTAAGAACGAAAATACTATAGACACATAGACAGACAAATAACGGACAGATGAGTTAAAACCGACAACTTCATTCCCTCGTTCAATTATTAATTCCATTGTTTAAACATTAAAATCAACATGGTCCTTTTAATCGTACGTTAATTACGCAGGAAAAGCTTCATTCTGAGCTAAAATGAGTATCTAAACGAAATTTATAGAATCTAAAATTTAATTATAAAATTTAAATTTATATAATCTAAAACTAGCCTGAAAATGTAACACAGCTCTTGAAAACTTGTATTTTAGCGTCTTGCTGTATTATTTGCCATCAAAATAGTGACGAAGTAATAAAACACAGGGAATTTTATCATTATTTTAAGTATCATCGCCACTGCAAGACGCCGCCGACTAGATCTTACAGAAAGTGATTGTAAAATTTTATGCTGCGTTCAGTTTATGCACAGTTTCCGATACCCGTCACCTATTTTACAGTCATTATGCGAACTGGCACTGGCGTTAAGTTCTTTCCGTTAATATTGCGTTAGAATTAATCTTCTAATGTTATTACGTTGCCACATAAAAATTTATATTCTTCTTGTGAATTTTATAGCGGTAAGTTTGAGTATCTTTTTATCGTAAAAACGTAATGAGGTTTTTAAATGTTTTCTTGCGACGATTAATTTTAATGGGGTGTGATCACAGCAGGCTGACGTCAATAAAATTTTCGTCAGTTTTTACGAGAGCGACTGACTAAATGAAAAAAGTATGACAGATTTTTAAGATTTGAGATCAGCGTTTATTGACAGAAAATATAATGTATACATATTACAAAAAGCGGTCGCAGAAACAGTAAAATGCACAGAGGTGAGATAGAACAGTGCACTATACTCTACGGTTAACGGTTACGGGATGTGAAAAATTAAAAAATTTAGTTTTCGTCGTAAGATCACACGGCCAGTGTCAATATTTCTGAAATGATTAATAACCGGGTAAGATTTTGAATACACAGAGTACATGACTAGAAAATTGATACAGGAAAATCAGAAATGGGGACTAAAGGTAAATATGAATAAACAAAATACATGGCAATAAGTGACCTTCATAAACACTTGACATTGGAAGAAGACATGGTGAAGATTTCATATACAAAGGAATACAAGCATTTAGGGATGAAAATTACGGCCAGTGGGAAGCAAGGCAAACAAATACAATCCAGAATTAATTTGGGAAAGATGACTGTATCTACATTAAATGGAATCCTGTGGAATAAGCAAATTACAGCAGAAACTAAAACAAAAATATTTAAAACCATTGTTAGAAGTATCATAACTTACGGCTCAGAAGTTTGGACTACTAATAAACACACAAGAACAAAATTAATGACAGCAGAGATGGGCTTTTGGAGACGTTCGGCAAGAGCATCCAGATGTGAGAAAATTTGAAATAAAGTCATTAAGGACAGAATGAATGTGAAAAATTCAATTGTTGATGTTATAAAAAAAAAATTACAATGGTATGGACACACGAAAAGAATGGTACAGGGAAGATTGCCAAGGAGAGTTATGGAATGGACCCTACCAGGAAGAAGGGAAAGAGGAAGACCACCTATCACATGGGTAGAAGAAATTCAGACTATATTGAGGGAACGAGAAATTGAAGAAAATCTTTGGATGGACAAGCAGCAGTAAAAGATGAGAATTGAATCACTTCTGTAATCTTTGGTTCCGGAAAATGTGTAAACATTGTGCAACCGGAAATAACCAGACTGTTAGGCCTTGGTCGGTTGCTAGCGACATTGTTGGCAACGTCTCACGCTCGGGGATTTTCTAAAAGCGACAGAGTGATATAAAAACAGTTGCGGCGGATCTTGTCCAAACGGTACCCGATAACTTTTTCGTGTAAAAGCTACGAGTTTTGGTTGCCTTACCCGAAAAAGTTGTCAATATATAATCATGTCCCCGTTTTTAATCATTCGATAGAACATTTCGGCTAAAAACCGAACGTTAGATGTAGTGTTTAGTTAATTTTCAGTTGTAATTTATTTTCATTGTGTAAGTATCATGCGTTTTTTCTTTCCTCGTAACTTTAAATTCACGTACGATTTGGTAAGTTCAAATAGTGCGCGAGTGTGATCGTTTTATGCAAGACCAACCACAAATCGATCTCTCGCGCGTGCGCTGAACTCTGTTCTGTTGTTCGCTTCGTAGTACAAGTGTTCGCTTCGCTTTCGCAGGCCTGTCTCTTTTCGTATGTAACTTTTTCCGTAAATACGGCAAACGGTTCAAAAGTTCGAAAAATCGCGTATGTGCGAACTGTTCATCAACACCGCAGTTTCGACTACAACATCAACTACCACAACAAGCAGCTTCAGCTACATGCGGTCTTACAGCCTACAAGAGTGCTTTCCATCAAACCACAGGTACTGTATGTAATTTGTATTTCATCAGTGTAAATGGCAATTGCTGGGAGGGAATTTACAACTCCCACAACAATTCCAGCAATCGACCAAGTTCAGTTGGGGTTAACAACCAATTCTACTTTTCTACTGAACCAGCTTTTTATCAGAGCCTATAATTAATCCTGACATATGGTCCTCCGGGCCGGATTGTTCAAATGGTGGATGGTTTAAATTCGCAGTGTCGTTTTTGTGAAATCATAAAAACCTGTGAAACGTGGTCGGGCGATTACGTACCGCAAATGGTACCGTAGAGCGACCCGTCAATAAGGTTGCACCCTTTCCAGTTTTGTAAATGCACGTGGTCAACCCCGTCACTATTTAAAAAACCATAGGTTTTTGGCGGGCGGTGTGTTAGATGTAGTGTTTAGTTAATCCCGACACCGAATGAAATATTTAGGCTGATAGAACGAGCGAATGGAGCTCTCAGTTTTAACTCTACCGTTTAGCATTTGTCTGTCTGTCTGTCTCTCTATCTACATGCCTGTCTATTTGGGATATGTCTCACCATTTTGAACTCATCCCCGCTTTTCGTAAAACTTGACATAGGTGCCCACACTTTTACCCTGTAGAACACTACTAGGCTACTTTTGAAATCTTTATCCTCAGCTAAAGAAACCAAACTGATTCACGTTCAATAATTTGAGGTCAAAACTTTTGGTTTTAACTTCAATTAAACTGTCAATATTGAAAGTTCACTTCCTTTGTGTCTTTCTCTTTATCTGTCTGTCTATCTGTCTACGTCTCTCTCTCTCTCTCTCTCTCTCTCTCTCTCTCTTTTATCTATTTATTTTACCTTTATTCCCGGTGTAACACGTAATAAAGGTAACACGTGTTGATAGATTCTGCAGCTTAGGAAGCTTAAATAGCTTAGTCTTTGTGTTTGTTAACGCCAATGTGTCAAGCATTTTAAGGAGAGCTATTCTCATCGCCACCGAGGTGAATTCGGAAGCTGATTGTAACGAAAAATAAAACGGTGTGTCGTATTGACTGTAGAAACAGTAATTCTGTCTTTTAATCAGTTGTTGGCAAATCCATTTACGGCCAGGGTAAAACAATTTCGTCGTTATCAGGGAAAGCTATCGACACTGTGGTGGGACTCTGATTAGGCCGCGCCACAAATAGAAATGCGGTCCGATCAATGAAAAACGTTGTTATAAATTCAACTCACCGTGTTAGCCTTAATTGTTGCCATTTCTTTTTTTTTTGTAACAGCACAATGCTACAACAACTGACTACGTGTCTCTGATAACATCTAAACTGCCCTCGTTGCTGGGTATTTAAAATAATTACCGTATTTAGAACGTCGATAAGATCTGTGATTGTAGGCTCACTGCCGACGTCGGCTAATGGACAGAATTGCAAACATAGTCAACGGAATAGACCATGTTTACCTTGTATGGGCCGTGTGACTGACTGTGTTGCTAACAAAAATGACGCGTTCAATAACAATAAAGCTTTGTTATCAGATATCAAACCAATTTCTCGTTGTTCAGCACATTAACATGTTTCAGCGTATTTAAATTGTTCAGTCGGAACGGTATTTGGTAAAAAATATACATTTTGAGAAAATCAGAATGTTCTGTTTAATATGATATATGAATGATTAAAATTGGATGGAGAGCAAATATATTATAGCACTTTTTCTGAATAGTTGTCTTCTTCTTATTCTTCTTCTCCTCTTCAAGGATTAGGTTACATAAACCGGTTCTGGCTCATCCTCGGACGACCCACGACTCTTCTACCAACGGCTTTATAGTTCAGTGCCGCTTTCGGCAATCGATCCTCTGCCATACTTTGCAGATGATCCCACCATTGTCTTCTGTAAATTAAAATAATTTCATGTATGTCATTTACTTCGAGTTCTGCTCTGGTATCCTCACTCCTTATTGTATCTTGTAATGTGTAATTTAAATTATTTCGAAAAAATTGCATTTCAGCATCAAATTACGTTCAGTGGCATCTATACAAGACTATAGGCTACAAATCTCTGCTACTAATATAAAACGATGGCATTTACGGGCAGGTATCCTGTAAGAACTAAGATAGTTGTGAATAATCAGATTTTGGATCAGGTTAGTCATTTTAATTACCTGGGTTGTAATATCTCATATGGAACTGATATTGATTGGGATAGTAAGCTAACAAAATTTAGACGCATCTGTGGAACGATTCATGGGTACCTAAAAAATTAAAAACACGGTAGGATACCCGAATGAAATTTTATAAAACTGTTGCTGTCCCCACATTCCTGTATGCTAGTGAGACATGGGACTCTTGGTAAAAGGGACGTACAGAGGATTCAGGCAGCCGAAATAAAATTTCTAAGAGGGACGCAAGGTTGTTTTCTCTTGGATCGGAGAAGGAACAAGGATATTAGACATCGCATCGCTGATATCCCTGAATCGTATACCTGTGGCTGCCTTGGGTTATCACACTAGTGGGAAGAGAGATGTCGGTAGACTGAGGAGGAGTTGGATTCCGGATCAGTTCTAAGGTACAGTCCTTGGAGTGGTGATGATGATGAGAATGTCGACGATTGTAGTTTCACTGCCGACAACCACAGAAAGAGATGGTGTGAACACTTGAATCGCATCCCTGGTATCCCTGAATCGTATACCTGTGGCTGCCTTGGGTTATCACACTAGTGGGAAGAGAGATGTCGGTAGACCGAGGAGGAGATGGATTCCGGATCAGTTCTAAGGTACAGTCCTTGGAGTGGTGATGATGATGAGAATGTCGATGATTGTAGTTTCACTGTCGACAACCACAGAAAGAGATGGTGTGAACACTTGAATCGCATCCCTGGTATCCCTGAATCGTATACCTGTGGCTGCCTTGGGTTATCACACTAGTGGGAAGAGAGATGTCGGTAGACCGAGGAGGAGATGGATTCCGGATCAGTTCTAAGGTACAGTCCTTGGAGTGGTGATGATGATGAGAATGTCGATGATTGTAGTTTCACTGCCGACAACCACAGAAAAGCAAACAAAGTTAACACGTGTCGAGCGAACACTCTGAACAACTGAGCGGCCTTCCTCTGCTCACTATACATAGGAACGTTAGACTGCTTAGCTATCTGTCGAAATAGACGAAACAAAAACAGATATTACTTTGAACTTATCACACAATAGAGACAAAAAATAACAGAGAAAAAACTGCAATTGGCAAAGTGTAGCTAATATGTCAAGACGCAACTTGTGAAGTCTCACTCAAAAACGACTTTCGCATTGCTGAAGCAGTCTGAAGTAATGAGGCCAGTTGGTGTCTGCTTACTGTTATCTGTGTACAGACCTGACGAAGCGGTAATCAAAGCACTTTTATTCCGAAGCAGTTTCTTTTGTGATGAAACGGAATACGTTTGTCTGGTAAACAAGAGGGAGTACTAGAACCAACAACAGAATAAGAATATTTTTTTATTATGATCGAATTATCTAGAAAAGGTGAGACACTTTAATTATCTGGGAAATAATATTGGCTATGATGGAAATTACAATAATGAAGTTACGTTAGACAAGTGCCAGACAATCTATGGGACAATCAACCGTATATTTGGCAACAAAGTACGTCGAATACAAAATGAAAGTTCTACAAAGTTATGGCGGTCACTGTACTGTCTTATGGGTGTGAACTATGGTGGACAACAACCAAGAAACAAGACAGTAAAATACAGGCCTCGGAAATGGCGTTCTTAAGGTGTTCTAAACTTGACCGTATAAATGAAATGAGGCAACAAGAGAAGAGGTACAAGTTTTTAACTTGAGTGAAAGGCGTGCGCGCGCTTACACACACACACACACACGCTGTAGCCTTAAACTCGCATTGGGAATAAAGCCGAAGAAGGAGAAGAAGAAAAAGTGTCAAATTGTTGGTTGAAGGATTTTGCCTACGTTTTCGAGGCAAAAGGTCACTTGCTTGAATCCAAAACTTCTGTCATGTATATAATATTTTTGTGGTGTTTATTGCTGATCTATAATTATAAACTGTTCTCTCCGTGTGTCACACTCACTCACACACTATCTCTCTCTCTCTCTCTCTCTCTCTCTCTCTCACTTTCTCCCCCCCTCTCTCTCTCTCTCTCTGTCTCACCCTCTCGCTAAATGTCCAGTCCATTCCTCTTTATCTATCTATGTGTCTTCTCTCTCGATCTGCAATTTATTTATTTTCCTCCATTCCCAGTAGTGTACGCAAGGTCGCATACTCTAAACAGACACATTCCAACCCCTTTCTGGACGCTCGCCGTTTGTAAACGTGTTTAAGCATTGAGAATCCCATCGGAACAGAGGGAGAGACGTTACACATTTAGAATTTGTTACACATTGGAGACCTCACAATAACCGAGTATGAAAAGGGTAGTAGTTGGCTAAACTCGTATTTAGGCCTATAAGACACGACTTTTTAATGATACTTTCTTAAAAGAATCTCAAAAGCAACGTTCGTTTTGATAATGTACTCTGAAGTAGAAAGGTGGGCTAAACTAGTATTTCAAAATCACAGGTATAAAGGAAACTGTTCCAAAAAGTAACAGGTACGAATATACCTGTTATTATATACCTACTATTATACATATACCTGTATTATATAATTTGTTATAAGAAATAAAATGAAGCCAAAAGTAATAACAGTATTACTTTACACTGTGACCTTATTAAGCTGTTACTGTTTAAAAGAAAATAAGAAACAAAAGAATTTATAGACCTATCTCCAGTCGGGAATACTAATTTAAGTTTTTACTAGGAGTAAACAAATTGACATATATTTCATGTTAAATTATTGATTCCATTTCGGTTAGACAAATCATTTACAAAACTCAGGCAATTAAATTTAGAGTACACGTAATAGCACAACAAATAATGTCAAAACAATTTCCTTGAGATGTGCAGTAAAGTTAAAATCATCTCCGAAATCACATTAACAAAAGTACTATGCGGCCTATCAGCCACTCTGTAGGTTAAAACAAAGTATAATTCGCTTTTTGAAAATCTACCATGTTGGTGACTAGTATAATATATAATTTGTTAATATAATATGTACTATATATCTACATAGTGAGGCGTGGATAATGACAAAAAAGAAAAGCGGCAAGATTCAGAGTGCTGAAATTCAGTTTCTTCAAAATACTTTAAATTATACATTGCAAGATAGAGTAAGGAATGAAGATATCAGAACAGAACTCGAAGTACAGGACATAAATGAAATTATTGCAATTTACAGAAGACAATGGTAGGATCATCTCCAAAGGATGACAGATGATCGATTTGATCGATTGCCGAAAGCGGCACTGAACTATAAAGCCATTGGTGGAAGAGACGCGGGTCGTCCGAGGATGAGATGGGTGCCGAAACAGGTTTATATAACCTAATCCTTGAAGAGGAGAAGTAGAAGAAGAAGATGTTTGCATAACATACGAGAATAACATCAGTATGCATTTTTTTCATTTATTAAAAAAAACAGCTTCGTCTCTTTGGCACAGAGATATTATTCTGATCCTCGCTGTTTTGCTACGTTTCGTACTTGTATGACAACCAATAACTGTGACTTTGTACTCGTAGTACTCGTTTATTCGTTAATCGCGTCGTAGGAAGGTCCCGCGACTCGGAACCGCGAGAGCGCGAGTAATCGGAACGGGTATTTCAACTTTTCAGTCACTTTTATATCCTTTCTACAAAAGTAATCGTTCCAAAATACCTGTTATAGGTATATCGGCATACCTCTACTACAGACCACTTCAGCAATACGAACGTTGTTTGTGAGACTCTTCCTCGTCTACGATACACTTCAAAACTCACGTCTCCAAATATTAGTCATTCTCTGCAACCATTTTTCATTAATTTCTCTGTTATTCTGCAATTTCATATTCTGTTATGAGACTACACTTACATGTTAGTTCAATATTCTCTTTAATTTGATAATCTCCATACATTTTTGCAATACTTTCGAGTTCTGCAGCTCAGGGAGCTTACTAGTTTTAGAGTATCGAGTTGTAGAGAAAGAGAGGAAGAAAAAAAAAACAAGAAAAGCCAACGTAAAGCTAGACAGATGTGGGAGGGAAGTGGAAGAGAGAGAGAAAGAGAGAGGCTCACGACTACATTGACACATTTAAATACTGTTATCTGGAAGGCAAGCGACCCAAGAGAGATACACTGTATACACTGCCATTGGCTAGCGCCTTTGCTTGTATACACACACACACACACACACACACACATACGCGCTAAATATCCGTTCTACAAAAATAACCGTTCCAAAATACCTGTTATAGGTATAGCTACCCACCTTTAATTCCAACCCAAAGCTGAAAGCTGGACACTTGTTATTTGTAAGCGTGTTTGAATATTGAGTAATCAAGCGAAATAGACGCAACAGAGAGAGAGAGAGAGAGAGAGAGAGAGAGAGAGAGTGAGAGAGATTATTCTATAATATACAACAGAAAACAAGTTGCAATAGTCGAGCAAGAAAACGGTAGTTGGCACAACTTATATTTAGAAAACGCGTCTTTTGAATATAATACGTATCTTATATAAAGAAAGAAGAGTCGTTGCTAAAGTAATGAAGCCAGTTGCTGTCTGCTCACTGTTGCACACGTACAAAAGAATTGAGAAGTCAATAATCAAATCATTTTTATCCGACCCGAGGCAGTCTCTCTGTATTGCTACAGAATAAGTTTGTCGAACAAGCAAGATAGTATTGATTCCCAGAGCCGACGACAGTATAAGAGTTACATATTTTTCATTTCTGTGCAGCCTTTCTTTAACTGAAGGATGTAAAATATCGGTATGGAGAACTATACATGACTTCCATATTCTAAGATTTATATTTAAAATCATTTTCGAAATGAAACATTTCCATAGAAACTACTTATTTCTTCAGCCTTAACCACAGTACTGTGGTCACTAACGTATAGCACCTCACGTTAGCGCACTCGGTTTCCACTGATGATGGCAGTCAGTCGATGGCACTGCCAAAACGTCTGGTTTTTCAGAAAACATTTTACCACGGCCAAACAGCACGGAAAGGCGTTTTAACAACAAACTACTTCTTTGTTGCCGATAACGTAATACATATATAAAAAATTATCCCCTCCCCCTTCAACTATCATTTTCATTTATAGGAAATTACCCCCTCTCCCTTTAACTACCATTTTCATTTATAGATGTTTCATCTACCTTTCTGCAGTGGATTATTATGACCTTCTTTTCAGGATAATTTAGTTATCAAAATTAAGTAGTTTACTCTTGTTAAAACGTAAAACGTACTGGTAAACTACCCCTTTCCCTTAACCGATCTTCACTAAAGTCAATAGGCCTTAAGTATTCTACAACTCGGGCAAATATGCAAACACATTATTTGATTCTATTATTTGCCATAGAAAATATTCTACACACAGACACACAGACAGGCACTTTTGGAAAATGACTTTTCTTCATGTTTTGAGGTTACTACAATCAGAATCAGCCCTTATCTCGAACACGATTTTTTTGCCATCACCATACTTCTATTTCCTTATGGAACATGGAAGTAAAAAAATGCTTTGTGTATGTATGCACAGGAATTCCGTGCATTTATGCCAATGTGGAATTCTCTAGATGTCAGTCCACCCACTGAAGACGTCCTCCATAATCTTCTTCTTCTCTTCTTCATTCCAGAATTAGACGACATCACCTGTTCCGGTCTCTATTTCCAAGCCATGTTTTGCGTGATCTTCCCACATCTCTTTTCCCTTTAGGCCCATATTGTAAAACTGGTTGAGGAAGGCTTTTTCGTTTCCATTCTACCCATATGCTCAATCCATCTTAGACTACATTCATCGATTCTTGCATTTAAAGAGAATACCCAATGCATGTCTTATCACATCGTTTCTAATTCTGTCGCTTCGTGTACATCCCTTTACGTATCTCAAGAAATTCATCTCTGCAGTTTGTATATAACTTGTATCGTTTTTAGATTTAGATATACCCACGTTGATTTATGCGAGTGAAGCGTGGGTCATGACAAAAAAGAAATGTGGCAAGATTGACTGTGCTGAAGAGCATTTTCTTCGAAATACTTTAAATTATACATTGCAAGATAGAATAAGGAATGGAGATATCAGAGCAGAACTCGGCATAAAGGACATAAATTATTTCAATTTACACAGACAGTGGTGGGATCATCTGCAAAGGATGACAGAGGATCGATTGCCAAAAACGGCACTGAACTATAAAACCATTTTGGTAGTGTGACGATTTAAATAAAAGAAATAATCTAGAAAATAAAAAAATTTTAAAAATTAAGGTTGCGAGGTCTTAAGCTATTTAAATCTCACTGTTTTAATATAAGATACCTGTATGTACTCAGTTATAAGTTATAACTTAATCAGTTATAATTAATTAGTTATAAGATACTCAAATAAAAAGATAAATTGTAAAGCTTTATTAATATCGTATTTAACCCTTTGCTTGTAAGCAGGCGCTTTCCTGTTGATTCCAGACTCGACATGCTTTCAGAGTCTTGTGTGAGTAAGAATAAGATAAAAAACTAATGTTAATAATAATAAAATCTGAAGACATAAATAGTCGCTAAAACAACTGATTTAAATTATATATATTTGTTTAGGGATAGTTTAAATAAATAAAAAAGTTAACTTAAATATAGTTAGGACCTATATTCTCGCGCGGAAGTTGTCCGACTAACTTTTGTCCAGTACCTGGCGAAGGGAGCGTAAATTCTCTCTCTTGCAATGGTGACTCCGTACAGTGTAGACGTAAGAGCTATGCTCTTCAAATATGTGTATCATATTTGGTTTCATCTTCAGAAAGTGTACCAGATGTAGTTTGTTTAAAGCATCTGGATGTATTAATTAATGTAGTCATGTGAATAGACAATAAGTTTAAAGTTATGTAAAACAAAAAGTATTGAAACGTAACAAAAAAGTGTAACACAAGATGACTACGTACTTCAACAAATAAAAACTATTCCAAAGTAATACCCGGAGGTGTGAACTAGCAGAAGCCACAAACTCTACTGCACGTGACAGAATATGCAGATCAGGACATCCGAGAATCTACATGATCATCGTAGATAACTACATGACCTAGTGTTCTCCCTGCTAACTTTTGGAGACCTTTACAGAGGAAAGCCAGACCGAGATGACGACGTAGCTGTTCCTGTTTCCCAAGACTGATACCCCAGGAGGAGTCTTCCGCATACCAATTAAAAGGTGACTCGATAGCCTGTCTATCGAGGGTTACTAATATTTGTTACACAACACATCTTGAAAGAGACTTTTCAGAAATGATTAACTTTGTAAAGATTTATAAATTAAATCTAATGTTAATAAGATTATATCTTATTAATTAATATTTCATGTAACTATACTAACTTCATACGTTGTAACAGTTTATATGTTAATGTAGAGTAATATAACTCAAGCAATAATACCATTCTTAAATGTTGAATTAAAAGAAAGTCTTGCAAGCTAATATCATGAATAGAGTATAATTAAAAGTTTTAATACAGAAACTTCACCCGGATCCGAGGTATAACTATATAGAATCTAGTTTGATGCCAAAGTTTAAAGAAACCTTTCGATAATTTAATAATTGAGTTAGTAATGTCATGGCATCAGTCAGTATATGTTTTTCTTAAATGTTGAATAAAGAGAAGTCTTCTTGTTACACACATATGAGTAGTGCGTAAATCAATTGTATACCTTGCCATTGTTTCCTTACACAAAGTAAACAATTACACAGCTAGTAAGTAATATGTTATTTTAATTATTTGTGATCAATTCTGTTACAACGTAGGCAGCCCTTCTAATTAACGGAGTTTAATTACGAAGGGTTCCCTGGATTTGTAACGCGGCGAAAAGCTAGTTACAAAAGTGCGCCACTCTGCTTTGCTTTGTGTAAATAATAATTAAGTGTGTATTGTGTTGTTGCTGTCTTGTAAGAGTAATTGTGTACAGAGTGTCACAAAAGTGCGCCACTCTGCTGAATTGTAAAAAAAAAATAATAAAAGGGTAATTGTTTACAGAGTGTCATAAAAGTGCATTCACTCTGCTAATTGAAGTAAAGGGTTGTTAAGCTTCGTGACGTAAACAAAAGTGCGCAACTCTGCTTACATTACTTGTGAAATAAAAAAAAAATAAAGGAAACAAAGGAAAGAGTTTTAATTGTATAGATATGTGTCACAAACAAATTGCATTCACTATTTATGCGTGGATAAACATAAATAGTATGATTAATAACTAAATATTTAATATTGATATATGCACTCAGAAAGTTACTTTAATAAATGTAATGTTCAAAACATATTTAATACACTATTAAATAACGTAATATGTATTAATACGTAGATGGTAGTATGTATAAGTAAAAGGTCATTAGCATCATACAATGCAAAATGCTATATGCAGGTTCCTACCGGCACAACCTGAATATTTCGATATAAGTACTTGCATACATGAATTGTGACCAAGCATAACAATTTTGGTCAACCGAACAATCTGTAACAGGTTTGTTTACGACAAAATACGACCTGTTGTTACCTGAATCATTCTGCACAGTGTATGTCCAACTACATAGCTTACATACACTAGTATGTGTTATAAAAAAAAAATTGATAAAAATAACTTTGTAAATAATAATAAAGTAATTAAGTAGAAGTCGTGATTTAAAAATTGTGAACAAAATAAGTAATTATTTAATTGAGAAAAGTTTATGAATGAACGCAGCCAAAGTGTTGTCTAAGCGGAGTAATATTAATAGTTGTTGAATAAGATTGTGCTCCCCTTCTCAAGTTTAAAACGACCGGTTTCAATTCGTTGGTGTTATTCACTCGCATTGTGTAGACAATAATAGGTAAAAGCAAACACCCCATTGTCACACACGCTCACCCTCCTTTGTTAACTAAATATGTAGGCCACCCTCTGACCTACATTCCAGTAAACAGCTGATCGGCTATTTAACATTGAAAGATATGTGTGTGATTTCTGTCTCTCCCTTAGAAGAGAAATTGTTCTTTTCTAATTAGTGTAAATTGATTACTTATGAATTTATTATATGTAATATATGTGTAATATAATAGTATTAATTTTAAGTACGTGCTATGTGTTAGAACAAAATGGCCCAATTTAACCCTGATTTGTTATTAAAAGACGAGCTGTCTTACGAAGCTCTTTTGCGTGGACTACCCCATGCTGATGTAACAGTCGCGGAATTACGAAGTTCAATTCGCGAATGTGGATTTGATGCGCCCGTGGAATTAAACAATCTAAGCCAACTCGATTATGAAGGCGAGAAAGAAATTTGTACTGCCAAGTATAGTGAACTATACTTATTGTCTCAAATACTCCAAGACGAGAAATCTCCGGCAAAAATTTTGCGGACTACCCAGAGAATAGAGCACTTAACCAGGCGAATAAAAATTTGTCGATCTGGCCGAATCTCAAAGGAATACCCGAAGAAAGATCTCGACTATCATTGATGAATAGACCCAATACTATTGCTGATCTGGAACAGTGCAGTATCCATTCTTCAAATGTATGGTACTCAGATCAAAATAGAGAAGCAATGAAAACCTCTGGAACTAATAGACATCAATTGCGAGCACTACTGCCTGATGTAACAACCTCGTATGAAAGTCAAGTTTCTAGTAGACCTCACTATGTGCGCAAAGCTGGTAAGTTAACTGTAAACCCAGATAAAGCGGAAACCAAGTACCCACCTCGCAGAAAACCCACCTGTTATAATTGTGGCAAATATGGGCACATAAGTAGAGAGTGCAAAAGTAAGCCATTGGAACGGAACCAACCTGTGAATATACAGTGTGCTAAATAAATATGGTGATTAAATAGACGATAGTTCTAGGAGCGTTTCTTAAATCCCCAAAGTAGTTTAGTAAATAATAAAGTGAATAATAATAATTGATTTAAATACTAGAGCTAAATAAATCCTAAGTTATACTAAAATTGTGTGAAGTGTAGAAGTAATTAAAGGAAAAGAATAATAATAAAAAGTAAAGTTGCGTATTGTAAACACTTCGCAGTGGTGGCAAGTAAGAGAAATTAAAGCGTGTTCAGTATTGTAGGAAATGTACTAAACAGCCACGCACCCTCCCTATTGTGAGAAACCGGTGCTAGCCTGAACAATTGAAAAACCACCCCTAGAGAGTATTACAATGTATTGTGAAGTGTCTCCTCTCCCGCATAGTTTGTTTAAGTATTGTTAAAAGAGATAAAAGAGAATCATATTCGTGAGATTCCGCTTCTCTCAAACCAGTGATCTAAAGTGGAGTATGGGATCCTCTTTAGATTACATTAGAAATAAGTTTATGAGATATAATCAAGTATTGATTATATATGTAACGTAACAGGTCACAACGGCGCCTACTGAAAGGGAAATGATAGGGCTGAAATGTGCCAAAGATCATTAATAAATGCTGAAAGCTAACTTCCGTAGTTAGAGTAAGCTGGTGTCAGTCGGGCCGGGATGTTGTGAGTTACGGATAAGTAGGGATCATTCCAATCTAAGGTTTGGAAATTAGGATTAAGATTAAAATGTAAGTTAGTACTTAAGAAGTAAGAAAAAGGGAATTTCACGAAGGCGATCATTTAAATGAATAATGTCATTTAAAGGAAATTAGGAAAAACAAACTGTGCACTAATATTAAATAACTTCACACACTGCCACTAATCGTACTCCCAGTCCCCAATTACCACGAAGGTCACAAGTCGACCCCGTTCGAGTTACTATACAAGTATAGACCAAACCACCCTTTGTCCACAAAATGGAATATACACGATCTACTGCCTCCGCAAATAACGGATAAGCAGATAAAGCGAATATGGAACAAAGCCCGCTCTAACTTAAGAGCAAGCTTGGAAAAATCCAGAAGATACCACGAGAAAGGTAATCATAGCAACTCAGTCAGGTACCAAGTAGGTGACTTGGTAATGTACAAGACTCACCCCATTAGTAGTGCGATTGATAAGACCACCTCGAAACTATCATTCAGATGGTGTGGCCCTTATCAAATCCAAAAGTACCTAACTCCAGTTACAGTAGCCCTGTGCGAAACTGGAACTCAGACATATGTGCGGAGATCGCATATTTCGCAACTAAAGTTGTATAAGAAGAAGTGACGGTATAGTATAAAAAAAAAAAAAAAGGAAAAGGAATACTAGGTAGTAAAGAAAATTATATTTCTGAATTCGCGTAAGAAATGTAAAACGTAGAGTTTGGAAACGAGGCCTGATCAACCTGAGTTCCAGTTCTGCGGAGCATGCATTAATGAATAATCATTAACTAGATGGGTACTAACACTCATTAACTACATGAGTTATATATATAGGACTCACAGAAGAAAAGATAGAATTCTAAATGATAGAGATAAGAAAGAGTTTTGTGTTTTAATTGTGTAAATATTTAGTGTAAATAGTATGTAAAAAAAAAAAAGGTAGTTCATAAGAATATAAAGTGTACTGTGTTATAACTATAAGGAAATAACTATGTGGAGAACGTTGTAAAGTGTAAAAGAAAGTATGTGAAAGAAATTACACACACTAACCCCATTCATACTCCCAGTCCCCAATAGTGAGTTAGACTCAAAAAAAGCTTAACCGTAGCGTGCAATTCAAGCGGTGGAGTATGTGACGATTTAAATAAAAGAAATAATCTAGAAAATAAAAAAATTTTAAAAATTAAGGTTGCGAGGTCTTAAGCTATTTAAATCTCACTGTTTTAATATAAGATACCTGTATGTACTCAGTTATAAGTTATAACTTAATCAGTTATAATTAATTAGTTATAAGATACTCAAATAAAAAGATAAATTGTAAAGCTTTATTAATATCGTATTTAACCCTTTGCTTGTAAGCAGGCGCTTTCCTGTTGATTCCAGACTCGACATGCTTTCAGAGTCTTGTGTGAGTAAGAATAAGATAAAAAACTAATGTTAATAATAATAAAATCTGAAGACATAAATAGTCGCTAAAACAACTGATTTAAATTATATATATTTGTTTAGGGATAGTTTAAATAAATAAAAAAGTTAACTTAAATATAGTTAGGAACTATATTCTCGCGCGGAAGTTGTCCGACTAACTTTTGTCCAGTACCTGGCGAAGGGAGCGTAAATTCTCTCTCTTGCAATGGTGACTCCGTACAGTGTAGACGTAAGAGCTATGCTCTTCAAATATGTGTATCATATTTGGTTTCATCTTCAGAAAGTGTACCAGATGTAGTTTGTTTAAAGCATCTGGATGTATTAATTAATGTAGTCATGTGAATAGACAATAAGTTTAAAGTTATGTAAAACAAAAAGTATTGAAACGTAACAAAAAAGTGTAACACAAGATGACTACGTACTTCAACAAATAAAAACTATTCCAAAGTAATACCCGGAGGTGTGAACTAGCAGAAGCCACAAACTCTACTGCACGTGACAGAATATGCAGATCAGGACATCCGAGAATCTACATGATCATCGTAGATAACTACATGACCTAGTGTTCTCCCTGCTAACTTT
The DNA here is from genome assembly GCA_034769895.1 of Magicicada septendecula. NCBI lineage: Eukaryota > Metazoa > Arthropoda > Insecta > Hemiptera > Cicadidae > Magicicada > Magicicada septendecula. The sequence continues at coordinate 3,194,352 of CM068368.1, read as the reverse complement.
TGGAGACCTTTACAGAGGAAAGCCAGACCGAGATGACGACGTAGCTGTTCCTGTTTCCCAAGACTGATACCCCAGGAGGAGTCTTCCGCATACCAATTAAAAGGTGACTCGATAGCCTGTCTATCGAGGGTTACTAATATTTGTTACACAACACATCTTGAAAGAGACTTTTCAGAAATGATTAACTTTGTAAAGATTTATAAATTAAATCTAATGTTAATAAGATTATATCTTATTAATTAATATTTCATGTAACTATACTAACTTCATACGTTGTAACAGTTTATATGTTAATGTAGAGTAATATAACTCAAGCAATAATACCATTCTTAAATGTTGAATTAAAAGAAAGTCTTGCAAGCTAATATCATGAATAGAGTATAATTAAAAGTTTTAATACAGAAACTTCACCCGGATCCGAGGTATAACTATATAGAATCTAGTTTGATGCCAAAGTTTAAAGAAACCTTTCGATAATTTAATAATTGAGTTAGTAATGTCATGGCATCAGTCAGTATATGTTTTTCTTAAATGTTGAATAAAGAGAAGTCTTCTTGTTACACACATATGAGGAGTGCTTAAATCAATTGTATACCTTGCCATTGTTTCCTTACACAAAGTAAACAATTACACAGCTAGTAAGTAATATGTTATTTTAATTATTTGTGATCAATTCTGTTACAACGTAGGCAGCCCTTCTAATTAACGGAGTTTAATTACGAAGGGTTCCCTGGATTTGTAACGCGGCGAAAAGCTAGTTACAGTAGAAAAGACGTGGGTAGTCCTAGGATTAGATGGATGCAGGAACAGGTTTATATATCCTAATCCTTGAAGAGAAGGAAAAGATGAAGACAACTATTCAGAAAAAGTGCTATAATATATTTGTTCTCCATCCCATTTTAATCATTCATATATCATATTAAACAGAACATTCTTATTTTCTCAAAAAGTATATTTTTTACCAAATACCGTTCCGACTGAACAATTTAAATACGCTGAAGCTGAAACGTGTTAATGTGCTGAACAACGACAAATTGGTTTGATATCTGATAACAAAGCTTTATTGTTATTGAACGCGTCATTTTTGTTAGCAATACAGTCAGTCACACTGCCGACACAAGGTAAACATGGTCTATTCCGTTGACTATGTTTGCAAATCTGTCCATTAGCCGACGTCGGAGTGAACCTACAATCACAGATCTTATCGACATTCTAATTACGGTAATTATTTTAAATACCCAGCAACGAGGGCAGTTTAGATGTTATCAGACACACGTGGTCAGTTGTTGTAGCATTGTGCTGTTACAAAAAAAAAAGAAATGACAACAATTAAGGCTAACACGGTGAGGTGAATTTATAACAACGGTTTTCATTGGTCGGACCGCAGCATTTCTATTTGTGGCGCGGCCTAAGCAGTGAGCCCCACCAGAGTCTCGATAGCTTTCCCTGATAACAACGAAATTGTTTTACCCTGACAGTAAACGGATTTGCCAACAACTGATTAAAAGACCGAATTGCTGTTTCTGTAGTCAATACGACACACCGTTTTATTTTTCGTTACAATCAGCCCACCAATTCAACATGAGGTACCTCGAAAGCGGTTAGGATGGCTCTCCTTAAAATGCTTGGCACATTTGCGTTAACAAGCACAAATACTAAACTGCTTAAGCTTCCTACGCTGCAGAATCGCTCAATACCTCTTACACCGTTTAATTGTTCGTTAAAATGAATCCAACAATTCACCGATGAGGTTCCTCAATGGTGCATGAATCATTCTGCATAGCTCTTCCTAATATGCGTGAAACGTTTTCGTTAACAAAAATAAAGATAAAAAAAGTAATCTTTTGACGAACGTACTGAAAGATTGAAGTCCATCAAGTCATACAGCTGAAAAGAAATTACCACTTACATGTTTTGCTGTACGCAGACGATGTGGTTATACTACAAAATAATGAAGCAGACTTACATCGCTCTGTGTACAGACTAGTATATGAACTGGGACGACAATACTACAACCTAAAGATATCTACAAAAGGTATGGCTAACTACGGAGAATTTCCAGTAGCCTACTCTCAAAAATTATCATTGACGCTAAAGTATTGGAACAGACCTCAAATTTTAACTATTTAGCTTGTGATATAAATGTAGAATAATATAATAAAATAAATGTAGGTATTAAAGAGTTTAAGCATTGGAACTCGGTAAGTGTCGTAAAAGGGGATATAGAAAAACCTGTAGTTGACGATAAGAGTGACCAGCATTGTATTAATAATACTCCAGAAATCAACATAGGGACTGAGTTGAACAACGAGCAACAGAACAAAATTCAGCAACTCGTTGGTGAGTATAGTGATGTGTTCAGAACAGAGCCTGGAAGAGCTAGGTTCTATGAACATCAGTTGACACTAACTGAAAATGCATCATTTGTATAAAGGACTTATCCAATCCCTCTACATTATAGAGATGAAGTGGAGAAAGAGATCCAACAAATGTTAGCGAACGGTGTTATTGAGAGAGCAAGTAGCCCCTATATAAACCCTTTAGTAGTTGTCACCAAGCCGAACGGGAGTATCCTATTATGCTTAGATGCTAGGAAGTTAAATTCTTTATTAGTACCAGATTACGAGTGCGCTAGGAGTGTGGAAGAATTGTTTCTAAAATGCAATGGGGTTAAGTATATGACAAAACTGGACTTAACATCAGGTTTTTGGCAAATTCCCATTAGAACTTGTGATAGAAAGTATACGGCATTTTTGTATAAAAACAAGTGCTACCAATTTAAAGTGGTACCTTTTGGCCTGAGCACCAGCTTAGCAGCAATGGTAAGGTGTTTAGACAGTGCCTTAGGTAATGAGGTAGAGAAGTATACATTAGTGTTCGTAGATGATATTCTATGTGTGTCACAAACATTCGAGGAGCACTTAAAACATTTAAAGTTATTTTTGAAAAATTAAGATCAGCAAACATGACGCTGAATCTAAGGAAATCAGAGTTTGGTAAGGAGGAAATTCTTAGGTCACCGAATCTCAGTGGAAGGCATAACCACGGACCCAGAGAAGGTAAAAGCCATACAAGAATTTCCAACTCCAAAGAACTGCAAGCAGCTAAAGTCATTTCTAGGTTTAGCTAACTACTATCAGAAGTTTACAAGTAAATACGCGGAAAGTACTGTTCCATTGTTAAAGTTGTTAAATAAAGGGATTAAATGGAAGTGGACAAAGGACCACGATGAAGCACTGCAACAAGTGAAAAGTCTTTTTATAAATACTGTTGTATTAAATCACCCAAGAATAGGAGAAAGATTTTACTTGCAAACAGACGCCAGCAATATTGCTATTGGAGCACACTTGTATCAGATCGATGAGAAGGGCCAAAAAGCGGTATTAGGATTCGTAAGTCGCACACTTAAAGGGGCAGAATTAACCTATTTTACGACAGAAAAAGAGCTATTAGCGATAGTGCATAGCCTGTCAAAGTTTAGAAGTTATATTCTGGCTGCTAAACTTACTATAATCACCGACAATAAGGCGTTAGTGTTTTTATTAAAGTGTAAATTGCTAGGTGCTCGTCTGACTCGTTGGATCTTGGTTATACAAGAGTATCAATTTGAAATACAGTATTGCAATATATAATCTAAATTACATTTAATACGATTTGTCTTAATATTTAATAACTAATAATACTGTATTAATAATATTATATTATTAATATAACAACGACGAATATATATTATTTAATATTTAATATTTATAATGACTTTACCTCAAGATGTTTTCTCATTATCTGGAACATGTTTCGGGAAGCCTTGTGTTCCAATCTTCAGCCTTCCTGATTTTGAGTCTTGTGAAGTACTTGTGTGTTGGCTGGTTGTTGTTGTGGTTTTTGTTGGACAACATCAACCAAGCAACTCACAAGTACTTCACAAGACTCAAAATCAGGAAGGCTGAAGATGGGAACACAAGGCTTCCCGAAACATATTCCAAATAATGAGAAAACAACTTGAGGTAAAGTCATTATAAATATTAAATATATTATATACATCTAGAAACAGACTGTAGCAAAAAGTGTTTGAATGAATTAATATATATATATATATATATTTAATAATTAATATTTAATATCCAATTCAACATGAGACATCTCGATGGCGATGAGGATGGTCTCCTTAAAATGCTTGACACATTTGCGTTAACAAACACAAAGACTAAGCTGCTTAAACTTCCTAACCTGCAGAATCGCTGACTATTTTGAACGAAGAATATTTGTTATTACATAAATTTTTATACTAATACTTCAATTGTGGGAAAAGTTACGAAAATGCCGATTACTCGACAATTCTTTGGTAACATAACAATTGCAGAGCACACAAACACTAAACGTTATGAAACATTCGAATTTGGGATACAATTCCTTTCAGTTTGACACACTGCTGCATTTACATAATTAAAAAGAAATCATCTCTTTACTACAGACAAGTAGATCCAGTAAGGTATATATTAATGGGCTGTAAGTGCAATATACCAACACAGCAAAGTATCTAGGTATGACGCTGGATACAAAGCTTACATGGAAAGAGCATGTAAAAACAAAGAAGGAGGAGCTCAACATAAAATACAGAAACATGTACTGGCTGTTAGGGAGAAACTCGCAACTAACAGTTGAAAACAAACTGCTGTTGTACAGACAAGTTCTGAACCCTGTGTGGACTCGGAATTCAGCTGTAGGGATGTACAAAGAAATCAAACTTAGAAAAGGTACAAACCTTTCAGACCAAAGTACTCAAAAGCATAGTGAATGCCCCTTGGTATATAAGGAACGATAACCTGCGTAGAGACCTCACTGTAGAATATGTCAGCGAAATAATAACACAATATGCAGACAAACATGACCAGAGGATTCAGACCCACGATAACCCAATTATGCGACAAGTGGTGGAAGAAGCTCCTCACGTCCAGACGCGACTCAAAAGACAGAAGCCACATGATCTGGTATCGCAATGGAAAGCAATTAATATGTACAGATCTATAAAACTCTACGTGAGAGAAAGACAGAATAATCTTGGGATTAGCCATTGGGCTCCAGCCCATCACCCGTGAAGAAAACATGAAGGAGAAGCTGCTTGGATGAGCTTGCTCAGTTATAACATTAAGGGGAGGTTTTTTAGTGGCTTAGAGTCCCACACTCCTGACAGCTACAGGGTTCCTAGTGTCTACAGAGCTTATCAATAGAAAAAAAATCTCTTTACTGGACGCTGAAGCCCCAAAATTTTGAAATTTCCTAAACTTAACACTACATTCAGATGTCAGTTAAAATTCTCATTAATTTGATACTTCACATGAATTGCATAGCAAGAGGCAAAAGTGTGAAGGGTGAAAATTGTGAAAAAATCCAAAAGCAGTGTATCAAATTAAAGGGAATTATAAGCGCAATTTCAATAAAGTGTTCATTTTTGAAAATTTAAAAACGTTTGAACTCAGGGCCCAAAACGTGGATGAAAATTTTAATAAAGTCGAAAAAATTCTTGTCGGTATAAAATTAATGAGTAGGAACACTTGATGTTGAAATACAATCAAGAGTAAACAAAGCAAAACAAATAATTAGATTATTGAATGGGATTCTATAGAGCACAGAAATTGGAAAAGAAAGGAAGAAAAGAATAGACGATAGTATGATTAAAAGCACGTTGATTTACGGATCCGAAACATGGGAGAATAAAAGAACAGGTAAAATGAAAGATAGAAGCTACAGAAATGGATGCTTTGAGACGAGCTGCTAGAACTTCAAGCCTAGAGCGAATACGGAATGAAACGATCAAAGAAGAAAAGGGCGAACAAAAGACAATCATCGACTGCATTGAAGAAAAACAACTAATCTGGTACGGACACGTACACAGAATGGAACAAGCCGACTACGAAAGAAAAAAAGAGATGGATACCTAGAGAGCACAGAAACAAGGGAAGGACCAAGAAAACATGGATAGCGAGGGCATAAGAAGATCAATGAGCAATAGCGGACTAAACGACGAAAACTGCAACGACAGTCGCCAATGGAGATTAGGCATCGGACATGACGTCATAGGACGTTTTGACCCCGAAAAAATTAAATTAAAGAGAATTTTAACTAACATGTGCCTGTAGTGTTGAATCTTGGAAATTTCAAAATTTAGGGACCCGACATGAAAATTTCATAACAATTGTGAAAATCCATCAGGGTGTCAGACTAATAATAATTGTAATCCAAATCCGAATATTTTTAGTGTTTATTGTACAATTGAGTGCTCTAAAATTGCTATATTATCCAAGAAGCAGTAAAGTAATCGGGATTTTTGTAATTTTTCCTACAATTAAAAATATCGGTATGGAGAACCACACATGACTTCCATGTTCTAAGATTTATATTTAAAATCATTTTCGAAATGAAATATTTCCATAGAAACTACTTCTTGCTTCAGCCTTAACCACAGTACTGTGGTCACTAACGTATACCACCTTACGTTAGCACACTCGATTTTCACTGATTATGGCAGTCGATAGCACTGCTGAAACGTCTGGTTTTGTAGAAAACATTGGACCAAGCCAAGCAGCCCGGGAAGGAATTTTAACAACAAACTACTTCTTTGTTGCTGATAACGTAATACACATGACATATAGCCTAAATAAAATTATCCCCTCCCCCTTCAACTATCATTTTCATTTATAGAAAAATTACCCCCCACCCCTTCAACTCTTTATTAATAGATATTTCATCGACGTTTCTACGGTGGATTATTATGATCTTCTTTTCAGGATACTTTATTTATCAAAATTAAGTACTTTACTCTTGTGAAAACATAAAATGTACCGATCTTCACCAAAATCAATAGACCTTGAGTTCTCTACAATTCAGGCAGGTATGCAAAAACCTATTTGATTCTGTTTGAATTTGGGGCTGTTATTGTTTCCCATAGAAAAAATTCTACACACAGACACTTTTCGAAAAATGACTTTTCTTCATGTTTTGAGGGTAGTACAATCAGAATCAGCCCTTATCTCGAACACGATTATTTTTCACTATCACCATACTTCCATTTCCTTATGGAACTTGGAAGTAATAAAAATGGTCTAATATTAATAAACGTACTTTATTGAAAACAGCGAACGTGTTCTGCAACTTAGGGAGCCTACTAGTACTTATATAGTCAAGTATTTGATACAACAAAAATAAAAAATCTCTATTTAGAACCATACATGACTTTCATGTTCTAATTAATTATCAAATTTTTTTAATATGTAGGCCTACACTCAGAACGAAACCAAATAGCCTATATCAGCATGCTTTTTGGTAAAAACGCTGAGAAAGTTAATCAAAATACGAATTGTACCTAGTTGTTAATATTTAAAAAATTAAGAATTAATTTGATTAAATTACATTTATTTAAACAAGGAGAAAGAAAGCGAATACTTCCCGGCGTTTGTTATCTCTGAATTTCTGAAAACGAAAAATTATTTTATTTATGTATCCGTAGTTACATGGAGCGATATCAGTTGTTGAAATTTTTAAGTTTTTTATCGAATAAATTTATAATATCAATACAAGAAATTACCCCCTCCTCCTTCAACTACCCTTTTCATTTATAGATATTTCATCTACCTTTCTACAGTGGATTATTATGACCTTCTTTTCAGGATACTTTATTTATCAAAATTAAGTACGCTACTCTTGTTAAAACATAAAACTTTGCAGATAAACTACCCCTTCCCCTTAACCGATCTTCACCAAAGTCAATAGGCCTTGAGTTCTTGAGTTCTCTACAACTCGGGCACATGTGCAAAAAATTGTTTGATTCCGTTTGAATTTGCGCCCGTTATCGTTCGCCATAGGAAAAAACCTACACACAGACACTTTTCGGAAAATGACTTTACGGAACATGGAAGTAAAACCATCTAAAAAAAAATAATAAAAACAAACTGTTTTCAGGTCACATTGCAGAACAGTAATTAATTTCAAAATGTTATAGCGGTGATAAATGACACACAAACAAAACGCCTTACTCAGAATTACTGCATCTATCTAGGGTAAAGCGACGCTGCTACAAGAGTTATTTGCGTGAACGTAAAAGGATTACTTTGTTATCATTGGTGTCAGGTCGTAATAGGTACTCCTGTTCGACCAATCAGAATCGTTATTATTTATTCACTTCTAAGTGTCGTTTTAATTACCGCTGCCCTTTTTAGCAGCTCAACCGCTAGTCAGAACAATTGGTTGCAAACGTGTTTAGCATTTAGATTGCACGCGCGCCCTCTCAGTTTTCAAAATAATTACGCATTTCACGAAATTACTAAAGTATTTACTGCAATTACTGCAATAGTTACTGGAATCGGTGAAGAGCTTGAGGAAGCATTATGTAATGACAAAAGTAAGAACGCTGCAGGAGCAGACAACATAAATACAGGGGACACTCATAGAAACAAACACATTCACTTAACTAATTTATCTGTTGTGTTTGATACATTTTCTCTTGTATCCGTACACAGATCCTGAAGTGACAATAAATATTGTCGAAACGTCGACACAAATAATTTAAAATTTCTGTTATATTTTGTTGACCGATCCTCGCAAACTCTTCATCGTTAAAAAAATAATAAATCCATGGATGGATGATTATGGATGTAATGGTCCATAAACACGGCAATACATGGCTGGATACGAATAGAAAATAGGGCATATTATGCCAACATCAGACTATTTAGAAGCAAACTCATTAGGTGTAACCCAAAAATAAAATATATAAGACACTTATCAGATAAGTTGTTATTTATGGAGGTGAGACATGAACATCAACGAAAAAGGAACAAGTAACACTAAGAAGGTTTGAAAGAAATATCGTAAATCGTGTTTATGGTCCGGTTAAAGAAGATGACGAATGGAGAATAAGAAATAACCAAGAAATAGATGAGATATTGAATCACGAGGACATTGTAAGAATCATAAAGGCTCGTTGTCTAAATAACAACAACGTCTAGGTCACCTAGAGCGAATGGATCATCAGTGTATGCCAAAGAAAATTCTGAGGGCGCAAGTTTATAAAAGTAGAAAGAGGAGCCGGCCTAGGATGGTTGGATGATGTGATAGAAGATATCAGAAGGATGAATGTGAGGGATTACACCGAGATGGCAATGGAAAGAAAACCGAAGACTTTGGAGAAGATTGGTGTTGGAAGCCACGTTGGGATGTAGTGCTGAAGAAGAAGCAGAAGAAGAAAACACACATACATGCACACAGACTCAATAAAAAATGTATATAATTGAAAAGCAACCACGATATTTCATCAACTGTAATCCGAATTCAGTCTGTTTTTTTCCACTACCATTACTTTACTTTTCATCAGCTGACCTAGTCAGTGTGCACAGCTGTAATAAGACTGCATTGGATCGAGTAATAAATTGAATTGCATTCAGTAAAGAGCTGATCTAATAGGAATTATTAATGTCTCTTCTGACGGTGAATGTTTTTGCCACGGTTATCGGTAATAACCAGTTGGCTGATAACGAGGCTTCATGTCGAAACGAGGGGAATTAGTGTTGGATTTAAAACACCATCACCGAAGAGGATTACATTCTCTCAAAAGTAATAATATCAGCGCAAGTGATTAGGAAATGTTATACAGCTTCGATACGATCCAACGTAGGCAGTACAATGTCAGCACACAGTAAATAGCACACAGGCCTAATTAAAGACAAAGAAAATAAACACGATATTAATTGATGACTCGTTGGGCACTTGGTGAAACATATTAATACAAAGGTTTTGTAAAATATATGAAAACACTTGGTAAGTTTCACAGATTTTATTTAACTCTAACAGCTGTTTCGGCTACCTAAGCCATTGTAATTTCGCCTCTTTGACAATGGCTTAGGTAGCCGAAACAGCTGTTAGAGTTAAATAAAATCTGTGAAACTTACCAAGTGGTTTTATATATTTTACAAAACCTTTGAAAATAAACACATTTGATCTTCTTCTTCTTCTTCTTCTTCTTCTTCTTCTTCTTCTTCTTCTTCTTCTTCTTCTTCTTCTCCTTCTCCTTCTCCTTCTCCTTCTCCTCCCCATTATCACTTTTTTCTTCCTTCTACTACTCCTCTATATTTTCTTCTTCTATTTCTTCTTTTCTGTTGCTGCTCTTCCTTCTACATCTGCATGCCATCCTTCTATCTTCCATTTCTTCGGCTTATTCTCCCTATTTTTCTTCATCTCGTCCTTTTCTCCTCCTCTCTTCCTCCTTCTTCTTCCTTTCCTTCTCCTCCTCCTCATTTCCTTCTTCCACCTTACACTTCTCCTCCATCTTCTTCTTTTTCCGCTGCTGCTCCTCGTGCTACTTCTCCTCGTCCTCCTACTTTATTCCATTTATTTTCGTTTTCCTCTCATTCCTACTCTGCCTTTTCTACCTCTTCTTCAGTTTCTGCTGCATTCCTACTGCTTATTCTCTTCTTCTCCTCCATATCCTTAGTCTTCTTGATTTGGTTGTTGTTCTTCTTCCTATTCTTCATCATTTCTTTTCTTACCCCTCCTCCTCCTCCTCCTCCTCCTCCTCCTCCTCCTCCTTTTCTTCTTCTTCTTCTTCTTCTTCTTCTTCTTCTTCTCCGTCTTCTTCTCCGTGTTTTCCTGCACTTCCCGTCTTTAGACAAATAGAATACTACCTACCCATGTTTTCCTTGCCCTTCCACGACCTATCCTTATCATAGGGTTGGTTCTCGAGGCCACTGTACAGACTTTATCAAGCTTCAAAATAGGGTTCAAGCTTTGATAGGCGTTACTTTGTTCTGCTTAATCCCAGAATACAGGATACAAAAAATTTTGTAATAGACACAATAAATGAGAGCATGAGGGACAAGAGTTTAATTTATACTACAAGCATGATATAGGCCTGAACACAAAAACATCTTCACACACACACACACACGCACACACACACACATGTTACATTACATTTTATTGTTACGACGGTCTCACTGATCGTCGTATGGTACAGTGGAAAACAAAATACAAGACACCAATGAAGTCACTCAAACCAGTTTTAATTATCACAATTACCAGTTCGTAATCAACAAGTTATTCAACAAGATTATTCTCGTACAACACTTCAAGTTAATCTGTCCACAATAATAATAATAATGTCAGCTATAAAGAATTCCGCACTATAATAAATTTTTACTAATACACCACTTGAAACGCACTGTGTAATCGCCTGACAATAACTCGAACCTCACTTGAATAAATCACCGCGTATGTTTATGATACTTATTGCAGTTTTAGTTCACACACATTGCGTCAGAAATCAGGCAATTTTTATTTATGCTCACGTAAAGTGACTGTGTTTACGTTTTTGCGTATACTGTACTATTAAACTACTTCTAATACTTGTTAACTTCTTAAGAAAATGATGTTACATCAATTTTATTTTGCAGTATAATCTGCTCAAATAGATAATTCGTTTTCAAACAATGAGATTTATAGATAGGAAATAATCAAAATTATAAAAGAATGAAGCATCATGGACCTCAACAGAGTTATGTCATAAAAAAAGTTCAGTCTACGTCTCTAATAGATAGATCGTACTAATAGATTGTACGTCTCTGATAATACGCCTCTTTTATTTGTAAATTGTAAAGAAGATCTTAAAATCATTACAATTTAATCAACGAATTAAATTTATCAACGTATAACTGCTGGTTTACTACCTTTCTATTACAGTTGTATATTTAGCTTTACTTATATACTGAGTATTATTTGAGGCGTACTTTAGTTTATACTTTTATAATTTTAGAAATGCTTACTTATTTTTAATAGTAATATAAACTTTTCTGTACACAATATTGTATTCAATTTTGAGTAGATGCAGTAATGTTTTGGAGAGTAAAAAGTTTGAAAAAGGACAAATAGTCAGGAGATACCAATTGGTTTTTAAATATTTTTAAACACCTAAGCAATTTAATCTGTGACAATCATTGTAATAAATTTAAATGATTTTGTAACAATTAAATTTAGTTATCTATATTCTTTAATTTACTTGGTACAGGCCTATGTGTACATGTATTGAATTACTATGTGAACGATGACGTAATAGGAAGCGAGGGCCAATTTTATTGTTTACCAGTATAATTTGAAATTGAGAAAACACAGTTCCTTTTCTATTATTTCGACATTTAAAGACGTATGTCTTCATACGGAGATTTAGCCATTTTTGTATGCCATTATGTATACTTATTTTGAAAAGTAGGCCTACATCCCAGAATACTTATAAAGCATCGAATCTGTGATGAGTGCCTTCTGCTCGTGTTGCCTTGGCACAACCAATGTCGCTAGAACGTGTGTTACTACTGGAATATTCGTCACTTTGTAGAGTTGTAAGTTTGTGCTTAAACGTTTTATGTATTATTCCACATATGCTTTAAAATTTTATATAAAGTTAAGTCACTTAAACAAGAAGGACTACGATTTCTTGTGTTGTGAAGAGCATTTATCAATTCTTCTAACTTTACGCTACGTAAACACGGTACGTACATTTCACTTTGTCAAACCTACCTTCATGACCATTATCTCATCGTGAGTCTAAGTATTTTCCCATTCATTCTTTTACATACACGTGTACTTAGTTGCTACTCTCTCCCTCACTCCTTGATATTTCTCTTTATTACACTTTGGATATCTGACTGACGACCAGAACGTCATTTTCCAAGTTACAAAACACCTCTTCTTTGCCTGATAGTGTTCCTAATTAACAATTTTATTTTCAGCAGTTTTGAGCTTGCCACATATGTTTGATACATTTATTGCCTCTCATAAGTGTTTTTCCCGGGATTTACGTTAGAAAAGTAATGAGTGACAATTTACTTGTATGTTATTGTGAGATCCCTGCTTGATCGTCGGGAGGGAGGCCCCCCGTGGTTATACGATTGCCGACTACTGCCAATATATGTAGATATTGTAGTAGTAGATATTCTTCCATGGACCGAAGGGACCATCCTAGCCTGTACTGCTTTTGAGCGTGAGGGGACATCATCGCTGATTGTCGGGAAAAATATATTCCACTGCGCAGAAGATGACTCGAGGTGATCTGAGATCCTAATAACTCGGATGAAAGTGAGGCAGAGTTGGCGAGTCCGTGGTAAGTAGCTGTGTGTCTCTCACGCCAGTTTCATGAAGTCTGTTTCACGAAGATGGAAACCTATTATGCGAAAACGTATGTACTCTAGACTTGTCACGATTGTGTTCCTCTCTTAGATGGACTGGTATCCAGGGAGTTGATGGAGTTACGTAGCGTAGCGATAGTACAGGCGATAGTGGAGGCTGCAGGGGTGATAATCAGTGGCGAAGCTAGTAGTTAATGAATGGGTAGGCAAAAATCTTACCTTACATTTTTTTTAAGGAATCACTAAAAGGACGGTAGTTCAAATCGGACGCTGAGGTAGAGTTTGCTGTTAGCAAATGGTTCCGCAAACAGCCGTAAGAATTTTCTAGGAGGGAATCTACAGATTAGTGCAACAGTGGGACTCATGTCTTAATGTTAATGGAGACTTCTTTTAAAATAGTTGAATAAAAAATGCTTTACAGCCCTAAACGTGTTTTTATTGAACAATCCTTGTATAAGTCATACACAATAATACAACTGTTGAATCAAAGTTTTAAACTTGATTAGTTTCTATATATATGTTTAATGTTACAAATAATTCAAATAACAATCTTGATCATCTGTTATTTCAGCGGTATAACAGGAACACTTTTAATAACCGCATAAAATAAACACACTTATAAACAACACGGCGCTCTTTAACTTAACTTTTTGCATCACAGAAGTGAGACATGCCTCAACGCTCTATGTGTACAGCGCGGGACAATCCCCCTCCCCCGCACTTCCATAACCCTGCCAACACATTGCTTACATACGATGTACACAAAAAACGCTGAGGCAAGTTCACGTTGCCTCATTCGCTTTAAATGAGCTATGCCGAATCCTACTGTCACCATCTAGCGGTCGCTCAGTAAAGCACCTTTCGGTTTAATAAATTCGACAGTCACAGTAACAATGTATAATCTTTACGTTACGTAGTTCATACGTATTTATAATTTCTATTCTACAGAATTTTTTAGGGTAGGCATCGCCTCAATGCCTCTATGTAACTTCGCCACTGGTGATAACACAGGTTTAGATAACCTCGGTATGCTACTGCCGGGTCCGTTCGGCTCACTGCAACTACATACACTTCTTCGTCTATATATTCTTAAACTGTAGGGTATTGTGCGTCCGGTTAAAAAAGAAACAGTACTGTGTTTGAAAGGACAGGCAAGAACGTCAAATTCTTTGGAAGTATCCTTGGTCGTTGGAAATGTAATACATGTAGACTAACAAAATTGAGTGGGCATAAAGGTAATGGAAAAAGGAAAACGGTACAGAAGAGATACAGCGATACTCTCTAGATGTCTGTACAGAACTCGCGTCATCCCGGTCTACACTAATCACTGACCGTTCATGAGGGATCAGAAAGTTGAAATATGCAAACTACAGCCACTTTCTTGCACATCATGTGTATAATTATGGTAGACCAAAAAACCATAGGAGTCCAAACGCAAAACTTTGAATGCCTGGGATCATAGTCAAAGAGAGACATGAGGAAAAGATCAGAGAGAGATATAAAGATCGGAGAATACCTCAAAGGATCGGGGTCACAACATTCGATTCCTACGTAAATAAAGACGAGTTGTGAACATTTCACGAATCCAGCGAGGAATTACTTTTTGATATAACGAAGCCAATTAAAAAGCGTTATCTCGTCTATTTATCATTAGTAATCATTAATGATTATTAATCTCCTATTTACCCTTAACGATTACAAAATAATGAAACTTATAAAAGTATTCAAATGTTAAAATTAAATAACAGACGTGAGATGACATTCACCTGTACATGTGACTGTCCAAGGTAGAATGCGTGTTTGTTTAATCATTCCTTGTATTCGTATGGACTACACATCCATACTTGTGTAATCTGTTTGTGGAAATGTAACAGTACAACAAAAACTTAAAGAGGCGCGCTTTGGGTGCAGTCGCAGAAATACCTGCCGTGCTAACTTAATGGGAATAAACGGAAAATAAATGTACTAGTAAGGGAGATAGAAAAAGTGATGGACAGAGAAAGAGAGAGAGAGAGAGAGGATTACGTATTTTTTATTATTCTCATTCATACCGAGTATCATTTTTAAGTATATAGTTATTCAATTATTGGTATAAAGTAGTACCGAAGCAACATGTTTCAAATTGACTTTCACCCGTTGGAAGTTTTTGCACCATACTGATTAAAATCATAAAACTTCTATGAGTACCAATTATATAAATAACTATCTGCTGAAGCAGAAGAGTTTATATCTACGGAAAACGGTAAGTTTGGAATAGATGAATACCTATCGCAAAGTAAAAAGAATAATGAATTGAAAACCTAGTCGACGAAAAATCACTTACCAGATTCTAGATGAGAACAACGATAAAGATGAGAGTCAAACAAGTAGGGAAGAGAAGAGAGCAAATTTTGTATCAATAAATTCAGTTTAAGCAAAACTTAAACAAAACATTATGAGCAAACATTTAATTAAGTTATAAATAATTTTCAAAGGGAATATCATATAGGCCTACGTCTTGTTGCACTGTGACGGGCCTTGCAAAGTACCAAAATGTATTTTAAGCCACAGAACAATATTAGCAGTAACGAATAAACTTAAGGCTACACGATATATTCCATCTTGTTAGGTTAACATCCAAACTAAAAGTACACATGGAAACCAACATGCCCTTAAAACAATACTTGCTTTTCTGAAAGCCACGTAAGAAAGCCAACTCGAGGTAAGGCGGACAGCTATACATGTCTCCATTTTTTTATGGTTTCCGCACAAAATTCAAGTCAAGTGAAGTTTTCGAGATTTTACTGTAGGTCTATAATATAAAAGAATATTGGCCGCCTGACGAATAACAAATTTTGTTTTTATTTGTTAATACTTTGTTTTCCTTTGTTTTAATTTAGTATTCAGAATTAACCGTATTTTACACTTTACATTTTCTGTTGCTGTTTTGTTAATAAACGTTATATTCTTTATATTAAATTTACTCTGTTATACGCATTATATAGTCTATACACATTAAACGCTATATATTTCCTAACCATGGCTTTTATTCCTTTAAACGATAAACTAAAAATCCAAATAACATTATTACCTAACTTGTAAATAAAAATGTATGTATTTGCACTCTACATTAAGAAATAGAATAGTTTATAGTTAGTGCGCTTCTTCTTCACATTATAGTATATAGACAGACTACTATCGCATAATCAAAACATCGAAAATGTAGTGTTGGTACGGATATTGGGAAAGTACTCAACAATTTATACAACATTGTTGAAACTGTTATATTCGAAGCTGTTCGGCCGTGGTTGATTGCATATATCCTCGTGTCTAAACGTTTAGACGCGAGAACATAAACAATCAAACACGGCCCGGCAGCCCAGAATACGATACTTTTAACAATATTGATCCCGGACGTAGTAGCCTTTATAACAAACATAACAGTTACAGTGTGTTACAATATTACATTAATTATATTTTTAATACGTTAAGGCTTATATAATAAGAACTAATTTTAATTTTTGTATAGTTTCCGTAACCTGCTTATAGAGTAGTGAGGTATCGAAAAGGAAAGTTATTACTTTTAATAGCAACTTATAAAAATTCCTCATGCTCTATTGTATTAACTTTCTTCAAACCGGACCACTTCTTAATTGTGGATAAACTTTTGAACGTAATAATCGTTATCTTAACGTTACCGTTTCACCAAAGATCGTTTGGCTCGTGTTAATAAAACTCTTAAAAAATCTGTTACATTTACTCCTCACATATTGTTCATGTTTCTTTAACTGTCTACATTACAATAAGTACAACTATTTTCAAGTGCCTTATAAGTAGCTACCTGCAGTAAACATCCTGCATTTTGACCTTCTCTCTCTCTCTCTCTCTCTCTCTCTCTCTCTCTCTCTCTCTCTCTCTCTCTCTCTCTCTCTCTCTCTATCTCTTTTACTCTTGCTCTTCTCATTAATTGTATCTCAGGAGGTCTGAACGTAACAGGTTCTTAAGTAAAATTTCATATGACATGTAACATGCAAAATCTTAAACATCAGTTATGCTTCAGTTGTTATAATTTTGTAAGAAACCATTACAAAATACTTTTTACACTCCTTCTGTATACGAAGCTGGGTACAGGTATGTAATCAAATTTTTAAGTTGGCCTATTTATTCTAACACTGTTAAGGATTGTTGAAAACTCCGTATGTAAACAAACATTAAAACTTAGTAATAAGGTTTATCAAACCTACCATTTATTTTGAATGCATTTACGCAAATCAATAATCTAGAGACCAATTTTTTATATTGAAAAATCGATGTCTAATAAATGGATTTGACATGCAAAATTCCATCGGTTAAGAAAATAAAGTGAACTTGGTTAGTAACAAATAATTTTTGCCAAAATTGTTAATTCCAGATGGCTATAATTGATTGGAAGTTTTGTTACAATATTAAAAATTAAGCCAAATAGATTTTCTTAAACGTTGGACTAGTAACAAAAAGAAAGTTTCATTGTTAAGCGCACAATTTTATAATTTCTCTTTTATGCTGGAAGAAAGGTTGTATTAAACTACTATTATACTTGTGTCTAGTCTACACAATTTAATGGGTATATGTTTAATAAAAATCGATTATCTTACACATGGTTTTAATATGTCAGTAAACATTGTGAAATGTCTGTAGTAATGAATTATACACACAACGGTTGATGTTAATGTAGGTCATAATTCGTTTCAAAATTTATAGATAAATAAAAAATTTTAAATATCACATATTTTGTGTGGTATATAAAATAAACTGTAATAATCTTTTTAATATGATTACTTAAGCCATAATATCCGAAATTGGACCGTTACTTTATCCTTCTGTAGCCTTCTACATTTTTGCATATCTGCTGCCATATCCACGTCTCCCAGTCATAGTAGACAGTAGGCTATAATATTATACCTTTTTTTGCGTTCTTTGAGACTTGCCCTAAAGGATAAGACTCAGGCTGATCTGGGGCAAGCCCCCTTCAGCCGAATGGAAGATTTAGTGGAGACGCACGCCAGCGCGGACCGGTGGCGGAGAAGGTGGAGGCATTCAGGAGAGAGTGTAGTGTGTGGATGTGTATTTGTGTGTTTACGCTGTAGTCTGCAGAGCCAAATGGGTGATGGAAGAGGCAAATGGAAGTGCCATAATAGAAATATAAGTCCAAGAACAACCAAGTCGTGGTCGAGTAACGCAGGACGCAAAAGCTGGAGGAAGGCGTCAAGTTAAGGCGGGGAGGCACAAAGGAGAGGGATAAACACGGGGTACGTAGATAGGAAAATTTAAGATGTTAAGTGATTAAGAAGGAAGCCAGTTATAGTAAGTATGACTTAGGGATTTAATTATTTCTATTTCTCCGTCGGCGGGTGTTTCTGGAAGGAGATCCACCGGCAATGGTGAGCAGACGGTTTATGGTGAAGGAAGATCTGCGGGAATTACGGGTAGTATTAATATTATACAATACCTCCTTCACATTTAAGTTGAGGAATTCCAATCAGCCTTCCGTTGCGTTACTTCTCTCTTGTGCCCTTGATCTAATTCGTTGCCTGCTCTTTATTGTAGCTGTGATATCTTATTCGATTTATAATTCGTAACGTTAAACATTCTTCCTCACCCTGGAATTTTCCATGCTATTTTATTAATTTCTTTCTATTTCGTAAGACTTTACCATACAAAAGTAAGTACTGTATATAAGAAAGTTGTAAGGACGGGAGTTAGCAACCAAACGGCATTGTTTAAAAACATTAATATACAAGTTTCTTTTCTATATTTCATCGTACACACCCTTGCGAGCTACAAAGAACTACACAGTAGCTTCTTTCGCAATTTTTAGCATTACTTTGACACGATCGACTAATGATTTATGGCCAGGTTTTGCGAAGAGATGAATACTTAATATTAATGGTGTCTCACACCATTTTATACCGTATTATATCTGTTTCATTTCCATTGATATCCACAACTTATATTGCAGCTTATTCGCCTGGCGAGGGGGGGGGGTAAAAGGTTGACGAAGAATCTCAGAGCTCAAATAGATATTCGTTGTCAGCACAACTCTAAAACTTGTGAAACGCTCATTTAAGTTAACAGCTATACCAGCAAAACCTACCTCCTCGTCCACGGAACGTGATTCTTGCAAGGTGTGCAATCAATGACTGTACGTTGTGCAGCGGACGTAGGAGGTGATTTTCCAAACTGAAAAATAACAGCTACGTTACGGCAACCCCGGCAGAGAATCCTTGGTCACGTAAGGCGGGAGTAATGCGGAAGGACGGTAACATGCCCACAGAAAATGTTAGAATCTCAAGCGCTTCACAAGGAGTCTGGCAATATACGGTCCACTGGGGGACCTGTGAGGTGCGAGACCTGTGATAAGCTCGTAAAGCCGGAACATGTAGACTTGAATAATATCGGAAGTTAAGGCAGGATTTCATTGTCTGGCAATGTACGGTCCACTGCGGGACCTGTGAGGTGCGACATCTGTGGGAGACCTGTGATAAGCTCGTAAAGCCGGAACAAGTAGACTTGAATAATATCGGAAGGTAAGGCAGGATTTCATTGTCTGGAAATGTACGGTCCACTGAGGGACCTGTGAGGTGCGAGATCTGTGGGAGACATGTGATAAGCTCGTAAAGCCGGAACATGTAGACTTGAATAATATCGGAAGGTAAGGCAGGATTTCATTGTCTGGCAATGTACGGTCCACTGGGGGACCTGTGAGGTGCGAGATCTGTGGGAGACCTGTGATAAGCT
Organism: Magicicada septendecula; assembly: GCA_034769895.1. NCBI lineage: Eukaryota > Metazoa > Arthropoda > Insecta > Hemiptera > Cicadidae > Magicicada > Magicicada septendecula. The sequence continues at coordinate 3,174,430 of CM068368.1, read as the reverse complement.
CGTAAAGCCGGAACACGCAGACTTGAATAATATCGGAAGGTAAGGCAGGATTTCATTGTCTGGCAATGTACGGTCCACTGGGGGACCTGTGAGGTGCGAGATCTGTGGGAGACCTGTGATAAGCTCGTAAAGCCGGAACAAGTAGACTTGAATAATATCGTAAGGTAAGGCAGGATTTCATTGTCTGGCAATGTACGGTCCACTGGGGGACCTGTGAGGTGCGAGATCTGTGGGAGACCTGTGATAAGCTCGTAAAGCCGGAACAAGTAGACTTGAATAATATCGGAAGGTAAGGCAGGATTTCATTGTCTGGCAATGTACGGTCCACTGGGGGACCTGTGAGGTGCGAGATCTGTGGGAGACCTGTGATAAGCTCGTAAAGCCGGAACATGGAGACTTGAATAATATCGGAAGGTAAGGCAGGATTTCATTGTCTGGCAATGTACGGTCCACTGGGGACCTGTGAGGTGCGAGATCTGTGGGAGACCTGTGATAAGCTCGTAAAGCCGGACCATGCAGACTTGAATAATATCGGAAGGTAAGGCAGGATTTCATTGTCTGGCAATGTACGGTCCACTGGGGGACCTGTGAGGTGCGAGATCTGTGGGAGACCTGTGATAAGCTCGAAAAGCCGGAACATGCAGACTTGAATAATATCGGAAGGTAAGGCAGGATTTCATTGTCTGGCAATGTACGGTCCACTGGGGGACCTGTGAGGTGCGAGATCTGTGGGAGACCTGTGATAAGCTCGTAAAGCCGAAACATGCAGACTTGAATAATATCGGAAGGTAAGGCAGGATTTCATTGTCTGGCAATGTACGGTCCACTGGGGGACCTGTGAGGTGCGAGATCTGTGGGAGACCTGTGATAAGCTCGTAAAGCCGGAACATGTAGACTTGAATAATATCGGAAGGTAAGGCAGGATTTCATTGTCTGGCAATGTACGGTCCACTGGGGGACGTGTGAGGTGCGAGATCTGTGGGAGACCTGTGATAAGCTCGTAAAGCCGGAACATGTAGACTTGAATAATATCGGAAGGTAAGGCAGGATTTCATTGTCTGGCAATGTACGGTCCACTGGGGACCTGAGAGGTGCGAGATCTGTGGGAGACCTGTGATAAGCTCGTAAAGCCGGAACATGTAGACTTGAATAATATCGGAAGGTAAGGTAGGATTTCATTGTCTGGCAATGTACGGTCCAAGGGGGACCTGTGAGGTGCGAGATCTGTGGGAGACCTGTGATAAGTTCGTAAAGCCGGAACATATAGACTTGAATAATATCGGAAGGTAAGGCAGGATTTCATTGTCTGGCAATGTACGGTCCACTGGGGGACCTGTGAGGTGCTAGATCTGTGGGAGCCCTGTGATAAGCTGGTAAAGCCGGAACATGTAGACTAGAATAATATCGGAAGGTAAGGCAGGATTTCATTGTCTGGCAATGTACGGTCCACTGGGGGACCTGTGAGGTGCGAGATCTGTGGAGACCTGTGATAAGCTGGTAAAGCCGGAACATGTAGACTTGAATAATATCGGAAGGTAAGGCAGGATTTCATTGTCTGGCAATGTACGGTCCACTGGGGGACCTGTGAGGTGCGAGATCTGTGGGAGACCTGTGATAAGCTCGTAAAGCCGGAACATGTAGACTTGAATAATATCGGAAGGTAACGCAGGATTTCATTGTCTGGCAATGTACGGTCCTCTGGGGGACCTGTGAGGTGCGAGATCTGTGGGTAGGAGACCTGTGATAAGCTGGTAATGCCGGAACATGTAGACTTGAATAATATAGAAAGGTAAGGCAGGATTTCATTGTCTGGCAATGTACGGTCCACTGGGGGACCTGTGAGGTGCGAGATCTGTGGGAGACCTGTGATAAGCTCGTAAAGCCGGAACATGTAGACTTGAATAATATCGGAAGGTAAGGCAGGATTTCATTGTCTGACAATGTACGGTCCACTGGGGGACCTGTGAGGTGCGAGATCTGTGGGAGACCTGTGATAAGCTCGTAAAGCCGGAACATGTAGACTTGAATAATATCGGAAGGTAAGGCAGGATTTCATTGTCTGGCAATGTACGGTCCACTGGGGGACATGTGAGGTGCGAGATCTGTGGGCGACCTGTGATAAGCTCGTAAAGCCGGAACATGTAGACTTGAATAATATCGGAAGGTAAGGCAGGATTTCATTGTCTGGCAATGTACGGTCCACTGGGGACCTGTGAGGTGGTAGATCTGTGGGAGACCTGTGATAAGCTCGTAAAGCCGGAACATGCAGACTTTAATAATATCGGAAGGTAAGGCAGGATTTCATTGTCTGGCAATGTACGGTCCACTGGGGGACCTGTGAGGTGCGAGATCTGTGGGAGACGTGTGATAAGCTCGTAAAGCCGGAACATGTAGACTTGAATAATATCGGAAGGTAACGCAGGATTTCATTGTCTGGCAATGTACGGTCCACTGGGGGACCTGTGAGGTGCGAGATCTGTGGGAGACCTGTGATAAGCTGGTAAAGCCGGGACATGTAGACTTGAATAATATCGGAAGAAAAGGCAGGATTTCATTGTCTGGCAATGTACGGTCCACTGGGGGACCTGTGAGGTGCTAGATCTGTGGGAGACCTGTGATAAGCTCGTAAAGCCGGAACATGTAGACTTGAATAATATCGGAAAGTAACGCAGGATTTCATTGTCTGGCAATGTACGGTCCACTGGGGGACCTGTGAGGTGCTAGATCTGTGGGAGACCTGTGATAAGCTCGTAAAGCCGGAACATGTAGACTTGAATAATATCGGAAGGTAAGGTAGGATTTCATTGTCTGGCAATGTACGGTCCACTGGGGGACCTGTGAGGTGGTAGATCTGTGGGAGACCTGTGATAAGCTCGTAAAGCCGGAACATGCAGACTTTAATAATATCGGAAAGTAAGGCAGGATTTCATTGTCTGGCAATGTACGGTCCACTGGGGGACCTGTGAGGTGCGAGATCTGTGGGAGACCTGTGATAAGCTCGTAAAGCCGGAACATGTAGACTTGAATAATATCGGAAGGTAACGCAGGATTTCATTGTCTGGCAATGTACGGTCCACTGGGGGACTTGTGAGGTGCGAGATCTGTGGGAGACCTGTGATAATCTCGTAAAGCCGGAACATGTAGACTTGAATAATATCGGAATGTAAGGCAGGATTTCATTGTCTGGCAATGTACGGTCCACTGGGGGATCTGTGAGGTGCGAGATCTGTGGAAGACCTGTGATAAGCTCGTAAAGCCGGAACATGCAGACTTGAATAATATCGGAAGGTAAGGCAGGATTTCTTTGTCTGGCAATGTACGGTCCACTGGGGGACCTGTGAGGTGCGAGATCTGTGGGAGACCTGTGATAAGCTCGTAAAGCCGGAAAATGCAGACTTGAATAATATCGGAAGGTAAGGCAGGATTTCATTGTCTGGCAATGTACGGTCCACTGGGGGACCTGTGAGGTACGAGATCTGTGGGAGACCTGTGATAAGCTCGTAAAGCCGGAACATGCAGACTTGAATAATATCGGAAGGTAAGGCAGGATTTCATTGTCTGGCAATGTACGGTCCACTGGGGGACCTGTGAGGTGCGAGATCTGTGGGAGACCTGTGATAAGCTCGTAAAACCGGAACATGTAGACTTGAATAATATCGGAAGGTAAGGCAGGATTTCATTGTCTGGCAATGTACGGTTCACTGGGGGACCTGTGAGGTGCGAGATCTGTGGGAGACCTGTGATAAGCTCGTAAAGCCGGAACATATCGGAAGGATTTCATTATAAAAAGAACACTTCAGAATCCTTTCCGTGTATATTTCTGTTGCGGTCCGGCTGACTGCAAGTGACACAAGAAAATTTGTGAACGCAACAATCAGTATACCTGAGCCAGTGCTCAGCAGATTAAATTACATACTTCAAGCACTTTGACAACTGCGCACTAATGAAGAATGCGCTTAGGCATCACCGGCGGCTTGATAAGTCTTTGTTAGTCTATATGTAGATAAGTTTATCAGTTTTTGCTGGGACAACAGAACAAGAAATACAATAATGACGCATACAACTCAGTCGAGTTATACCGACTGGTTGCCAGGGAAGTAATACTGACAACATTCTATACAAATAAATTCTTGGATTTTGTTGTCAATGACGTGTCCGTTTATATGCAGATACATGCATAACACTAACATACATCAATAACCACAATGAAAAAATAGCCCACAAATTAAGAAAGCAGAATACAGAATCGGGTCCAAACTACAAACAAATTCAATTAAATTTATTATTTAAAATATACCTTATTTGATCCGTCTAGCGATCTTGTAGTTTATAATTCCACTACACGTTTCGGGAATTAAATTCCCATCTTCAGGTAAAACTTCTTCTTCCTAGTATATAGGAGTCGTCGGTGAAATTATTAAAAATATATACACACACGAACGAATAAAACAAACACAACTGTTATAAATAACACATTAAACACCGTACACACACAGCTGACGAAGACAGTGCGCACTGCCTGACAGTCACGTATCATCTGGGCTGATTGCAAAGTTCACCGTTTATCTTTAATACGGTATCATACAACGTATTCGATTTAAATGAAATCTGGTCATTGAGCAAACTTTCTTTATGGATTTTGGATGCTTTATAAATTTCGAATTCTTCCAACGCATCCATCAAACGACCTTTGTTAGTGACATGCATAGGTACCATATTCTCCGCGAACCCAGTATAATTGTGGTTTTCATTTATTAAATGTAATGCAAATTTAGACTTGGCTGATGTGATGTCCTTTTTTGGTAAATGTTCTTTATATCTGTCAATTAATCTCCTCCCCGTTTGGCCAATGTAAAACTTGTCACAATCATCACGTTGCAATTTATATATGCCTGAGCAATCTTCTATTACTTTAGGAGACCTTAACCTAAATATATTTTTAAATTATTGACAGTTCTGAATGAAATGTTGATATTTAATTTCTTGAACTCATTTTTTATTACATTAGGGAGCACATTAGTATATTCGGCTGATACAAATTGCACTTTATCACTGTCATTTGTTATCTTATTCTGCTTATACTTATGTTTCCGAATAAAATTATCTACCATGTCACTTTTGTAACCATTTTTATGGCTATGTATTTGATAATTTTAACCTCATCCCCGGTGGTCTTCACGGCTTAAAAGTACAGTCATCAGTCTGTGCACAAATGCATTAAACGGCGCTTTTTTTTTTGTGAGGATGAAATGAGTGTGCGTGTATAGTCAAGTCCGTGGTAGTTGGCTTCCTGTATATTTTATATGTAAATGTGTAAATGAGCGATTCTGTTTTCATACAGATAAGTCAAGGAAGATTATACTTTTATTATTTTCCACTTCCATTGTAAATTTAATTTTACTGTTTACGCTATTCATATATTTAAGTAGCATGTAATTTGCCTATAAGTGCCATCAAAAACCACGAAGTTATCATCCACATATCGTGTGTACGAAATAATAGCTTTGTAGAATGTATTGCAATTAGACAACAGGTATTTATTTTCATAGACGTTTAAGTAAATTTCAGCCAACAATCCGCTTAAGGGGGAATTAATAGTTAACCCGTTTTCTTGTATAACAAATCTCTTATCATAAGTGAAATAGTTCTGTTTTAGTACGATTTGTAACAATGATATAAGTTCATCAATTTGTTGTCGATTTAATATGCCCGTCTTAATTAGAATGTTTTTAAGAATTTCGATTGTTTCTAATACAGGTATATTAGTATATAAATTAACTATATCAAAAGACACTAATTTATAGCTGGGTAAAACGTCGATATTTTTAATTCTTTCTATAAAATAAAATAAATTGTTTTTAACGCTATGATTATTTTGCAATTAAATACTATTTTTTATTATAAGTTGAAGTTTCTTGGCTACTTTATACCCTGGGGCAGAGGTATACTTAATTAAAGGACGTATGGGTATATTCTCTTTATGTATCTTCGGTAGACCTCTGAAATTGGGTGCCTTTTGCATTAATCTGTTTAATGTGATGTCTAGTGTAGTCCTATTTGTCAAATAACGTGTCACATTTGTTTACAGCCGAATTTAATATTCTTGTGTGGTCATTGTCTAGAACTTTAATATTGTTATTGTTGATAAAATCATAGCCTTTCTTTACATAATCTCTTTGATTTAAGAGGACTACAGTGTTGCCTTTATCAACCTTAGTTATTATTCCCGAAACATGTAGTGGAATTATAATCTACAAGATCGATAGACGGATCAAATAAGGTATATTTTAAATAATAAATTTAATTGAATCTTATAAGCGATCTGGAGACCATTTATATGATGAATACAAACAAAACAGAACACACGCTATCAAAAAAACACACACAAAGAACAAAACAAATTTGATTTACCTGGTGTTTGCAAACTAAACTGTTCAGACTGTAACAAATTCTACATAGGCCAGACAGGACACATTCAAACAGAGATACATTGAACACACAAAGGCACTACACTCCACCATCGAATCCACCTTAGCAAACCACCTCATTGAAGCAAACCACACATACACAAACATCGACAACAACATGAATATTCTACACGTACACACAAAAGGCCGAAAACTAGACACTCTTGAATAACTAGAAATATACAAACACACAAAAACACATATAAACTACATCGTAAACGAACAGACACAATTCAAATCACATGTACCATTCGAACATATCACACCGCACACACACAACATCGATCTTTCAAACGACGGCGCCGTCACGAAGAACAAGACGGACAGCGCTCCTAGTGGCAGCCTCTCACGAAGCTTATAATAAGCGAAAACTGGTTCAGGCTATAACGTAAAAATGTTACGTTTTTACCAATAAAAAACTTAGTGTTCCGAGTCTATAGTATTTGGCCTATACTTATAATTAACAAATAAATTGTATTGAATGAAAATTTTTCTTTAGTATTCATTGATTACGATCTTCAAGTTATATATATTCGTTTGACGATTATAAATTTTGTAAAAACGGTATTTTACAAAAAACAGCGTCTCTTGTACTACATGATATTTTTAAAATAATCTGTTGTTTGATACAGTAATATGTAAACCAAGAATACGGTGATCCAAACAAGAGGACTGTCAAATTAATGCATACAGTCAACGATGGCCCCTTGACCTGTGTTACGAAATCTTATTGTATGGCAGTAGTTCCATAGCTTTTGACATCCGCGGCTTCTTCTTCTTCTTCTTCTTCTTCTTCTTCTTCTTCTTCTTCTTCTTCTTCTTCTTCTTCTTCTTCTTCTTCTTCACTACATGGCTTGGGCTGTAGTCCGTTCCGACTTCACAGAGTCTCTGACCATTTTAAACGGAACTCGAATTATAAAAAATGTACATCCAACAAAGATGTTGTATGGTTAGTATAGTTAACTATACTAAACTTTTCGGAGAAAATAATATTTATTTTGTCAAATTTAAATAAAATTTATAAAATAAAATTTTTATAAAATAAAATAACATTAAATTAATTTAAAATATAAAAAATAATATTTCATGTTAAAACATAAAATTTAAGATTCCTGTAAGTTTTATCCAAATACTTCGGTCCCTTTTTACAATTTTGTTGTATTGAAACGTTTGCTTCCAACGTCGACTCATACGTGTACTGTAATATGACTTACTTTTATTTAATAGTGTGTTTTTTATAACTGTTGCAAACTTTTACACAGGTAAAATAGTTTGGCCCCTTCCTGTACCTAGTCACTAATTGCTCACTTCTAACGTCCGTACATACTCTGTCTTATTTTGAACTTTATAAAATCAATAATGTTACCTCAGCGACGAATAAAAATTCCATTCCTTAAGGAATATGGAAGTAAAAAAGTGTGGAACTCGTAGGGAAATGTTAACAACTCTTATTCGTATGAGGATTTAAGGCGGAATACATAGAACACAGCCGAGTTATACAGACTAGCTTGTAGGGAAGTAGCACTGGCTATAGGCCTAAATAAATTGTACTGAGTGACAATTTTTCTTTAGTATTCACTGATTACGGTCTTCAAGTTGCATGTATTTTGAGGATTACGAAATATGTAAAAAAGGGCATTTTACAAAAACAATCTCTTGGACAATATGATATCTTTCAAATCCAATCTGTCGTTTGATACAGTAAACCAACAACATACTGATCCAAACAAGAGGACTTTCACAGATGCACACAGTCAACGATACGAAATCTTACTGTATGGCAGTAGTTGCATACCTTTTGACATCCGCAGCTGTATTGACCTACTGATCGTCCTCACGGTAATAACTATTGTATAGGCCTAATCTCTGATTACTGTATTTACTTTTGGGTAGGGTACTGGTTCATCTAGAAATAATATAGATTTAAAATAACAGTAAATTTACTATAGCTACGGTCCCTGAGCTGCAGAACTCACTTACTATGTTGAACGAAGTACATTTATTAGTAGATAAATTTTGATATTAAATCATTTTTCCGTTATGGGAACAATTACAAAAATCGCGATTTCTTTACTATTTCTTTAACTTAGTAATATAACAACTGTAGAGCACACAATCGTCGTACACTAAACTCTACAAATTTGAAACATTCAGATTTGGATTACAATTCATTTTAGTCTGACACCCTGCCGGTATTTCATAATTTTTTTGAAATATTTAATCTGTTTGGTCTCTGGTGTCGTGGAATTTTGAATTTCCAAAACGTAACACTACATTCAGATTGTAGTTAAAATTTCTTTTAATCTGATACCCTACAGATTGAGAATTTTTCACAGTTTTTACACCTTAAATTTACACCCAGATTATCGAGACAAACACATAGTATGCAACCAACTACCAAATATGTTTCCACCATATTCACAGAAATAATGCCAAAAATACTAACTCCTACATTTCATAAAATAGGATATAATATAGTTTTCAAGACCTGCAATCAAATATCAAATCTAATACGACATAAACGTCATGTCCCCACTAAGACAAGAACAGGTATATATAAATTAACATGTAACGATTGTGATTGTTACTATGTGGGTCAAACGGGGCGCCCATTTATAAAAAGATTTAAAGAACATACCCCAAATCACAAATCAATTAGTAAAAATATCGGCTACCTAGATAATATTAAATCCAATTATGCTCGACATTTAATAGATAATAATCACTCATATAGAAGTTTTGACACAAACTTCATACCCCTACATTTTTGTGACAAAGGACTCAGGATGAATGCACTTGAAGAATTTGAAATATACAGGGGTCATAACAACCCTGTATATAAGAACAACATATTGAATGATAAATTGAATTTCAAAAGCAACCCGCTATATGACACAGTAATACTAGCGCTCGCAAAAACAAAACGTTGAAAAGTTACACTACTTAGTATCGATCGGTAACGCGATTATTCAAGTTTTTGATCATTTAATTATTGACAATGAATTTACATATATGTGTTTTTATTTTAATTGAATTTTAATATATGACGACCTCTTTTCGAGCAATTGTCTGAGGATGGGTCAAATGACCTGAAACGTGTCACACTAATTTTATTCTAAAGATAAAATTCACAAGACGGACCTAACAAAGGTAAGAAAATAAGAAATTAAAACACGTGACTTGGACCGTTAACAAACAAAAATGCTTAAATTTTTGCCTTCCGCCATTATTTTTTTTGCGGGGGGGATCAATCTAAAAAACACTAGGGTTCTGTACGGTAAAAGTATGGATATGCCAAGTTTTACGAAAATCGGTTGATGTGTTCGAAAGTTACCGTGCGTCATACCCCAAAAGATGGAATGAGATACAGACAAATATCAAACGGCCGAATTAGAACTGAAAACTTGCTTCGTTCGTTCAATAAACTAGATAATGCAGGGAAATCTGTAGCATATTTGTACTTAACAATGGCTTCATACATTGATTTCCATTTTCACAATTCTTCACGTATGCCATTACCATTTCATCTGCACAGAAATAAACATAGATATCTGTATTAAAATTGTATCTTATTTTCAATTTTTTTTTAACACAGAGCATAGTTTGTATTAGTACAACTTTAATATGTTCAGTTTAAATCTTCTAATGTGTAGGATAAGGCTGTTTGTCCTTAATTGTAGCCTTGTACTTCAGTTACGGTACATTTACAGTAACTATTGCAATCATAGTACAGTAATTATAGTATACTGTTTATCGTGTGTAATATTATCTTGCCGTGTTTTAGATAGCGCAGTACGCACTTTTTTTATGTTGAGCAAATTTACTTCATATTGTTAATATTAATTTACTGGGGCTCCATAGTAAGAAATGTAAGATGCTAATAAATCTTATCAAAGATTAAAGCAATTTGTTGAAGCAACAGTATGAACACTGACCCGTAAAGACTCATTCATGTACGAATAAAATATTAAGCACAGGCGGGTCTCCTAACCACTGCGTTCTAATCACTTCTACCACTGTGTAGGCACACGTCTGTATCCTGCGCGGCGCCGTTGATAAAGATTTGCGGCCCCCCCCCCCCGGAGCCGCGGCGCACACTTTGAGAACCCCTGCTATATGGTAACCTATAATTTGTGATGAAATGCTGAGTGACGATAGCTTCTGATATAGAAAATACGTCGGAAGGGAAACTATCCCTCTGTCGGGTGTACAAGAAGGAGCTTACTAGACGAAATTGTCAAAGAAAACGTCAGTAAAAAACAAACCAGAAATAGTATGGTCCAGTGGAGGCGAAAGCTCGTCGTGGGCTGCAGAGTCGGGGGGGGGGGGGGTATACGCGTATGATAGCCGTTAGAATGCAATAAGTGTCACAGGAATCTTCGTAAACAAATTATAGTATAATCCAGTTTTCAGCTGGAGCCCGCGTAGTCTCAGGAGTTATTCACAGACGTTACACCGAATTCAGCTTCATGTAAAATCGTTAAAAACGTATTTGATCAACGTGTGGTAATCAACGTTAAAACATACTGACCAACCGTAACGACTGATTTCCTCTTTTCGCAGAATTGAAACTCTAGAGTATTTTTTTGAGAGCAAATAATGTCGCTCGAAATAGACTATATACACGGGTGTACTTATTTACTGTACAATACAACGGTAGAACACTTTGAACACTAACGAATTATGACAGCTACCGCGGAATTTACTGTGATAATATTATAGTTTTTCAGAGTTGCAAACAATCAACAAACGTTTTCGTGGAAAAGCGCTCGCCAGAAGACTGGTGGCGTAATATTTTGTGTTAAGTTTGCCAAAACACAAAGAAAAACCAGTGCTAATGTGACAACCCTATCATGTGGAATATAAAATGTTATATATATGAATGTTAAGGAAAAGGAAACTCGAATTAAAAAAATGTGTGTGTCTGTAGGTTGCAACGAAGATTCGAGCTATTCTAAGCTTTTCGGTGAAAGTAAATGTCAAAATATAAAACTTGACAATGCCTGTAAGTTTTATCCAAATGTTTCGGTCCCAGTTTTTACAAATTTGTGGTGTAGAAATATTTGCTCCCAAAGTCGACTCGTCCACGTAATTTCACTTTATTTTGTTTAACAAAGTTTGCTTTTTTAACTACTATTACCAATTATCATAATCTAATACACCCTCGGTCAAAAGGATGAAAGTCGTCATCAGTGGTCATTACTTATCTGTTTACTTACATTGTTGTCATGTTACTATACATGAATAAACAACGACTACACCGACAGAAAAATGACGACGACACGATAGTTCGATTCACTTTACGCTGCGATTCATGAATATGTACTATTGTCACCACACAGCGTCAACATGGACTCAAAACGATAATATTATCTTACTGAAGGTCTAATCTGATTAGTGCACAGATATAGCCTAGTGTAAGAAAGTGCTGCGCAATTAAATATCGGTATGGAGAACCATACATGACTTCCATATTCTAAGATTTATATTTAAAATCATTTTCAGCCAAACAGCCAGGCTGTGTCTTACCTGCCTTTTTATTGCTGTATTAAATGAAAAATATTATATTACATTAAAATGAAAAAATTATAATTTTATTGCCTGGCAACAAAATTATTTTATTTTTAACAATTACCATTGTTTCAAAAAGTTTAAATAAATTTTCAAGTACTTTACTCTTGTTAAAACGTAAAAGGTTGCAGGTAAACTACCCCTTCCCCTTAACCGATCTTCACCAAAATCGAAAGTCATTGAGACCTCTACAATTCAGGGACGTATGCAAAAAATTATTTGATTCTGTTTGAATTTGCGGCTGTTATCGTTTGCCATAGAAAATACGCTTGATAAAAAAACGTTGCAGGTAAACTACCCCTTCCCCTTAACCGATCTTCACCAAAAACAATAGGTCTTGAGTACTCTACAAATCAGGGCTGTATGCAAAACATTATTTGATTCTGTTTGAATTTGCGGCTGTTATCGTTTGCCATAGAAAATAAAACGTAAAAGGTTGCAGGTAAACTACCCCTTCCCCTTAACCGATCTTCACCAAAAACAATAGGTCTTGAGTACTCTACAAATCAGGACTGTATGCAAAACATTATTTGATTCTGTTTGAATTTGCGGCTGTTATCGTTTGCCATATAAAATACCCTTGTTAAAAAAACGTTGCAGGTAAACTACCCCTTTCCCTCAACCGATCTTCACCAAAAACAATAGGTCTTGAGAAATCTACAATTCAGGGCTGTATGCGAAACATTATTTGATTCTGTTTGAATTTGCGGCTGTTATCGTTTGCCAAAAAAAAAAAAATTTCCCTTGATAAAAAAAACCGTTGCAGGTAAACTACCCCTTCCCCTCAACCGATCTTCACCAAAAACAATAGGTCGCGAGTACTCTACAAATCAGGGCTGTATGCAAAAAATTATTTGATTCTGTTTGAATTTGCGGCAGTTGTCGTTTGCCATAGAAAATACGCATGATAAAAAACGTTGCTGGTAAACTACCCCTTCCCCTCAACCGATCTTCACCAAAAACAATAGGTCTTGAGTACTCTACAAATCAGGGCTGTATGCAGAAAATTATTTGATTCTGTTTGAATTTGCGGCTGTTATCGTTTGCCATAGAAAATACCCTTGTTAAAAAAACGTTGTAGGTAAACTACCCCTTTCCCTTAACCGATCTTCACCAAAAACAAAAGGTATTGAGAACTCTACAATTTAGGGCTGTATGCAAATAATCTTTTCATTCTGTTTGAATTTGCGGCTGTTATCGTTTGCCATAGGAAATACCCTTGTTAAAACATAAAACGTTACAGGTAAACTACCCCTTTCCCTTAACCGATCTTCACCAAAAACAATAGGTCTTGAGAACTCTACAATTCAGGGCTGTATGCGAAACATTATTTGATTCTGTTTGAATTTGCGGCTGTTATCGTTTGCCAAACAAACAAAATTTCCCTTGCTAAAAAAAAACCGTTGCAGGTAAACTACCCCTTTCCCTCAACCGATCTTCACCAAAAACAATAGGTCGCGAGAACTCTGCAAAACCGGACTGTATGCAAAAAATTATTTGATTCTGTTTGAATTTGCGGCAGTTATCGTTTGCCATAGAAAAAAAATCTACAGACAGACAGACAGACAGACACACAGACACACAGACACACAGACACACAGACAGACAGACACACAGACACTTTTCGGAAAACGACTTTTTTTCATGTTTTGAGTGTAGTAGAATCAGAATCTGCAATAATCTCGAACACGATTTTTTTTGCCATCACCATACTTCCATTCCTTAAGGAATATGGAAGTAAAACACCTTATTACATCAGAGGCTTCCGATTGTCATCCTTCTGCTCAATCTAGTATTATAGACACATCTACTGAATACACAGTATTGATGTTGAAAAGTACTCGAACTGTTTTAGAAAAATTCCCTCGCGTGTTCTTGTTTTAAAGGAATTAAATACAAAATTCTAGCGAATGTTTTTAACTTGATTATAAATAGAATGAAATCAATGACTAATGACAATGAACCTATAAATTGTATAAAACATTTTGATTATTTAATTACCATCTATCAATACCAATTCTAAAAGCTTCATTATTTGTGATAAGAATTATGTTTCGCCTTTAATAGTAGCACATCGAGAACGGGAGTGAATTACTGCCTAATTTGACCTGAATTGTAAATTTTGAAATATGAGTTTTCGTTATGTAAAGAGGTGTCAGTGAACGCATGAAAATAAACTCTTGTGAATCAACGGCACTTTTAATCTTAATTTAAATTAGAACTTTGTAAATGTAATTTAGAACATTACAAAATCCAATCAAATTTAAGTATCTTTTTTTAACAGCTGAATAAATTAAATTTCTTTCAATGTTACAGCATTCTATACAATATGTTTCCCACAATAAGCAAAGTCTGAAAAACGTTGTCATAAAATACCCACGATTGACGCCTTCAACATCAGATGTATCGAAATCTCATTAGTTTGTATTTGTGCATACGCGCGCGCGCGCGCGTGTCTGTGTATTCGCGCGTTTATGTCAGTTCATAAACGTAATAGCAATAATACAATATTGGCAACGGAATATTTGTAATGATAATAACAACACTAATAATAATAATGTGTTTAAAATTAATAACTAGTCCTATAGCTAAAGTAAAGCGTTTAACAGTCTATAAGTGCTAACAAATATTTTCTAAAGAATATTAATTCCCTAAAAGTGTCCTGAATTTGGTTCAGCTAATTTGGTCGTATTATTCAAGAAGCTTAATTAAGAAGGTTTTCAAATCTTAATAAAAATTGTTCTACTGGTTGAAATAACCTTTACTGCCAAATTTGAGGTTTCGTTGTTTTGTGCTTTTCTGTACCAGGCGTCAATCCTTCAAGGCATAAAATTCGTGTTCGTGAAGCCTGTCTTCTGATATGGCTTCATTGTTTTAGATTTTCATAAGTTACGAATAATAGAAGAAACTAATAACAACATATTCTGAAATGAGACTTAAAATGAGTCTATAAAGACAAAAATTGAAAATAAGGTTGATTAATCTTTCTTCTCTTTATAAAACAATTTGTGGAAGGAAGATTTCAAGTCTCACTGCAGACAGTTATTCGAGGCAAAACGAAGCCTTTAAGGAAAACCTGCTCAAATTAATTGTTATGTTAAGAATATTAACCAACTCTATGTTTCCAGTATTTAGATAAATATTAACACTAAATTTATATAATTACGGAATCCACTTAGAAAGAAACGTCGATTACTTGGCGAGCTGATATTACCAGATTTCCTTATTAATAAGAAATTAATTCTTTTTTTTTTAGGAAAATAACTAGTCCTCCATAACATCCAGTTAACTAGTCTTGTGGTCGATTCACGGTCGGATAATCGGTTAGTTCGAATTGATTGCTTACCACAATAATTGTCATGTGTACAAGTTCCCGTACTGATGACTACAAATTTTTTCAAGAAGGTATGTAGCAACATTGTCGTCAGATGTTGTACTATCAAGGAGACCTATTTAATAACATACACCAACTGTGTATACAATTGCAGACATAATATTCAATGCTGTTCTGGCTTTCACTTAATAAACAAACACGGTTTCATTCAGTGTGTGACCTTGAATACGTAGTCATAACTGTTTAGTGGTGATTTGTACACTAGTCAGGTTGATGAACAAAAGAACTTGTGCTTTACATCCGCATAAAAACGAGTGATGGTTTAAAATAATAATGTACATTTTAGATAATTCGTTACGTTTGCTGCTAAACCTAATTTTGATCAAGATATAATACGTAACTGTCTAACAAGTATTTACATTTGTACTCCGACTTTATTACATATTTACACAAATACTCCAGAAATATTTCAGTGTTCACGTAAATTTTATAAGAACAACAGTAATAGTCTCTTAGTTTAGTGTTTATTAGTTTAATCTGCTTAAAGCTTTGGCATTCAATTCACAACAATTATAAATTAAGAAGAAAATTACTTCTTAATTGAATGTAAAGCCCCTATTTCTCACTTGTGCACTTTAATAGTTGCAATGTAGCATTAATGTACAGAATTTATAATTTAAAGAGAAAATGGGTAAAACTAAATAAACAAAAACAGGCTATAATAAAACGAACAGGCTACGATAAATTGAACTATTTGTGCATTGATTTTTATAAAAGATCATGACTTACGAAACGTTTTGGAAGACAAATTGTAATGACACCAGCAGTTAATAATATGGTAAAAAATGTTACACCTAAATAACGCTCGCAAAAAGTTAGTAAATTAGTATTATTTTTCTTATTTAATTAGCTTAATTCAGTTACTTCAGTTAATGTTTACAACCTACTACAGACTATTCAACGTAGCATTGCCAGTATACTGGTAATCAACTCCTTAAAAAAAAGAATGTCTGCAAATTAAAGTTAGGTCTCTGAATTTGCACGGCCCAATTTTTTTGGAGTTGTGGGTTAATAATCAGTCGTGGAAAGTTATAATAATAACAAATGTTTTTTTGATCATGATCGACTTCTATGATTCATCTCCAAGCCATGATATAAATGTCTTTTGTATACACAAATAAGACATTTTGGATTCAGAATAGTTTAATCTAACAACTGCTTAATTATTATAATCTTTTTTGAAATAAAATTAACCACATTAAACAAAAGTACCGAGGTTAAACAGAAACGTCATTAAACAAAATGTATTTCTGCAATACACACGCACACATAGATGTTTGCACCATGTGTGTGTATTCACAAGGGGCAAATAACATTAAGGAAACATGTTACGGTATTGCACGTCCGATTCCTTGTTCCGTCACGTGTAAGCTGTTTCCAATACAATATATTACGACGGTAGGGGCGTCGACGCCGCGGCGGAACGCTTATTTCACTAGTGTGTCGCAAACTAGGTCGCGCGTCTCGACTCCGGACTTCAAGAAAAAATTCAAGAAACAAATCGTTACGTACTCGTGTTTCCCCGGATACTGTAAATCTCGTCGTCGTATGTACTGTATTTCCAGTCTGATTTTTGTAGATTTTTATTCTGTCAGGAACAAGAAAATTGAACAAGTGAATTATATTACTAATTTTACATTAACAGTAATATTATGACATAGACATTGTTAATAAATTGAGTTGGATAATTACTGTCACATAATCTTCTTCTTCTTCTTCTTCTTCTTCTTCTTCTTCTTCTTCTTCTTCTTCTTCTTCAGCTGCTCTCCACTCCTCCCTGTTGCTCGCTTTTTTTTTTAATTCTTGGTATGAATTGAAAAATTGAAAAAGTGATCAGTGCATACGATGAGGCTTAACGGCTACAGAACTACACGAAGAATGGGAGAAAAAATAAATAAATGCCAAGAAGGGAGTTTGTACGTGATATGATGGTGGAAAGAGAAGTCTGTGGAGAAGTATAGAAAACAAAGACGAAGCAGATTACTAGGGAACCACTAAAAATACCAAGACTAATGACTTTAGTGACGGAGGGTTGGAAAACGTTCAGTGGAAGGGAAAGACTGGAGTACACTAAGCAGTCAAGAATGTGGTCTGTTGAAAGCTGAGGGATCTGTGAAACCAGTCCCAGGGTTTTCACTGAACACTCTCTTCTTCTTCTTCTTCTTCTTCTTCTTCTTCTTCTTATTATTATTATTATTATTATTATTATTATTATTATTATTCTCCTCCTAGTCCTCCTCCTCCTCCTCCTTCTTCTTCTTCTTCTTCTTCTTCTTCTTCTTCTTCTTCTTCTTCTTCTTCTTCTTCTTCTTCTAATCCTCCTCATCATCACAGAGGGTGGTGGGCCTCTAATTCTTACCTTCCGTAGGCAGCCTCTTGATCACCATATATATACATTCTTCCTTCTTTTGCTCCATCCATGTTCTGCTGCTTGGGCTTTCACCTTCCACTACGCCCCTCGATCAGGATAGTGAACCAGTTTGAATGGCGTTGCAGGTAACCAACAACTGCTTTACTTCTTTCCACAGTGGATCCAATCAACCTACTGTTTTCACCCACTCTCTTCAAAACCTCATCATTAGACGCTCTTTCGTTCACGGTGTTCTTAAAGCTCCACCACCACAGCTAGAAAGCTTCAAGGTAATCTTTTTTTACTATCGAACCATAGTCTTAATAGAAAATATTTTAATAAATTATTTTGTGTCTAATTCAAAATGTATTGTTACCTAAAATATATCTCTCATATTTCTTTGAAAATAGAAAGTGTTACTATTTATTTATATGAGTATTGTTTGTTGTCACTTCTAATTTGTTTCAAAGATGTCGATAGATTTTGTTAAGAAAGTTACATCCATATACACTCTCTTTACCTTCCTCCTCCCTTCCCACAACCCGCCGCTCTCTTTCATACAAAGTATTCGATACACACGAAGTATCAGAATCACCAAAACATACAGTTTTTGTTAATATCTAGACATGGCTTAGAAGAAACAGATTACGTATAGAAAATAATCAAGAGGTAACCACATGCTTGTGCAAGACACGATACGCCTAGTCACTGTTTTTAAAAAACAGTCTTGGAAAAATGAAGTAATAAACATTTCAAAATTAAACTCAGTGAAGAGTTTATATGTCAGCTGTCTGTTGTGTCTACAGGATCGCAACTCATTGATATTGGCAAACAGTTGGCCTTCACCAATTTAAAGAGGACATGTGCCTTACCGCAAGCACTGGAATCACATACAAAGTTTGCGAATATGCCATATAGGTACATTGCAGAGGCTCGTAAGGCGCATTAGACTGAGGATACACGTTCACACGTTTATGTTTTAAGTTTGATTTACACATATAGAACTGTCTCGACTGATTTAATTGCAAAATAGTCTACACAATTTGAATTACATGGGTAGACCGTTTTCAGTTTACACATGAAGGACTGTTCGAGTGCTGTTCGCAGACAGTATTGACTTCGACTGCTCTTGAAAGAGTCTGTCAAGGTCATGACAGATGGCAATCGGACACAGTATGCACACAGTACCCTGCGATCTAGACTGACAGAGACTGCTGTAGACTGCTATAAAACAAACTAAACCGATCTAAACTGCTTTTCAACGAGCTGGAGGGGGCGGGGCGAGCTGCTTTTCATGTCTCAAATGAACCCTGCGAGGAAAAGACAGGCGAGAAGAAACAGTATGGTATGCGCACAGTACCATATGTGTAATCTGAAACGGTGGACAGCAGTCTAGTACAGTACAGTACCATATGTGTAAACTAAAATAGTCGAAGGCAGTCGAGGTACAGTACGCGCACAGTACCCATTGTGTAATCTGAAACGGTCGACAGCAGTCTAGTACAGTACAGTATCATATGTGTAAACTAAAATAGTCGAAGGCAGTCAAGGTACAGTACGCGAACAGTACCATATGTGTAATCTGAAACGGTCGACAGCAGTCTAGTACAGTACAGTACCACATGTGTAAACTAAAATAGTCGAAGGCAGTCGAGGTACAGTACGCGCACAGTACCACATGTGTAATCTGAAACGGTCGACAGCAGTCTACTACAGTACAGTACCATATGTGTAAACTAAAATAGTCGAAGGCAGTCGAGGTACAGTACGCGCACAGTACCATATGTGTAATCTGAAACGGTCGACAGCAGTCTAGTATAGTACAGTACCACATGTGTAAACTAAAATAGTCGAAGGCAGTCGAGGTACAGTACGCGCACAGTACCACATGTGTAATCTGAAACGGTCGACAGCAGTCTAGTACAGTACAGCACCATATGTGTAAACTAAAATAGTCGAAGGCAGTCGAGGTACAGTACGCGCACAGTACCACATGTGTAATCTGAAACGGTCGATAGCAGTCTAGTACAGTACAGTACCACATGTGTAAACTAAAATAGTCGAAGGCAGTCGAGGTACAGTACGCGCACAGTACCATATGTGTAATCTGAAACGGTCGACAGCAGTCTAGTACAGTACAGTACCATATGTGTAAACTAAAATAGTCGAAGGCAGTCGAGGTACAGTACGCGCACAATACCATATGTGTAATCTCAAACGGTCGACAGCAGTCTAGTACAGTACAGTACCATATGTGTAAACTAAAATAGTCGAAGGCAGTCGAGGTACAGTACGCGCACAGTACCATATGTGTAATCTGAAACGGTCGACAGCAGTCTAGTATAGTACAGTACCACATGTGTAAACTAAAATAGTCGAAGGCAGTCGAGGTACAGTACGCGCACAGTACCACATGTGTAATCTGAAACGGTCGACAGCAGTCTAGTACAGTACAGCACCATATGTGTAAACTAAAATAGTCGAAGGCAGTCGAGGTACAGTACGCGCACAGTACCACATGTGTAATCTGAAACGGTCGACAGCAGTCTAGTACAGTACAGTACCACATGTGTAAACTAAAATAGTCGAAGGCAGTCGAGGTACAGTACGCGCACAGTACCATATGTGTAATCTGAAACGGTCGACAGCAGTCTAGTACAGTACAGTACCATATGTGTAAACTAAAATAGTCGAAGGCAGTCGAGGTACAGTACGCGCACAATACCATATGTGTAATCTCAAACGGTCGACAGCAGTCTAGTACAGTACAGTACCACATGTGTAAACTAAAATAGTCGAGGTACAGTACGCGCACAGTACCACATGTGTAATCTGAAACGGTCGACAGCAGTCTAGTACAGTACAGTACCATATGTGTAAACTAAAATAGTCGAAGGCAGTCGAGGTACAGTACGCACACAGTACCACATTTGTAATCTGAAACGGTCGACAGCAGTCTAGTACAGTACAGTACCATATGTGTAAACTAAAATAGTCGAAGGCAGTCGAGGTACAGTACGCGCACAGTACCACATGTGTAATCTGAAACGGTCGACAGCAGTCTAGTACAGTACAGTACCATATGTGTAAACTAAAATAGTCGAAGGCAGTCGAGGTACAGTACGCGCACAGTACCATATGTGTAATCTGAAACGGTCGACAGCAGTCTAGTACAGTACAGTACCATATGTGTAAACTAAAACAGTCGAAGGCAGTCGAGGTACAGTACGCGCACAGTACCATATGTGTAATCTGAAACGGTGGACAGCAGTCTAGTACAGTACAGTACCATATGTGTAAACTAAAATAGTCGAAGGCAGTCGAGGTACAGTACGCGCACAGTACCATATGTGTAATCTGAAACGGTCGACAGCAGTCTAGTACAGTACAGTACCATATGTGTAAACTAAAACAGTCGAAGGCAGTCGAGGTACAGTACGCGCACAGTACCATATGTGTAATCTGAAACGGTCGACAGCAGTCTAGTACAGTACAGTACCATATGTGTAAACTAAAATAGTCGAAGGCAGTCGAGGTATAGTACGCGCACAGTACCATATGTGTAATCTGAAACGGTCGACAGCAGTCTAATACAGTACAGTACCATATGTGTAAACTAAAATACTCGAAGGCAGTCGAGGTACAGTACGCGCACAGTACCATATGTGTAATCTGAAACGGTCGACAGCAGTCTAGTACAGTACAGTACCATATGTGTAAACTAAAATAGTCGAAGCAGTCCAGGTTCAGTACGCGCACAGTACCATATGTGTAATCTGAAACGGTCGACAGCAGTCTAGTACAGTACAGTACCATTTGTGTAAACTAAAACAGTCGAAGGCAGTCGAGGTACAGTACGCGCACAGTACCATATGTGTAATCTGAAACGGTCGACAGCAGTCTAGTACAGTACAGTACCATATGTGTAAACTAAAATAGTCGAAGGCAGTCGAGGTACAGTACGCGCACAGTACCATATGTGTAATCTGAAACGGTCGACAGCAGTCTAATACAGTACAGTACCATATGTGTAAACTAAAATACTCGAAGGCAGTCGAGGTACAGTACGCGCACAGTACCATATGTGTAATCTGAAACGGTCGACAGCAGTCTAGTACAGTACAGTACCATATGTGTAAACTAAAACAGTCGAAGGCAGTCGAGGTACAGTACGCGCACAGTACCATATGTGTAATCTGAAACGGTCGACAGCAGTCTAGTACAGTACAGTACCATATGTGTAAACTAAAACAGTCGAAGGTAGTCGAGGTACAGTACGCGCACAGTACCATATGTGTAATCTGAAACGGTCGACAGCAGTCTAGTACAGTACAGTACCATATGTGTAAACTAACGTAGTCGAAGGCAGTCGAGGTACAGTACGCGCACAGTACCACATGTGTAATCTGAAACGGTCGACAGCAGTCTAGTACAGTACAGTACCATATGTGTAAACTAAAACAGTCGAAGGCAGTCGAGGTACAGTACGCGCACAGTACCATATGTGTAATCTGAAACGGTCGACAGCAGTCTAGTACAGTACAGTACCATATGTGTAAACTAAAATAGTCGAAGGCAGTCGAGGTACAGTACGCGCACAGTACCATATGTGTAATCTGAAACGGTCGACAGCAGTCTAGTACAGTACAGTACCATATGTGTAAACTAAAACAGTCGAAGGCAGTCGAGGTACAGTACGCGCACAGTACCATATGTGTAATCTGAAACGGTGGACAGCAGTCTAGTACAGTACAGTACCATATGTGTAAACTAAAATAGTCGAAGGCAGTTGAGGTACAGTACGCGCACAGTACCATACGTGTAATCTGAAACGGTGGACAGCAGTCTAGTACAGTACAGTACCATATATGTAAACTAAAATAGTCGAAGGCAGTCGAGGTACAGTACGCGGGCAGTACCATATGTGTAAATCTACCTTTAGGAAACAATGAGGAAGAACTACAGAATGCACTTTACCAAATGGCCAGGATACTAAAGAATAAATGCGGTATGAGGATAAGCAAAGGAAAAACAAAAGATGTGAAATGTTCCAAAACTGGTACATGGAAGGCTGAGGTATTAATGGACGGTATAAGGTTTTGCAAGCCGATTCCTTTAAATAATCTAACAGCTGCATTACATGTGGTCGGAAACGTGGACTTTGAGGAAAGTGAAGAGAAGCTTCCTTGAACCTACTGAGGTGTGGTGCTGATGGAGGTTTTAAGAATACCATAAACGGAAAGAGTACGTAATGATGGGGTTTGAAGGAGAGTGGGTGAGATAAGCGAGTTGATTGCATCCTTTGCGGAGAGGAGAAGTAATATGGTTGGTCACCTGTTGCACCGTTCGAACGATTCACCACCTTGATCAAAGGGCGTAGTGGGAGGGGAAGGCCCAGGCAGGAGTACACGGATGGGACTAAAGAAGGAAGATGATATGAGGTGAACAAGAGGGAAGGGAAAAATTTGCAAGCTCATCAATCCCTGGAATAAGAAAAAAGACGTAGTAGAAAAGACACGTTCATAACTACAACCATTCTCTGTCTGTAATGGAAGTCAAGGAAAACGAGGAGTCATCATCATCTTCAAGGATTAAGCCAAGGATGGTTCGTTCCGGTGTCAAACAGACAAAGATTACAGCTGGTCACTACAGCGCTTCCTCGGACGTCCCACACCACTCTGTCCCATCGGCTTATAGTTCCGTAGTTATTTGGGAACCGGCGGAATAGATCGGTAAGCAAACGAGAGGTGGGGGTTCTACCAGGGCAGTCTGGGGGTATCCTGGGTCCTGGCCTGGCAGGATGGTGTACATCGGCAGCAGGCTGTACATCTAGTGTGGAGGCAGAGGAGGCTATAGTAGCCCAACGGCTGCACACATGAGCTGAGTCAGTTAGCCTACTGCGACCGTGCAGAGAGAGCTCGTCAGCTAAGGTGAAAGCAACTCTCTAGGGCAAGAGCACCCCGAAATCAAAGTTCCTGGTCCTCCAGGTTGGGGGTTGGATCGGAAAATTCACATATCACATCTGTCAAACTCTTTTATGTACAGAAACTTTAAGGAGGCCTGACTCAGTAATGGGTTGTCGCGCCGCTGAAGAAGAAGACGTTGTTTGAGAATGCGGCAGTCATCAATTCGGCGAAGATGTTCCCACCAATTAGCCGATACTAGGCAATCCTGACGAGCACACTTATTTCCTGCCGTATGTCTGTGTTTCTTCTATGATCATGGAAAGTAGGCTATACCCCGCCACGTGCTTGAGAAATCTCATTTCAGCCGCTTGGATACGACCGGTCTGGCCTTTAACTTTCGTTAAAGCCCAATTTTCAAACCCATAAACAAGTGTGGGAGAGCCATCACCTTGTAGAATTTTAGGCTTTATTTCCTGACTTAAAAGTTCGCCTAATGGTCCCGCACATAAGGTTGAATTTATACAACTTATTCACCACGTTGTTGCTGGTATTATAAGACACACTGTAGCCCAGGTATTCAAAATTGCTGACTTTTCCAGGACAATAACGTCTACAAAACATTTTCCCCAAACGGGATCAGTTCCACGAAAACCCATCACCTTGGTCTTAGGTGTGGACAGTTATAATCTAAAGTCTTTGCAGATTCGATTTAACAAATGTATAACCAACAATATAAAATGTAATAGAAAATGTACCCAGTGCCACCTAGAAAGAGAGAAGATGAGAGTGAGAGAGAGAGAATGATATATAGAGGGGGAAGAAGGGTGGACAAAACATAGGAAGAGGCAAAAAATTGTTTATTTTTATTTTTATTATTTTTTCATCAGTTTACAACTTATTCTCAATTACATAAAGGGAGGAGTATTGGCACAAATGTAAACCTGTTAGGCTGACGATACCAAAGCACATCCAAATTAAAGAGTGTGTTCCGATAAAATAGAAAGATATTCTTTTCCCTCGCGTGTGTGTGTGTGTGTGTGTGTGTGTGTACAATAGTTATAGTATACCACAGTGCAGGTGCAGCGTCTGCGCAATCACATCAGCAGAGAACAGCACACCTGCTCAAATGTTCTGTTAGTAAACAGTCCCGTGATCCCATTGCATAACCAAACAGTTCAGAGAAAGCGCCACAATAACAACAGCACTAATTAATATCAACAATGGCATTATCACCGATTACTGACTGTGTTGTCACTGGCCGGTAGCTTGGTTGTGTGTGCGCGCGCGCGTGATTTATATTAACAATATAATGATGCCGTAATCACCTCATGTGGTTAGTAAACCCAACCCCGGGGGTTCTATGAAATGTAACATCTCTGCGGTTAATTTTCTGTAGAGACAATCAGAGACCAAGTGCTAACATTGTGGACGTTTGTTGCAATGAACTTAGAATACAATAAGGAGTGAACAATCCGAACTAATTAGGACCGGCAGTAGTCAGGATTAACTGTTTCTTCGGATTTCGTTCGGGCGTATAGTATTGAAAACGGGACAGTATGTGAAAATAAAAAATTGAAATTGTTTCACACATTTTCACTGCACTCTTCCCGTCATTGAAATAAATTATTATATTAAGTTATAACTACTACTTTCTTGAAATGTCTTACGTTTTATTTATTACAAGTACCCGTTAACTCAAAAAAGTTAGGTTCTTTACTTTAAGTGTTACTGTGTTATAAGCATTGTATATACACATTAATCGTTATCTTTACCATAACCATGGCTTTTATTTATTTCAGCAGTAAACTAAAAACCAAAAACCGTTGTCACCTAACCTCACAAATGAAAACAACACGTATTTTTGCTTTGCATTAAGACATAGGACAATTTACAATCAGTACACTTCTTCTCCATACCGTAATATATCGATACAATCGCATATTAAAAACATCGAAAATGTACTGCAGGAACGGATAAAGGTACAGTTCCCATGCCGCTAAATACCATTTGTTTATTTACTTGTTACTATAAATTCAGGTCTCCATGGTGTTTTTGACATCTTTATACACTTCAACAAAAGGCCATAATTAAAAGGGCCTAAATCGTGCGAACGAGGCAGAATATCAAATTCCAAGTTACACAGTGTTTTTTGCCTTGTGTTAAAGGTTACCTGTGCAAAATTTGGTCGGAATCGGTCTAACTGTGTGGATTTGTATTCAGTACAAAGAAACAAATCGTCAGACTTTGACTTTTACATATTGTAACATAACAAAATTATCACACTAAACATTTGAATTAATGTTACATAAATAAAAGAGAAAGTTCCATAGTGAGTGAGAAGAATAAATTGTTTAAGGATTACCCTAGAAACTGTATAATTAAGTCTATAAAATGTGAATAAAAATGGAAGATGATAAAGAAAACCATTAATTAAAATAACCTACTATGAAAAACCCAGTTAAACCAGCAGGATACCCAGTAGATTGGGGAAGCAGTACAAAAAAGGGAAGGACCATAAAAAAGGAAATAATCTGTCATGAAACCATTTTAATAAGGAAACTAATGTGATATTTGAAGAAGGGACGAAACATATCAAGATTCCAACAGAGACCAGAAACAGGAAGAGATATGCCAAAGCAAAATGTTAATCATATATTAAATACCATGAGACAAAATTGAAACCGATATAGGTAAACCCCAAACAAGTTACAAGATACAATAATATAAAAACAAATTGTATATTAGTTGTAAGTGTAACATGTCAAAAAATATGTCAAAAGAGACAACCATAGAGTAGAACTCACTAAAAAGACTACCAGAGTGTAGAATACAATAAAGTGAAGTGAGATAACAAAATTAAGGAACTACAGAGTGTACAGTGAGAAACATAGTTAAAAAATCTATGAAAAAATCTTCAATGAGGTTTAAGTATTATAAAAAGACTACCATGAGTGTAGAATAATAATAATAAAACCATTGAAATGAAAGACGGTCTAAGGACTGACAACATTACTAGTAATAAGAGTTTTAAATTAGATATAAGGACTATTACATATAAAATGTTTTCTTTAATTATAACTAAATAAATGGGGAGGACAAAAATACCAAAGGACAGTTCATAACTGAAGGTATGCCTAATATTAAGATGTTTATTATTTATTATTAATTAAATAATATTTTTAGATGTAAGGTGTAAATAGATACACGAGATTTTTTTTTATCACAGTTAAAGTGTTTTCATAAGAATAAGACATACACAAGACAGTTAGTGACTGACAGTGTTACTAGTAATAGGAGTTTTTTATGTTTTATAATTAAATTATGTCTAGGATAAGCTATGTTGTTATCATTTGATGATACAGGAAAAAATAATAGGAATAAGATGTTTTTGTTAAAATTAGGCATAAGATGTTCAGGTTATGGTTCAATGATGTTATTAGTATAAAGAAAGTTTAGTAGATACAAGATATTCTATTGTAATTAAAATCATGTCATTTAATTTTCCATTGTGTAAGTCAGAGAGGCAAGTAGGGCATAAAAATGTAATAGTTTTATTCAAATCAGTAAACCATGTATAATGTACAAACAGACCCACCAAGACACTATGTTTGTAAACACAGAATGGCCTATAAACCAAAAAAACTATCTATCAAAGAATTAATCTATGTAATAGGAATAGAATTCAATACATACAATACAGAAATTGAAAATATAATTAATACAGATACAGTTAATAGCAAATAGAATGACAAAAGAAAGAAAACTAACTTCTTTTGGAAACAGTCAAAAATAGGCTTATGATAGTAATCAAATCAGACTAAACAGCAAATTAATCAATATTGAAATGTTTTAATAACCAAATTACTAACAGCAAAGTAATTACGGAGTTATTAGGTGTATTCCATGGAAATATTATACCGAAAAAACAAATAAAAACCTTTAAAACACTGAATTTGTACAAAATATGTGACATACAATAATTATCTAAAATTGTAATTTTTGGGCTTAAATGAGTTTGAAACAAACCCAGCTATATATCAAAAGATGTAAAATTAAATAATCAATATTACTGAATAGTTAGATTCATGTAAAATTAAGAAATATTGGAAATACAGTAAAAAATAAGAAAACTTATGTATAGTTAGATAGTGAAACAAGTCTTAGACAGATATTTTATAATTAAACAATATGAAGAGGAAAAAGGCATACCACAAATTGCCCTAAAACGACGACGTTGCGTCGTTTAGTCTATTGTTAATCGCAAAGCTGAACAGTTGAAAAATGTATTAGTGGAGTTTTGAAAACCAAATAATTTATATTAAAACCAAGTGTGGTTATGTGGCGTGTAACGGAGATGAACTAACAAGTGAAATAACATTATTTATCTATGTCTAACACTTCACAAGTTTCCAAAAACACAGAATAACACCATAAAACTTAACGCCAGAAATCGACAGCCATTTTGAAACAATTTTTGGGAACGAATTCACAAAGAACCAACACACATATTAGAACATCACACTACACAAGAGATCCATCCAGAATTCGACATCGCAGACGACGAGGGGACATTCAACACTATATTTTGGAACAACACCACTTTGCAGGAAAAGGGAACATCGTTTTATTTCTGTGGGAGAAGATCTTCAATCCCAACGGCGTCATAGCAGATTAAAACCAAGCAGACGGCGGCCATTGCTGAATTTCTCACATAGACGGTCCAGTGCCTCTTGGAGCAGAGTGACGTCATTTCTTCGACTTGGTTCGAATTTTAAATAATTTCTTTCTAATTGACAATTGTAATAATAATTTTGTTCTATTTCAGATGTTAACATTTAGTTTAAGAATACCTGTTAAATGTATCTTGTTCCTTGCCCTCTGACCATTTCGACTCGTTAAAAGAACCATAAATTTAAACTTGTAAAAAATATATCTGTTGATTTTTCTCATTGCCGACTGTGGCGAATATTAGCCAGTGCCTGGGACATGCGCAGTTTGACTGGCGCACAATTTTGAATGAATAAACGCAAATCAGTATTCAGTTACCAGCATTGTTTTTATTTCTACTATTAATGTTATTATTTTTTATTAAGCAAAAACATAATTCACATTGAGAGAATAGATATAGGAGGTAATTACAAACTCAAATAATTAATTAATTATCAATTAATTAAATTAAATTATTCAGTCAAATTCGATACAAGCACAAGAAAAAATATTTGCAAAATTTTTAAAGTTTGATGTATTTATTATTTATCAATCAAACACACCTAGTTATAACATATTTTTATCATCAATATCTTTATATTTTGTTTATTATTACACTTGTAATTATATTACAATTTGACTAGCCTAACAGTGGGACTTTAAGGAGTCAGACTTACCCAGTGATAAACAAGACAAAATATCAATACGTATTAAAACGCATATCAATTTTATTTTTATTTATATTTGTAATAATTATATAATATTACAAATTGACTTGCCCAACTAGTGGGGCTAAAGGAAGAGCACAACACCCTTGTTAGCACCAAAGATACACACACAATATCTCTCTATATATATCAAATTCAATTTTTATTTTATATTTGTAATATTTTCATTATATTACAAATTGGCGTCCAACTTAAGGGGCTTTAAATAGGAAATAATAGTGTTGTAAAATAAGGACGATTGTCCAATTTCCTATTTTTAGCTTGGCAACGGTCAACAGGTCGGAAGAGGGAGCGAGATGCACAGGAGAGCTACATCAAGAAAAAGGGCTATGGAGGCCGAGCAGGAGATAAACATGGAGGATAAAGAAGCGACACCAGTGGAAGATGTGGAGTTAATGTTACCGCCAGCAGAACCAAATAAGCCTGCACCACAGAAGGAACAACCGGAGAAATCCACCGCAAAGGAAGATACAAAATTTGATCAAATGATGGAGATGTTACTCCGAGAATTTAAAACGACAAAGGAAGAGTTGGGTAATAAGATGGAAGAAAATAGTAAGAAGATGGAAAATGATAACCAACGATTGAAGGAGGAATTAAGTAATAAAATTGGAGATACCAGTAAGAAGATGGAGGAGAAGGTGGACGAAATAAAAAACGAAAATAAATTACTAATGGAGGAAAATATTAAGAAGATCGAGGAGAAGATGGAGGAAAATATCCAGAAGATGGAGGAGAAAATGGAGGAAATAAAAACTGACAATAAACAATCGAAGGAGGAATTGACCCAGATAAGCCAGAAACTGGAAGAAACAATAAAAATATGGAGAATAATAGTCAGCAATTGAGAGAAGAATTGAAGGAGACGAACCAGGAAAACATGAACCGGTTAGACGGAAGGATGGAAATATTGAAGGATGAATTGAGCCAGAAGATAGCTGAAAACAATGAGACAATCAGCAAGAAAGTAGAAGAGGAAATAACGGTAATCGAACAAAGGGTTACCAGAGCTGACGAAAAATGGAGTCAAACCGAACAAGAAGTACGGAGTATCAGAACAGAAATAAATACGAAGGTCAACAACATTGAAGAAACGACTAGGAAGACGTTGGAGGAAAAACTAAAGGAAACACGGGAAGACTGGGAGCGAGTGCAGGACCGATTCACAGAAAAATGTGACGGCATAGAAGCTGCTGTGGCCAGTATCAACAGTCAGGTACAACAGAACCAGACAGATATAGACCTATTCCATAGTCGACCGACAACCATTACCAGTTGCCCCAACAGTGAAAATCGTGAAGGGATTAACTTCAGGTTTTATAAAAATAAACCCATGGAATTCCTAGCAAGAATCGAAGAATACTTTGCCAAACACAGAGGTAATCGCTGGAGGGAGAATAAAGAGGTGCTGGACGAATCGTTCAAAGAAATAGCAGACAATTGGTGGATGGCAATAAGAGACGAGGTGACCGACTATCAACAGTTCAGAAGGCTATTCAAAGCCAAATATTGGTCGGAATCAACGCAAAATATCGCCAGAGACGGGATATGCCATGGGAAGTACAACCCATATGGAAACCAAACTTTAACGGCGTACTTTTTAGGAAAGGTGTGCGTGGCCAAACATCTAGAGCCCCGAATACCGGAAGAATGCCTGGTCAGCAAACTCTCATACCACTACGAGGAGGATATTATCAGAGCCAGACGAAATAGTCAAATAAAGACGGTGCAAGCCATGACCGAGCTTTTAGAGATGTACGAGCACGAAGACTATTACCGTCAAAGTCGCAGGAGGTATGAAAAGCCGGAACCAAGGAATAACAACAATAATTTGAATAATAATAATAATCGGCAGAATGTGGGTAATAATAATAATTATAACTCCGCAAATCGGAATAATGCCGAGTACAATTATAACCCTAGAAATAACAATAATTTGCCGAGGCTTAACCATAATAATAATAATAGTAGTATTCCTCGCATAAATAATAATAACAACAACCACTACAATAATAATAATAATAATAATAGCCGTCCCCAAAATAACAACGGTTATTATAATCATAATAGTAACTATGTTCAAAATGGTCAGAGGAACCCCAACCTTTCTAATAATAATAATTATCATGGTAATTATAACCGAAATTACCCAAGTGGAGGTAACCACAATTACAGGGCATATCGACCTAATGTCAACTACATCCGAGCAGAAGGCAGTGGACACAGGAGGTACCAGCCTCAAAGAAGGAGCCGATACTACGAGTACGAGACTTTCCAAGGGAGCCAGGGAAGTAATAGGTACAGAGAGTACGAGCCCAGACGTAGTTCCAGCTTGGATAATCAGCGCAGACTACCTGTAGCAGAAGCCCAACCAGACGATCGAGCAGAACCAAACGAAACAGCCTCAGGACTTCAAGCTGACGCTTCCAACGGCCTGATCCGTAATGAAGCGGAACATTTAAACGAACGGAGGCAGTAATAAAATCCAATGACCCTTTACTGCTCCAATCTGCTGGGTTTAATCAAGTAGGTATGAATGTGAAGAAAAACAGAAAAAATGTTACCATAATATGCAGCAATTATTTAAAGGATATCCGTAAGGACCTATTAGAAGAAAGTGAGCTTAATATTAAAAATAATGATAATGAAATAATATACATAATCGCAGAAATTGAAGGTATTTCTGTTCCTATAATGATAGACACTGGAGCCAATGTCTCCATAATAAATCGAAATGAATTGGACCGGATACAGCAGGAATGCCATAAAAACTTACCGGTACTACCTATTAATAACATTGTACTTGTAGGAGCTACCGGCCGACAGAACAAGACCATAAGAAAGCAGGTATCCCTCAATGTCAAAAGTCAGGGCATTAGTGTGGATATGATATTTCTTGTTGCAGCCGGATTACCTTTCAACATCATGATAGGATGCGACATATTGCGCCGAAACTCAGCAATTATCGACTTGTGCCGAGGAAGGGTATCGCTCTTTGCTGAAGGTTCAACCTGGATAGCCAATTTAACTGATAACAAGACTTTAGACTCCAGACAACTTCTCGACCACCAAAATAAGGTGAATTACTTATCTAACCACTCAACAAACAACAAGCCAGTACATCAAGATTCGGAGGAAGACCTATGGAAACAAAAGATCCAAGAGATACGTAACTTCCAGTGCCACAATACTAACGAGCAACTAACGGAAGACCAGCGGAATCAATTGGTAGAAATATATGAGAAATATCGAGCTGTATTTTCTGACGAACCTGGAAAGATCCGGAACTACCAATGCTCAATACGATTCAGAGAACCGGTAGAATTCAACCGAAAGTCATACCCAATAGCACAATCTTTGAAAGAAGCCGTACGATCAGAGATCCAGAATATGATCCGTAGAGATATCATCGAGAGCAGTCAATCGCCATTCACTAGCCCAATTGTGGCCATACAAAAGAAAAATGGGAAGGTAAGACTTTGCCTTGACGCTCGGGAGATAAATAAGATGATAATAAACGATCGTACCTCACCTGGCGAGATTGATGAAATTTTGAAGAGGTTCCACGGAACACGATTCATTACCACTTGGGATACGGTATGCGGCTATTGGCAAGTGGAGTTGCACCCAGCAAGCCGGCAATATATGGCGTTCATCTTCGAAGGGCGCAATTATCAGTTTAAGAGATTGCCCTTCGGGTTGGTTAATTCAGTAGCTGTTTTTGTCGCCTGTATGGATCATATACTAGGACCAGAAGCGCTCCAATTCACAACTGTCTATGTTGATGATCTCCTAATAACATCAACCAGCTGGGAGGAACACTGTTATCGTGTGGAGTATGTTTTGAAGAAGCTTGCTGAGAATAATGTCACCCTTAAACTGGACAAGTCCAAGCTTATAGCTAAAGAAGTTCAATTCCTGGGTTTCCAGCTAAACAGTCAAGGAATAACACCATCAACAGAAAAGGTAGACGCAATACAACGATTCCCTACACCAAAAAACAGAAGGCAACTACAATCATTTTTGGGCCTATGTAACTATTATAGGAAGTTCCAGAATAATTATTCCGAACTAACAGCCCAGTTTCAGTACCAGTTATCGTCCAAGAATAAATGGCGATGGGGTCAAGAACAAGACGAGACCTTCAAATCAATTAAAGAGAAATTCTTAGATGCAGTAATGCTCAACCATCCAGATTTTAACCGACCCTTCTTTCTAAACTGTGACGCTAGTAACATTAGCTTGGGTTCAACACTGTACCAAGAAGATGAAAGTGGAAACCATCTAGTAGTGAGCTTTGCTAGCAGAACCCTTAACCAGTGTGAGAAGAACTATAATGTGACGGAAAAAGAACTGCTAAGTGTAGTCTTTGCCTGCGGGAAGTTTCGGACGTATATCCTCGGATATCCGGTGACCGTCCGAACAGATCACAAGTCAATATCATTTCTAAGAAGGTGCAAATTAAGCCATGGTAGATTGACCAGATGGGTACTCGCCCTACAGGAATACGATATACAGTGGGAGTATGTTCCTGGAAGTAAAAATGTAGTAGCCGACGTATTGTCAAGAGTGAATCTGGAAGAACAAACATTCGAAGGCGAAAAGGAGAGCATTTTGAAAATCTATAACATTATTAAGGACAGATCTGATTTAGAGAAGATAGTGCAGGACATCAGCAAACACCAGCAGTCCGATCCGAAGTTAAACTCTATTAAACTTCGTCTCTCCAACCAAGATGACACAATAAACAAATTTTATTGTATACATAATGGGATTTTATTCATCAAGACATCCCTTGACGAAGACGTTTGGAAGATCATGATCCCTACTACAATCGAAAGGGATATCATCCTGGACTATCA
Source organism: Magicicada septendecula (assembly GCA_034769895.1). NCBI lineage: Eukaryota > Metazoa > Arthropoda > Insecta > Hemiptera > Cicadidae > Magicicada > Magicicada septendecula. The sequence goes on along the minus strand of CM068368.1, from coordinate 3,140,445 downwards.
CCTACGATACGGTCACATGGGAGCCATGAAGGTGATCAAGGCAATAGAAGAGAATTGTCACATAAAAAGTATCAATAGAAAAACTAGAAACTACCTTAAAACCTGTATGATATGTCAATTGGTGAAAACCAACAATGAGAGAAAGGAAGGTATGATGATACCAATTACCTCACAAGCCAAACTGGAAAAGGTCTTTCTGGACATATGTGGTCCATTTCCCCGCAGTGGCGGACGCCATCGATACAAGTATATTGTTATTATGATGGATCATTTTACAAAATTTACAAAACTATACCCTGTGAACAGAGCCACCACTCTGAAGACTCTAGAAATAATAACAAATCATTACATTCCAGAGGTAGGAAGCCCGATATCCATAATCACCGACCATGGAACGCAATTTAAGGGTTGGCGGTGGAGAAACACTCTGAATACATTGGGCATTAAGACATACAAGACGTCTGTCTACCACCCCAGCAGCAATCCAGCGGAGAGGGTACTGCGAGAGGTCGGAAGAATATTAAGGACTTATTGCTATAATCAACAAAAGAAGTGGCAAGAATATTTATTAGCGACTGAAGAATTCCTCAATTTGTCATATCACACCGCTATTGGTACCACGCCATACACGGCAATGTATGAAAGACCACCTCCGAGAGAAATACAAGACATAATAGAGTTCCCCAGGAGTCAAGAATACAAATTCAATCGAATTAGATTCTACAATAAATTGGCTGAAGACCAGGAAAGGCGCAAGAACAAATATCAAAAGGCTGTTAAGAAGATAATAAGATATGAAGTCGGAGAAAAGGTACTGCTAAAAAACAGGGAATTACCCAGTACTTTGGAAGGCATTACCAGAAAGTTATTACTGCTGTATACCGGCCCATACCTGATTGTTAAAAACAATAATAACAATACATATGTACTAAAGGATATCATTTCGAATAAAGTAAAAGGAACTTATAATCAGTTGTCTATTAAAAAATATTTAGAGGACTCATAATTGTGAGTTAAAACTATGAATGATGAAATAAGAATTTTGGTAAGAATAAACAATAACAAAATTCAAAAATTAGTAAGTACAACTTACACCAAATATCTGAAAGAATATTGTGAATGACAAAATAAGAATTTTCATAAGAATAATTACAAAATTCAAAAATATAGTAAGAACATCTTACACCAAGTATCAGAAAGAATATTGTGAACGAAATAAGAATTTTGATAAATAGATAATTACAAAATTCAAAAATATAGTAAGACATCTTACACCAAGTATCTGAAAGAATATTGTGAACGAAATAAGAATTTTGATAAGAAAATAAAATTACAAAATTCAAAAATGCAAGTAAAAAGAATTTGGATGCAGATAATAATTGTCCGAATTCAAAATAATTAGTAAGTACCACTTACACAAACATTCAAAGACTATTATGAATGCAAAAAGAATTTTGAGGAATAATAATTTCAAAATTCAAAACAATAATAAGTACATCTTATACCAAAATATTTGAAAAACAACTATGAATAAGAAAGAATGTAGTTGAATAAAAATGTCTAAAATTAAAAGACAGTAAACTCACATCATTACTCATACAAATGATGAGAAATAACTCTGAAATATGAAAAAGGATTTTGTAAGAAAGAGATACAAAATTCTAAGGGAGAAAGGAAACCAGAATGTCATATGACTTAATCGAACAAATTAACCAAACTCACAAAGAAAATAATTTAATAAAAATGGAACAATGAAGAAGGACCAGCTCACTAAAGACCAAATAGTGAGACCAGAAACCAAAAAACAAAAACCTGATACTAATAATGATAATGCTGTTACAACAACCACTGTTATAGTGAAAGTGATAAAGAATTAATTCATGTTATACCATGAGCAATAAAAGTAACTCAATGGATACCAGATGGTAGAAAGAGTAAATATAAATACTACTTACTATGTAAACATGATGAAATGTATATGATACCACATACCTAAACCACCTAATATGGAATAAGCTTTAAGAGAGAAGAAGAGTCAAGTGTATAAAAGTATTAATTAATATAACGTATTATGAAGTGAAGAATCTAAAGATGTTTATTTTAGTCAAAAATGACTACTTTTACTGTTTATTTATTTTATGACTGGATGTAGAAAATGCCATCAGTCTTATGTGTTGAGCAGAGATGATAATACCTCTGGACTCAATTGAAGTATTGGACAGCAGGGATTGAAGCCAAAAGTGCCACTCTGAACTGTTCCAATTAATTTGTTAGGGAATGTTAGGGAGTAAACATACTGGTGAGGAAGCACCAAATAAGAAGGAATATAAAATGATAATGTTATACACAAGATTGAAGATCACTTACCAATGAAAAAAGAAACAAATGAAGGAGATGCACATCAGCTGAGAGGAAGCAATGGTGGAAAAAGAAGGTATATAAAATGAAAGCATGTAATCACGGAGAAAATGTAAATACAAAAGAATTAGTAGTAATTATTTCATCCATACAGAGTATGATCTGAACTAATCACTTTTACAGGAGAGCATATGTAACATAACAAAATTATCACACTAAACATTTGAATTAATGTTACATAAATAAAAGAGAAAGTTCCATAGTGAGTGAGAAGAATAAATTGTTTAAGGATTACCCTAGAAACTGTATAATTAAGTCTATAAAATGTGAATAAAAATGGAAGATGATAAAGAAAACCATTAATTAAAATAACCTACTATGAAAAAACCAGTTAAACCAGCAGGATACCCAGTAGATTGGGGAAGCAGTACAAAAAAGGGAAGGACCATAAAAAAGGAAATAATCTGTCATGAAACCATTTTAATAAGGAAACTAATGTGATATTTGAAGAAGGGACGAAACATATCAAGATTCCAACAGAGACCAGAAACAGGAAGAGATATGCCAAAGCAAAATGTTATCATATATTAAATACCATGAGACAAAATTGAAACCGATATAGGTAAACCCCAAACAAGTTACAAGATACAATAATATAAAAACAAATTGTATATTAGTTGTAAGTGTAACATGTCAAAAAATATGTCAAAAGAGACAACCATAGAGTAGAACTCACTAAAAAGACTACCAGAGTGTAGAATACAATAAAGTGAAGTGAGATAACAAAATTAAGGAACTACAGAGTGTACAGTGAGAAACATAGTTAAAAAATCTATGAAAAAATCTTCAATGAGGTTTAAGTATTATAAAAAGACTACCATGAGTGTAGAATAATAATAATAAAACCATTGAAATGAAAGACGGTCTAAGGACTGACAACATTACTAGTAATAAGAGTTTTAAATTAGATATAAGGACTATTACATATAAAATGTTTTCTTTAATTATAACTAAATAAATGGGGAGGACAAAAATACCAAAGGACAGTTCATAACTGAAGGTATGCCTAATATTAAGATGTTTATTATTTATTATTAATTAAATAATATTTTTAGATGTAAGGTGTAAATAGATACACGAGATTTTTTTTTATCACAGTTAAAGTGTTTTCATAAGAATAAGACATACACAAGACAGTTAGTGACTGACAGTGTTACTAGTAATAGGAGTTTTTTATGTTTTATAATTAAATTATGTCTAGGATAAGCTATGTTGTTATCATTTGATGATACAGGAAAAAATAATAGGAATAAGATGTTTTTGTTAAAATTAGGCATAAGATGTTCAGGTTATGGTTCAATGATGTTATTAGTATAAAGAAAGTTTAGTAGATACAAGATATTCTATTGTAATTAAAATCATGTCATTTAATTTTCCATTGTGTAAGTCAGAGAGGCAAGTAGGGCATAAAAATGTAATAGTTTTATTCAAATCAGTAAACCATGTATAATGTACAAACAGACCCACCAAGACACTATGTTTGTAAACACAGAATGGCCTATAAACCAAAAAAACTATCTATCAAAGAATTAATCTATGTAATAGGAATAGAATTCAATACATACAATACAGAAATTGAAAATATAATTAATACAGATACAGTTAATAGCAAATAGAATGACAAAAGAAAGAAAACTAACTTCTTTTGGAAACAGTCAAAAATAGGCTTATGATAGTAATCAAATCAGACTAAACAGCAAATTAATCAATATTGAAATGTTTTAATAACCAAATTACTAACAGCAAAGTAATTACGGAGTTATTAGGTGTATTCCATGGAAATATTATACCGAAAAAACAAATAAAAACCTTTAAAACACTGAATTTGTACAAAATATGTGACATACAATAATTATCTAAAATTGTAATTTTTGGGCTTAAATGAGTTTGAAACAAACCCAGCTATATATCAAAAGATGTAAAATTAAATAATCAATATTACTGAATAGTTAGATTCATGTAAAATTAAGAAATATTGGAAATACAGTAAAAAATAAGAAAACTTATGTATAGTTAGATAGTGAAACAAGTCTTAGACAGATATTTTATAATTAAACAATATGAAGAGGAAAAAGGCATACCACAAATTGCCCTAAAACGACGACGTTGCGTCGTTTAGTCTATTGTTAATCGCAAAGCTGAACAGTTGAAAAATGTATTAGTGGAGTTTTGAAAACCAAATAATTTATATTAAAACCAAGTGTGGTTATGTGGCGTGTAACGGAGATGAACTAACAAGTGAAATAACATTATTTATCTATGTCTAACACTTCACAAGTTTCCAAAAACACAGAATAACACCATAAAACTTAACGCCAGAAATCGACAGCCATTTTGAAACAATTTTTGGGAACGAATTCACAAAGAACCAACACACATATTAGAACATCACACTACACAAGAGATCCATCCAGAATTCGACATCGCAGACGACGAGGGGACATTCAACACTATATTTTGGAACAACACCACTTTGCAGGAAAAGGGAACATCGTTTTATTTCTGTGGGAGAAGATCTTCAATCCCAACGGCGTCATAGCAGATTAAAACCAAGCAGACGGCGGCCATTGCTGAATTTCTCACATAGACGGTCCAGTGCCTCTTGGAGCAGAGTGACGTCATTTCTTCGACTTGGTTCGAATTTTAAATAATTTCTTTCTAATTGACAATTGTAATAATAATTTTGTTCTATTTCAGATGTTAACATTTAGTTTAAGAATACCTGTTAAATGTATCTTGTTCCTTGCCCTCTGACCATTTCGACTCGTTAAAAGAACCATAAATTTAAACTTGTAAAAAATATATCTGTTGATTTTTCTCATTGCCGACTGTGGCGAATATTAGCCAGTGCCTGGGACATGCGCAGTTTGACTGGCGCACAATTTTGAATGAATAAACGCAAATCAGTATTCAGTTACCAGCATTGTTTTTATTTCTACTATTAATGTTATTATTTTTTATTAAGCAAAAACATAATTCACATTGAGAGAATAGATATAGGAGGTAATTACAAACTCAAATAATTAATTAATTATCAATTAATTAAATTAAATTATTCAGTCAAATTCGATACAAGCACAAGAAAAAATATTTGCAAAATTTTTAAAGTTTGATGTATTTATTATTTATCAATCAAACACACCTAGTTATAACATATTTTTATCATCAATATCTTTATATTTTGTTTATTATTACACTTGTAATTATATTACAATTTGACTAGCCTAACAGTGGGACTTTAAGGAGTCAGACTTACCCAGTGATAAACAAGACAAAATATCAATACGTATTAAAACGCATATCAATTTTATTTTTATTTATATTTGTAATAATTATATAATATTACAAATTGACTTGCCCAACTACTGGGGCTAAAGGAAAAGCACAACACCCTTGTTAGCACCAAAGATACACACACAATATCTCTCTATATATATCAAATTCAATTTTTATTTATATTTGTAATATTAATAATTATATTACAATATATAGATTTCAAAGCAGTTTTGGGGATTTATAGATAATTTTATCATTATCATCATCATCATTATTTGCAAGAATTAAACCAAGGATGGTTTGTTTCGGTCTCAATCAGGAAAAATCTAGATCTAGTCACTCCAGCGTATCCTCGGGCGTCCCACACCTCTCCGTCCCCTCGCCTTATAGGCTAGTCCCTTAGTTGTTTGGGGAAGCAGCAGTCATCAATTACACCACCATTTTAGCCGATACTGGACAATCCTGTCGAGCATACTCATAATATTCAGTTCCTGCCGCATATCTGCGTTTCTTGTACGATCATGGAGAGTATACCCTACAACGTGCCTAAGAATCTCATTTTAACCACTTGGATAAATTATTTTAGCCCAAGAAATTTTTTCTTAAATCAACAATATATACAAAAGCAACCAACGACACAGCGCTCGAGCAGGTGCGTCCTAATGAGTTCAGTTTCTCTGCACCGGCCTGACCCAACGTCTGAGGTTTTTCATTAAATGGATCCATTCAATTGGTCTCCGAGAGTGTGACCGAACGCGTAAAGCAAATTGCCTTGCAATCGTCCGTGTTGATCAATATGCGCCACTTCTACAGACAGTCCAGAAGAATGAACCCACTGGCGTGCATCATTATGAGCCATCACGATCTGGTAAGCCATCATTCAAACAGGTTTACCACCATGGTCGAGGCAATGATAAGGAGGAGCGTAGTGGAAGGGGAGGCACAGGCAAGGATACATGGATGGGGTAAAAGAAGGAAGAAGGTATGTAGTGATCAAGATACTCTCTATGGAAAGAAGGAAATTGCAAACCTACTAACTTCTGGGTTCAGAATATCATTTAAGAAGAAGAATATCATCACCATCTTCATAACACTGCATAGGAAAGGTGCTGCCTGTTCCGTCTTCAAAATTCCTCCAGCCAAATCTTCCTGGGTCCACCTACACACCTGTGTCCTATAGGTTTGTATTTGCAAACTTGATTGGGCAGTCTGCAATCTGACATTCTTTTTAATTGTTCTTTCCACAGTCCTTTGTAATGTTTTAATTTTTTCATTCAAGTTAAAAACTTGTAACTCTTCTCTTATGGCGTCATTCTTTATACTGTCAAGTTTAGAACACCTTTTATCTCCTCTTAAGAACGCCACTTCCGAGGCCTGTATTTTACTGTCTTGTTTCTTGGCTGTCGTCCATAATTCACACTCTTAAGACAGTACATGAACTGCCATAACTTTGTAGAACTTTAATTTAATATCTCGTTGTATCTTGTTTCTAAAAATACGTAAGATTGTTCCAGAATTGTCTGGAACTTAGATCAACGTCATAATGTCTATTGTATCATTTCCCAGATAATTAAAGTGGATCGCCTGTTCTAGAATTCGGTCAGTAATCATTACTTTTGTTCTTATCGGTTCCTTGCCTCGAAATACCATTACATCTGTTTTTATAGTGGAGATTTTCATATTGTATTGTTTTGCAAATCTGATGAAGAGAATTTTCTTATCTACGTATAATTTTGATTTTCTACTCAGAAGCCAGAATATTTCTTGTAGCTTTACGTTTAGTTGCTGGCGCTTTGTTGAGGCACGCTGCAGACAGTTAAAACCTACGTAATACTTCTTGTCTACGTAAGCTGCAGAGCTTGTCGTATTTCTGCTCCACGCATCGGAGCCTTTCTACAGCATTACACTAAGTACGGTACATGGAGTTACTCAACTATGCTGTTCAAAAATTTCAGCAACTTGTGTTAGGTCGCTGACAGAAGATTTCGTCTTTTGACTCTGAACGGTGACATTCTGTTGATTGTCCCACTGATCGTCTGCAACATACCTAATATGGTTAAGAAGAAAATATGTATATTAAAATTTAATTTTCCGTTTATAAACTATGTAATCCATCTCAATATTAGATAATATTCGTAGAAACGCATTCAATAGGTATTCTTTCCATACAAAAGAATACTCCCTTTCGACGTAACGTCGTAGCGATGACTACAAAATACGGCAAGTCACTAGTGGGTTTGACTTTCAAACCTACACGATACAACACATCAAAGGAAACAGGACAATGTAGTCCTTACTGTACTGGCCTCGCGAGACGCTCCAGGGACGCTGTGCTAACTTGTGCCATTTGCACACACACACACACACACACAAAGTTCCACTGCTTACTTGATTTATGGCACCAAAGAAAAACAAGAAGCAAGCGGCTGCGAAACTCTAACTGCGTACCACCCCAACTTGTGTGAAGTAAGACAAACAACATCGACAACGTCGACGACGACAAAGCATCAAAGTTTTGTACTTTTCTCCACTGTGTGTAGTATACAAAAATAATAATAATTGGAAATGTTATCAAAGTTTTAGATTATACTGCAGCATGTAGTCTAAAGTATGTGTAATATAAGGATGACTATCGATAGTTGCCACTGAATAAACATCGAAGTACAGTATACATGAGTAGAACATATTGTATAACATACAATTTTTTTCGTAAAACTGAAAAATGTAGTCACGCGCAAGAGCGCTCCCAGCGGCGCCGTTTAGAAATGTACCATTGGCGTCATATGTTGCTTGCCTACAGCTCTTCCCGCGTATTCTGCAATTTCTAATAGGCGTCTACATTCGTGAGTTTTTAAGGTTATTGATCGTTCTCAATTGAGTTGCTAATTTTCGTGGACATTCTGATTATAGTTAGTGGTAGTTATAAGTTAACGGTATAGGTTTACGGTAGTTATAAGTTAGTGGAGGTTACTGGTAGAAAATGTTAAAAGTATAATTTGTGTACAGTACAACTTTAAAAGTCTTTCTTGTGTTCAGTTCTGTGATTATTTATTAGAAAATAAAAAGCTTTTGATGGGAATTGGTTAATCTGATAAAATACCAATGGCACCACAAAGACACAATTGAACATTTAGACTGTGAATCCGATTCAGACTGATTAGTAGGCCTATTAATTTAATTATTGCTATGATTAAAAATAAATATAGCAAATATCCTTTTCCTATGTAAGTTCCATTTCTAACTAATAGTTTTAAGTTTTGTTTGTAAACATTTTCTTGTTATATTACAAAACTTAAATTGTACATTGTATAAACTCTGTAAAAATAGACTACTTAACTTAATCATGAATACCTTCTTATCCTTAATGTATAATGTTTTAACTATCAATTTTTATTTTTGGATCCGTAAAGTAACGATCATGCTGTTAAATTTTCAGGTTGTCCTCTTTTTTCACCTAGGTCATATGGTAACCCTACTATATCTGAAATTATTAAATGTTTATAAAAATGTGTTCAGCTTACAGAAGCCCATAATCTTTCACATAATGAAACATTAAATCTTTCGCACTCAAAACATCGAATTCAAATCACATATTTCTTGAAGCCAATTTTATACTTTTACAAATCGTCTTTGTAAAGCTGTCCCCGTTCTTTTTTTGCAGACAACGCCGTAGGTCAATTTTTTCAAAACTTCTGGTAAACTTTTAAGGACCTGATGCCGCAGAGCTAGAGGTTTGACATTTCCAAAACCAAACATTATATGCAGTAATTATAAATATATCACTAATGACTCGAAACACTAATATTTTATTAGTAAAAATGTAAAACATTTACCTTGTAGCCTGAACTATTTTACGATTATTACAAGCTTCGTCAGAGTTCACCCTATTATAAGCGAAAACTAGTTCAGGCTACAAGGTAAGAGTTTTATATTTTCGCCAATAAAAAATTAGTGTTTCGAGTCAGTAGTGATATATTTATAATTAGTTAATCAACGGACACGTCATGGACAACAAAATCCAGGAATTATATTCAGATTATGGTTAAAATTCTCTTTAATTTGATACCCCACGTGGTCAAAATTTTGCTCCCCCTACATTTTTTTGTCTTCCCTCTATTGGGGGGGGGTTAACCTCGCAATCAATACCGCTCTGGAGGTTAAAATTGTGGGCATTGATGATATGTTTTATAAAAATCCGTTGATCTATTCAAAAGTTATCGTGATACATACCACAAATAGGCAGTGAGACAGACAACAGACGAATGTCAAACGGGCGAGTTAAAACTGAGAACTCGCTCCTCTCGTTCAACAAGTAATAACGCGTGAAGTCGTACAATTTTACTTCCATGTTCCGTAAGGAAATGAAAGTATGGTGATGGCGAAAAAAATTGTATTCGAGATAAGGGCTGATTCTGATTTTACTACCCTCAAAACATTAAGAAAAGTCATTTTTTGAAAAGTGTCTGTGTGTGTGTAGAATTTTTTCTATGGCGAACGATAACTGCCGCAAATTCAAACAGAATAAAATAATTTTTTGCATACATTCCTGAATTGTAGAGAACTCAAGGCCTATTGATTTTGGTGACGATCGGTTAAGGGAAAGGGTAGTTTACATGCAAAGTTTTATGTTTTAACAAGAGTAAGAACTTAATTTTGACAAATAAAGTATCCTGAAAAGAAGGTCATAATAATCCACTGTAGAAAGGCAGATGAAATATCTATAAATGAAAAGGGTAATTGAAGGGGAGGGGGTAGTTTTCTATAAATGAAAGTGATAGTTGAAGGGGGAGTGGTTTAATTTTGTATATGTGTACTACGTTATCGGCAACAAAGATGTAGTTGGTTGTTAAAATTCCTTCCGGGGCTGTTTGGCCGTGCTCCAATATTTTCTGCAAACCAGACGTTTCAGCAGTGCCATCGACTGCCATCATCAGTGAACATCGAGTGCACTAACGTGAGTTGGTTTACGATAGTGACCTCAGTACTGTGGTTAAGGCTGAAAAAAGGAAGTAGTTTCTATGGAAATATTTCATTTCGAAAATGATTTTAAATATAAATCTTAGAACATGGAAGTCATTTATGGTTCTCCATATCAATATTTTATAATTATCCTATAGCTAATACCCTATCTGGCTGTTTCCTATCAATGTCATCCCAATGTATGTCAAGTGCCCAGATAGTCCTTTTCATTGACCATAGCTCCTACTAATAAATTTTGTGGAACATAATATCAAAATCTTCAACGTATTGGCACCATTTCTAGCTGATTCAAGGCCGTCATGGAAGCCTTCACACCATTTGTAAATCGCTCGTTCACATCCGTCAAATCCTTCTACAACATTTCAACCACGTTATAAACAGGGGTGCCCCCTCCCAAACTTGATGACTCGCCCACCAAATTTGATGAATAACCCTTTCCTCTCCAAGGGAAAGTATTTAATATTAAAAGAAAATGCCATTGTAATATGCGTTTTATTTCAAATAAGCTAAAGCTAAAAATAGTACAGTTTGAAAATAAATTCTCATTTGAAATAAATAAATAAATCTAAGAAATTGTAGTGAAGCCAGAATGCCTATATTCAAGTGAATGTCTAGCATTGAATTATAATTTAGACAAACTAGAAATATTGGAAAGACGAATTATTAGGAAAATATTAGGCCCACAATAAACTTCCGAAGGTTGGAAATTAAGAAGTAATGATGAAATATATCAAAGTATAGAAAATATAACATAAACAATGAGGGAAAGAAGACTATTTTTTTGGACATCTATATAGCATAGACGACAATAGGTTGACGAAGCAAATCTTCAAATATCTGTGGGGGAAGAAGTCAACATCGAGTTGGATGAAAGAAGTCCAAAACGATTTTGAAAAAAATAATGTACACGCAGAAGAAGCAATTTTTTTCGGGCAAAAGTGTTAAAAATAGAAGAAGTCCAGGGTAGAAGAGAGAAAAACGCAGTTTTAAAGTGGATTGAAGACAGGAAGAAGGGACACAATGAATAGATGAAAGAATACTGCAGAAAAATAAAAGAACAAAGAGGAAAGAATTGAAATTGGCATGTGGTCCTTAGATGGCCGATACAAAAAAATCTAAGAAATTAATACGTGTAAGACAAAATCAAAAAAAAAAAAAATATCAACAAAGCGTATTGTAAAGAGGAAAAAATTAAAAAATAATGGTTTGACGAAGTCCTAGATACTTTGGCGTATATTCTGCACAGTAACTTCTTCCTCTGCCATGAAGATTTAAAAAAAGGCATCAATTATTTCTTCATTAGGAGTAAACACTAATAAGTCATTATCTGAAGCTAGAACCATATGGTTCGAAGGCCATTGCAGGTCTCTCATTGCAGACCTGAGTCTTGTTTTTTATTATTTAACTCGGCTCATAGCTCTTTCAGCCGAAAACAACTGGTTACGGCCAAAGATAGCAAAATTGTATAAAGAACTTTCAGTTTCTTAAAGCCCGTAAAATTAATCAAGCACCTATAAATCTTCAAAAAATCTTTTGTGAGCTCAACCCCCCCCCCCCAATTTTTATAACGCAGCCTGAATCACGACCCCCTCTGTGGACACTGTATACAATTTTATTTTTCGAGTTTACTGAGTTCTCTGTTGTAACTCGACTGTTTGCCATTAGCCTGTCTGTCTATCTGTCTGTATATCTATTTGGGCGCATAACTCACGATAACTTTTAAACATGTCAACCGATTTTCGTAGAACTTGACATGCGTGTCCACACTTTTACTTACAGGACCTCATTGCTTTTGAGGTTGACCCCTAAACATATTCAAACTTTGAAAAATCCGCAAAAGTCCATGTAGGTAATCGACTTGAAAGGGAATTTTAACCAAAATCTGAATTAAGTTTACAGATTTGGAAATTTCAAATTTTTTGACTCCAAGCCCAAAAAAAAGGGATAAACATTTTGAAAAAATTGTAAATCTCCAGCCAAATGTTAGATTCAAATATTTCTAGCGACAGAAAATACAAATTTGGAAGAACTTTTTTATCAGACCTCGTAAATTAGAATAGTCAAATCATCATCATCTTCTTCTTCACAACACGTCATAGGCAAGGTGCTGCCTGATACTTCTTCAAAAATCTTCCAGACATCTCTTCCTGGGTCTATCCACACACCTGTGTCCTATAAGTTTTTATTTCCAGACCTGGTTGGCCAGTTTGGAATCTAACATTCTTTCTAAGTGTTCTTTCCATCGTTGTTTTAATATTTCGTTCAAATTAAAAACTTGTAACTCTTCTCTTATGGCCTCATTCCTTATATGGTCAAGCTTAAAACAGCTTTAAACTCCTCTTAAGAACACCATTTCTGAGGCACGTACTTTACTGTCTTGTTTCTTGGTTGTTGCTCATAATTCACGCCCATAGGACAGGGCAGGGACTGCCATAACTTTGTAAAACTGTAATTTTGTACCTGGACGACGAGTAATTATTAACGTCAGTTATCCTTTACTAGTGTTTCAACAACACTTTCATGTTCATAGACCAGCGGTTCATGTCGTTGTACAGTTAAACGGATTTGTTGCACCGTACAAAATATATATTCGATATTGAATTATCGGTTTTACATTACCTGGCAACCTGTATCGTAAATCGTTTGGACTGAAAATAGAAAAACGAAATGACGTCAGTTTGAAACGGGAAATACGCAGTAAAATATATCGTTAACTTCCGGTGTGTATCCACCAACCACGTTCATAAACTTTACAACGTGCACACAGAGGAATCACGTCTCGAATATGTAAACATATAATCGTTTTCATAATGACTGTCTACATCTCCACTCGGATTGGCTGTTGAATGTATTGTTACGTAATGCGGAAAAAGTGTTACACTATTACAAAACATTCTACGTGTTCTCGGATGTTCCAGTGGAATCCGGCTGTAATGTTGTGTGCGTTGTAACATCACAAGATGTCACCTAACCTATGTGTATGTTAGCAGATTTTATAAAAACAGAATAACCATGTAAATAGGTATAGAATAGTCGAAATAAACAAGAAAGAAGAAACCAAGAGAGAAGAATAAAGCAGAAGTGCCACATGAAACAGTAACCCAAGGACTGTTTGACACTACAACTAGACTGAGACTAAAACGAACTAATGGACAGAATAAATTTACATTCAACTGTCAATTCAGTAAAGGGTTGATGTAAACCGAATGTCATTTGTAAACAAAAAATGAACTAATGAGCAGTTAAATACTGTGAAAGCAAAATCAGCATTTTGGCTGATAATAGATGTGACAATGAACAGTAGATAATGAATGCCAAAACCAATGTTAACAATGGCTATATAGTAGGAACTAAGATGTATTTCAGCATCAAATATACTTGTTAGAAAAGAGAACTATTTATAAGAGAGAATCTTATACAAATAAGATGTCTCCACAATTTACCGAATTGAGAACCAATAGGCATTATTAAGGCCAAATTTCAATGTAGGCGATATGCCTTAGCAGACTTAGACCAATCCTTAGCCAATAAAATGACTATCAATGATTATCACAAGTGTAAACTAAAATGCACAGAACTATGGTTATGCATTGACAAAAAAAAAAAAAAAGTTATTAAAACAATAGGTTTAATCGTAATTTTAATTGTTAAATAGTAGCTTAAAACAAATTAACGGAAAACGAAATGTCATAGTCAGTAGGATCATTTATTACAATGTATAGAATTAAGGTGTACAAGTAATGTTCAGCAAAAGACGTCAGTACAGCATTAATGGTGTTCGCGCATAAACATTTGATTAATAAAATGTTATGTGAATACAAGCAAGGTTAACCAAAAGTGTAAAATCGGCGAATCATAAAGAGCAGACGACAGTAAGAATAATGTACCCGAACGTTGGTTTTATAACAATGTCGGTTAGAGTGAAAGTAATTCGAGAATGAGTGATATCAAATTGAAGGAAAAAGAACAATCTTTAATTTGATAGTAATATTAACCCAATCCCAACTGTATTTAGTGCGGGAGAGATGTTAGCATCATTCTAAAAATGTACATCGGGAAACTGTTTAAGAATAATAACAAAAATGACAACTCGCTGCTACCGAAACATTTGACGGTTAGGAAAAGCCGTTATCAACTGTCAAAAAGTGACACGTCACGCCGACTCACCGGCGAAAGCCAATCAGAAAATTAGTTAGTAATCAACATTTTTACCTAAAGCCGATCCAAGAGAGGGGTATATAAAGACAAACCAGCGAATTTTGACAGAGACCTTTACTAACTAGCATGCAGTATAGACGTACGCCCGTCGTCTCCACGTTTTTTAATAACACTTAGCGTCAGTCACATAGCACATTGGAACCAATAGTTTAACAACAAGAAATGATTACTTCGAGTTCATCCACAACCAACAACAGTGATTAAGTGCAGTTTATTTTAATTTTGTGCGGGAATAACGAACAGAAAATAATTTATTGTCATTATTCACGATCCATTTTAATCAGAAGAGGATCGCATTATTCTTTTCTTGTGAGAATTTAGTGCCGAAACCAAGTAATCATTATAATCCAATTACTTAAGTGATAAGAAGTTTTAATTAAATAATTAAAACTCTGAAGGTAAAAGTGCAATTATTATTAATCTTGATCTGAGTGCAATAACCTGCATTTTTTGCAACCATAACCTGTACTGACGCAAAACACAAAAACATTCTTTAAGATTACACCACGTTTCGATTTATTATACAAATTTGTTATTAGTAATTAAGCTATATGTTAGTTGTAAGGGCTCTCAATTGATAAATATTGTCACTAAAAAAGCAAGCGTTGATGAAACGCGCGATCTTTCAACAGATCTTTTTTTTTTAAGTTACTTGGCAAAGGTAACCTAAAACCTTGTTGATCAATTTTATATCAAAGGGATTATTGGATATTGTGTAGGCATAATTGTTTTCTTTCGTGTCTCAAAGAATTCACAACTGAGATAATAATAATAATAATAATAATTGTAATAATTTTCATATTAAAAATAAATAGTATCTGGACTTGACCAGATTTATAATTCATGTTCTGAGCAAGCCGTATGAGGCATATAATAACTAACTTTTAATTGTACAACTTTGTATGTTTACATTATGTGTATTTTTTGAATTCACTATAAGGGTGCAAATAAACCCATTATTAACAGCATCACCTGATTTGATTTATTTTTTTGGATAATTGAATATTTTCTTTTAATAAGATTAAACAACCTTCTGTTGTGTTTAACATATTGGAATAGCATTGCCAAAAAGTGGTACTCAACTATTTTAAATTTTCTTTTCATCTCGTAATTTTTATGTGTGGGTTTTACACGGGATTTTCCCTGAATAAATCCGTGTGGCGCCCACTAATTAATAAACAAGGTAACATAACCTTGCAACCAAAGGGAGTTGATGATTGTAAGCTGAGTTGACAGTTTAGTGAACTTCAAGTAACCACAATCAGGTACGTAAAAGTATATGTTTGTTTATAATATTGTCCAGACTTTACGGGACTTGACATACTCAGACTACCTGCAATCAGAAGAAGTTTCTACTACCAGTTTCAACCAGACGAGAACTATTATCAGGCAATCAACTGCTATACTTCATGTTTTAACTTAAGTTAATCTAGCATTTAAATATAATCAACTTCATTATTTATTTATTTAATACCAGGGGATTCTTAAAAAAAAAACAAGTATAATTAAACCATTGTAAACACTGTGAGTAACTTTGAATGTTGTATGATAAAATACTTTACTACATTAGTCACCTTCAAGTAGAAATAACCATTCTCAACATTGAGTTATCTCAAAAGAACACTTCACCCATAGATGAACTTTGTTTTAACGAGACTTTTAATATTTTAACCACAAATTTAAGTTTAAACAACAACCACTCTTTTATTTTACTTCAAGTTAATTGTAAACACACATGTCTTCATTTTTTTTCAAATAGGTTAGACCATCCGTGTGGCTTTAAACGGAATTTAACCATTATTGTAGTACAATTACTATAAAAAACAAATAAACATAATAATTTTAAATAACAACGTGTAATAATACTTTGATTATAAATTGGCGCACCAACTAGTGTGGCTTAAAAAATATTAAATAAATATATTTTTATATTTTATATTAGCCCGGTAGACACGAAAAAATTAACATGCCACGCACACATCGATACAACACAAAATATAGAGTGAAAAGGTAGAGAGAAATGGACTATTATAACCAGGAAACAGACTGGGACCAAATATACAGAATATTGAAAATCGATGGTGAAGAATTAAATCGCAAAATGGAAGAGGAGAAGAGATGGATAAAAGAGGAGTCAGACCAATTAAGAAGGAAGAGGGAAGAAGGATTTGCAAGACTCCACGAATGGGAAACCCCACAAACAAGGAGAGACCGGAATACAAGATGGTATAATAACCAACCAACATGGCGAAACGAAGAGAAGAGGAATTACCATTACCAGAGATGGGAAGATGAGCGTAGTAGAAGAGAAGCAGTCGAAAGAGAACTAAGAGACAATAAGATAAGACAAAATGAAGAATTGTTCTATAGTCGAGCTGCACAGCAGGAGGAAGAGGAGATAAGACGCCAGAATGAGAGACGAGAAGAAGAGCGTAAACGGAGGGAAGCATTCGAAGAAGAATTGAGGAATGCCAAGAAATTAAGAAACGAACAGAGACAGATAGGTGAAGACTTAATGAAGAATGGGAAAAATACCAACGACAAAATCGAAGAAGACCGTAACCAGAAGGAATCCACGGAACCACCACAAGAAGATCTGACTAAAAACGTCCCAGAACAAGACGTCAATGATGGTGTAAAGAAGGAGGAAATATTAATGGATGACCTAGAGACCGAAACAATAACAAGTAAGGACCAGAATGAGCTATGTGAATCTCCAAGTGAACCCAGTGAAGTCACTAACGAGAAAATAAAAACCCCCTACCAAGAAGAGAGTAAAGATGATGACACGACGGAAGAGAATGATGAAGCAGTCCAAGGGATGGTAAGCGATAACGCACCGACCGTGAGCGTCGAATATACAAATATAATCGAAAAACCAGAAGATAAAGAAGTAATGGCAAGTGACACCATAAAAAGCCAACCTAAGGAAATAGCATCGACAGAGCTGTTAAGTTTCCAAAAGATGATGATGGAATGTAGGGAGAAACAGTTCCCCCACCACGTAGAGAATAGCTTTGAGAAGGCAAGGGAGGAAATGATGAACGATATCAGATCATGGAGAGAAGAAATCATCCAACAATGGAGGGAAGAAATGGAAACTAATGATGAACCAACAAGAAAACAGCAGGACATAAATACATTATTATCTGAAAACGAGCTTGACAGACAACAGGGAGGTATTCAGTATAAGGAGATCGGTACCGAGAGGATTGAGAACACTCAGGTAATTGAAGAAACGGAAGAGTTAGTGACAGAGAAGGAGGAATTAGGACAGAGTAATTTGCCGATGTATGACGATCACGTGGATACAAGGGAATTACCCGGAAATACTGCTACCAGACAAGTGAATTCGAAAATTAATATTCCGGAAAAAAGGAAGAAAATAATTAAGAAAACGGAAGAAAAGGAGGGGAAGATGAGAAGGATACTACGCCCAAAGAAGACTAGGGTGACCAAAGAATTAACCGAAATGACTCAAAGTGGTCTAGTTAATATGGTTTATGTCCCAGTCAACAACCATGGAGAAGGAGGCTACAGAAAGGAGTATCGAAGGGGCATCATGGGAGTGGCCAAAGAGCAGAAATGTGTTACCACCAAGAAAACTAGGACCAGCAAAGAACTTAAAGCAGATATTCTTAAAAGGAAGCGAAGGTGTTCCAAGAAAAGAAAAAGGTACCAGGAACAACTGGACCAGCTCATTGAAGGGTACGCCCAAAGAATAAGGGAAATGCGGAAGAAGAGGGACCAAGCGATGGAAGAGTCCAACCAGGAGAACAAAGGTCAACCCGGA
This sequence comes from Magicicada septendecula, assembly GCA_034769895.1. Lineage (NCBI taxonomy): Eukaryota > Metazoa > Arthropoda > Insecta > Hemiptera > Cicadidae > Magicicada > Magicicada septendecula. The sequence goes on along the minus strand of CM068368.1, from coordinate 3,121,760 downwards.
TTAGAAGATGGGCCAGACATCAATAATAACCAAGGCCCAGAGTACAATGAACACAGTAATACCAAAGATGATGAGAGGAAGAAGGCAAGGAAACGGGGAGCCAATGACTATCTGGTAGCCGCCAAGTGGAAGAACCGCTTGATAGTAAGGTATCTCCAAAACCACTAGTACGGAACATATGTCAGATATCCCAATTATAGGCCCAATAGAGTGGAAGAGCACAAATAATCCCATGAATATGAACTAGTAAAAAATTATTAATATTAAGGATGGATAAGATGTAATAGGAAGCAACATTCCTCACCCAAACGTTTATGGTATAAAAGATAAAATATATATATTTGAAAAACCACTACTATAAACAAACTCATTTGTTGTTAAACTACAAAATGTTGAAGGTAACTAATGAACTATAACTAGTCAATTTGCCTTATCAAGTTACAAAAGTGTGTAGATTTAAGATGTAAGCCAAACCATTTGTTAATGATGAAAATTTACCAGATCTATCAACCCCAAGGGATTGAAAATTAGATAAGGTCAATCAAATGATTTAATAAGAAAATACAATTACTGTACTATACCTAGAGAAAAATATGTATCCAGATGAATATTCTATATGACCTAATGTTTATGAAATGATTATTGTATACCTCTCATAAAGCTCAAATGTTAAATTATATCGTCCAGAATAAAGGTTCACCCAACTAACCTTTGAAGGAGTAGAGAGGCAGTATAACAAAGTGTGTAAAATAAAAGAAGGACTTTATTATGGAATGTAAGGAAAGAAAAAATAATATTTGTGAAACAAACCATGTAAACCCCAAGAATGTCTATGAAATTAGATATTAGTATATTGTCAAATGAAATTGTAATTACAGCATAGTATATAGTATATAAAATCATCCAGAATAAGTGAAAACCACCATCACTTGAAGGAGTAGAGAAGAAAAATAACAAAGAGTGTTAATTGTAAGGATAACTATTGTTATAATGGAATGAAAGGAAAGAAAAATGTTTGTCAATTATCAACTATTATACATCACCAGAATATGTCAGAGAACATCAGAAAAAAAAAACCCATTTAATATACAAACAATGTAAGCCCTGATAATCCAGTATGAATATAACTCGTTAAGAAAGATTTAATGAACTATGGTGAAAACAGAAATATATTGTAGACTCTAGATAGAATAAACCAAATGCATAAGTACTATAAGCATCAAAACAAGTGTATAATCTTAAGAATATTTAAATGAACCAAAACAAATTGTTCACTAGTACATAAGTAACAATATAGCTGATAAAAGCCTAGCTAAAAAACATCAAGTCTAAAAGAAGTAATTACCTGTAAGAAAGAAAGTATGTTAGCAAGTATAAAGATGGAAATGTGATCTAAATGAAAACCTCTGAAACCTTGAATATTATAGTGAATATATTATATTATTGAATATGAATGATATGTGATATTTTTTTTGAGTTGTGATAGTGCAACTATTGCCAGGTGCAATGTTTATTTTTTACTCAGACAGAGAAGAGTAATGCCTCTGAATCTGAGAATGTGTAGTGAGGAACGGCAGAGGATGTTAGCCATAGTGAGCCACACTGATTCCAAAACCTCTACTACAGTTAGGGAATTATATTATTTTATTATATCAAGGAATATTATGAAAGAATCTGTGAGGTATAAATTATAATAACCATTAAGATAATCACGAATGCAAAGATATGTGATGAGAAGGTAGAATGTGAATAAGACAGGGAATAGTTAACTTGAGAAACAAGATCAATTATAGCTAAATGACTTGGAGAGTAAGCAGCTTGAAAATACTAGTAAATTAAGAATTGTACCATTGTATAAAAAGCCAACCTAGAGTAATACACCAATAATATGTTTAAAAAATCAAAGAGTACAAGAGAAAATTTTTTTTTATTGAAGTATACTAAGAAACTGACATGAATTGATAATTTTACAAAAAATAATTTTTTTCAAATGATCAATTTTAAAGAGGGTGTATATGTAACATCACAAGATGTCACCTAACCTATGTGTATGTTAGCAGATTTTATAAAAACAGAATAACCATGTAAATAGGTATAGAATAGTCGAAATAAACAAGAAAGAAGAAACCAAGAGAGAAGAATAAAGCAGAAGTGCCACATGAAACAGTAACCCAAGGACTGTTTGACACTACAACTAGACTGAGACTAAAACGAACTAATGGACAGAATAAATTTACATTCAACTGTCAATTCAGTAAAGGGTTGATGTAAACCGAATGTCATTTGTAAACAAAAAATGAACTAATGAGCAGTTAAATACTGTGAAAGCAAAATCAGCATTTTGGCTGATAATAGATGTGACAATGAACAGTAGATAATGAATGCCAAAACCAATGTTAACAATGGCTATATAGTAGGAACTAAGATGTATTTCAGCATCAAATATACTTGTTAGAAAAGAGAACTATTTATAAGAGAGAATCTTATACAAATAAGATGTCTCCACAATTTACCGAATTGAGAACCAATAGGCATTATTAAGGCCAAATTTCAATGTAGGCGATATGCCTTAGCAGACTTAGACCAATCCTTAGCCAATAAAATGACTATCAATGATTATCACAAGTGTAAACTAAAATGCACAGAACTATGGTTATGCATTGACAAAAAAAAAAGATGTTATTAAAACAATAGGTTTAATCGTAATTTTAATTGTTAAATAGTAGCTTAAAACAAATTAACGGAAAACGAAATGTCATAGTCAGTAGGATCATTTATTACAATGTATAGAATCAAGGTGTACAAGTAATGTTCAGCAAAAGACGTCAGTACAGCATTAATGGTGTTCGCGCATAAACATTTGATTAATAAAATGTTATGTGAATACAAGCAAGGTTAACCAAAAGTGTAAAATCGGCGAATCATAAAGAGCAGACGACAGTAAGAATAATGTACCCGAACGTTGGTTTTATAACAATGTCGGTTAGAGTGAAAGTAATTCGAGAATGAGTGATATCAAATTGAAGGAAAAAGAACAATCTTTAATTTGATAGTAATATTAACCCAATCGCAACTGTATTTAGTGCGGGAGAGATGTTAGCATCATTCTAAAAATGTACATCGGGAAACTGTTTAAGAATAATAACAAAAATGACAACTCGCTGCTACCGAAACATTTGACGGTTAGGAAAAGCCGTTATCAACTGTCAAAAAGTGACACGTCACGCCGACTCACCGGCGAAAGCCAATCAGAAAATTAGTTAGTAATCAACATTTTTACCTAAAGCCGATCCAAGAGAGGGGTATATAAAGACAAACCAGCGAATTTTGACAGAGACCTTTACTAACTAGCATGCAGTATAGACGTGCGCCCGTCGTCTCCACGTTTTTTAATAACACTTAGCGTCAGTCACATAGCACATTGGAACCAATAGTTTAACAACAAGAAATGATTACTTCGAGTTCATCCACAACCAACAACAGTGATTAAGTGCAGTTTATTTTAATTTTGTGCGGGAATAACGAACAGAAAATAATTTATTGTCATTATTCACGATCCATTTTAATCAGAAGAGGATCGCATTATTCTGTTCTTGTGCGAATTTAGTGCCGAAACCAAGTAATCATTATAATCCAATTACTTAAGTGATAAGAAGTTTTAATTAAATAATTAAAACTCTGAAGGTAAAAGTGCAATTATTATTAATCTTGATCTGAGTGCAATAACCTGCATTTTTTGCAACCATAACCTGTACTGACGCAAAACACAAAAACATTCTTTAAGATTACACCACGTTTCGATTTATTATACAAATTTGTTATTAGTAATTAAGCTATATGTTAGTTGTAAGGGCTCTCAATTGATAAATATTGTCACTAAAAAAGCAAGCGTTGATGAAACGCGCGATCTTTCAACAGATCGTTTTTTTTTTTAAGTTACTTGGCAAAGGTAACCTAAAACCTTGTTGATCAATTTTATATCAAAGGGATTATTGGATATTGTGTAGGCATAATTGTTTTCTTTCGTGTCTCAAAGAATTCACAACTGAGATAATAATAATAATAATAATTGTAATAATTTTCATATTAAAAATAAATAGTATCTGGACTTGACCAGATTTATAATTCATGTTCTGAGCAAGCCGTATGAGGCATATAATAACTAACTTTTAATTGTACAACTTTGTATGTTTACATTATGTGTATTTTTTGAATTCACTATAAGGGTGCAAATAAACCCATTATTAACAGCATCACCTGATTTGATTTATTTTTTTGGATAATTGAATATTTTCTTTTAATAAGATTAAACAACCTTCTGTTGTGTTTAACATATTGGAATAGCATTGCCAAAAAGTGGTACTCAACTATTTTAAATTTTCTTTTCATCTCGTAATTTTTATGTGTGGGTTTTACACGGGATTTTCCCTGAATAAATCCGTGTGGCGCCCACTAATTAATAAACAAGGTAACATAACCTTGCAACCAAAGGGAGTTGATGATTGTAAGCTGAGTTGACAGTTTAGTGAACTTCAAGTAACCACAATCAGGTACGTAAAAGTATATGTTTGTTTATAATATTGTCCAGACTTTACGGGACTTGACATACTCAGACTACCTGCAATCAGAAGAAGTTTCTACTACCAGTTTCAACCAGACGAGAACTATTATCAGGCAATCAACTGCTATACTTCATGTTTTAACTTAAGTTAATCTAGCATTTAAATATAATCAACTTCATTATTTATTTATTTAATACCAGGGGATTCTTAAAAAAAAAACAAGTATAATTAAACCATTGTAAACACTGTGAGTAACTTTGAATGTTGTATGATAAAATACTTTACTACATTAGTCACCTTCAAGTAGAAATAACCATTCTCAACATTGAGTTATCTCAAAAGAACACTTCACCCATAGATGAACTTTGTTTTAACGAGACTTTTAATATTTTAACCACAAATTTAAGTTTAAACAACAACCACTCTTTTATTTTACTTCAAGTTAATTGTAAACACACATGTCTTCATTTTTTTTCAAATAGGTTAGACCATCCGTGTGGCTTTAAACGGAATTTAACCATTATTGTAGTACAATTACTATAAAAAACAAATAAACATAATAATTTTAAATAACAACGTGTAATAATACTTTGATTATAAATTGGCGCACCAACTAGTGTGGCTTAAAAAATATTAAATAAATATATTTTTATATTTTATATTAGCCCGGTAGACACGAAAAAATTAACATGCCACGCACACATCGATACAACACAAAATATAGAGTGAAAAGGTAGAGAGAAATGGACTATTATAACCAGGAAACAGACTGGGACCAAATATACAGAATATTGAAAATCGATGGTGAAGAATTAAATCGCAAAATGGAAGAGGAGAAGAGATGGATAAAAGAGGAGTCAGACCAATTAAGAAGGAAGAGGGAAGAAGGATTTGCAAGACTCCACGAATGGGAAACCCCACAAACAAGGAGGGACCGGAATACAAGATGGTATAATAACCAACCAACATGGCGAAACGAAGAGAAGAGGAATTACCATTACCAGAGATGGGAAGATGAGCGTAGTAGAAGAGAAGCAGTCGAAAGAGAACTAAGAGACAATAAGATAAGACAAAATGAAGAATTGTTCTATAGTCGAGCTGCACAGCAGGAGGAAGAGGAGATAAGACGCCAGAATGAGAGACGAGAAGAAGAGCGTAAACGGTGGGAAGCATTCGAAGAAGAATTGAGGAATGCCAAGAAATTAAGAAACGAACAGAGACAGATAGGTGAAGACTTAATGAAGAATGGGAAAAATACCAACGACAAAATCGAAGAAGACCGTAACCAGAAGGAATCCACGGAACCACCACAAGAAGATCTGACTAAAAACGTCCCAGAACAAGACGTCAATGATGGTGTAAAGAAGGAGGAAATATTAATGGATGACCTAGAGACCGAAACAATAACAAGTAAGGACCAGAATGAGCTATGTGAATCTCCAAGTGAACCCAGTGAAGTCACTAACGAGAAAATAAAAACCCCCTACCAAGAAGAGAGTAAAGATGATGACACGACGGAAGAGAATGATGGAGCAGTCCAAGGGATGGTAAGCGATAACGCACCGACCGTGAGCGTCGAATATACAAATATAATCGAAAAACCAGAAGATAAAGAAGTAATGGCAAGTGACACCATAAAAAGCCAACCTAAGGAAATAGCATCGACAGAGCTGTTAAGTTTCCAAAAGATGATGATGGAATGTAGGGAGAAACAGTTCCCCCACCACGTAGAGAATAGCTTTGAGAAGGCAAGGGAGGAAATGATGAACGATATCAGATCATGGAGAGAAGAAATCATCCAACAATGGAGGGAAGAAATGGAAACTAATGATGAACCAACAAGAAAACAGCAGGACATAAATACATTATTATCTGAAAACGAGCTTGACAGACAACAGGGAGGTATTCAGTATAAGGAGATCGGTACCGAGAGGATTGAGAACACTCAGGTAATTGAAGAAACGGAAGAGTTAGTGACAGAGAAGGAGGAATTAGGACAGAGTAATTTGCCGATGTATGACGATCACGTGGATACAAGGGAATTACCCGGAAATACTGCTACCAGACAAGTGAATTCGAAAATTAATATTCCGGAAAAAAGGAAGAAAATAATTAAGAAAACGGAAGAAAAGGAGGGGAAGATGAGAAGGATACTACGCCCAAAGAAGACTAGGGTGACCAAAGAATTAACCGAAATGACTCAAAGTGGTCTAGTTAATATGGTTTATGTCCCAGTCAACAACCATGGAGAAGGAGGCTACAGAAAGGAGTATCGAAGGGGCATCATGGGAGTGGCCAAAGAGCAGAAATGTGTTACCACCAAGAAAACTAGGACCAGCAAAGAACTTAAAGCAGATATTCTTAAAAGGAAGCGAAGGTGTTCCAAGAAAAGAAAAAGGTACCAGGAACAACTGGACCAGCTCATTGAAGGGTACGCCCAAAGAATAAGGGAAATGCGGAAGAAGAGGGACCAAGCGATGGAAGAGTCCAACCAGGAGAACAAAGGTCAACCCGGATTAGAAGATGGGCCAGACATCAATAATAACCAAGGCCCAGAGTACAATGAACACAGTAATACCAAAGATGATGAGAGGAAGAAGGCAAGGAAACGGGGAGCCAATGACTATCTGGTAGCCGCCAAGTGGAAGAACCGCTTGATAGTAAGGTATCTCCAAAACCACTAGTACGGAACATATGTCAGATATCCCAATTATAGGCCCAATAGAGTGGAAGAGCACAAATAATCCCATGAATATGAACTAGTAAAAAATTATTAATATTAAGGATGGATAAGATGTAATAGGAAGCAACATTCCTCACCCAAACGTTTATGGTATAAAAGATAAAATATATATATTTGAAAAACCACTACTATAAACAAACTCATTTGTTGTTAAACTACAAAATGTTGAAGGTAACTAATGAACTATAACTAGTCAATTTGCCTTATCAAGTTACAAAAGTGTGTAGATTTAAGATGTAAGCCAAACCATTTGTTAATGATGAAAATTTACCAGATCTATCAACCCCAAGGGATTGAAAATTAGATAAGGTCAATCAAATGATTTAATAAGAAAATACAATTACTGTACTATACCTAGAGAAAAATATGTATCCAGATGAATATTCTATATGACCTAATGTTTATGAAATGATTATTGTATACCTCTCATAAAGCTCAAATGTTAAATTATATCGTCCAGAATAAAGGTTCACCCAACTAACCTTTGAAGGAGTAGAGAGGCAGTATAACAAAGTGTGTAAAATAAAAGAAGGACTTTATTATGGAATGTAAGGAAAGAAAAAATAATATTTGTGAAACAAACCATGTAAACCCCAAGAATGTCTATGAAATTAGATATTAGTATATTGTCAAATGAAATTGTAATTACAGCATAGTATATAGTATATAAAATCATCCAGAATAAGTGAAAACCACCATCACTTGAAGGAGTAGAGAAGAAAAATAACAAAGAGTGTTAATTGTAAGGATAACTATTGTTATAATGGAATGAAAGGAAAGAAAAATGTTTGTCAATTATCAACTATTATACATCACCAGAATATGTCAGAGAACATCAGAAAAAAAAAACCCATTTAATATACAAACAATGTAAGCCCTGATAATCCAGTATGAATATAACTCGTTAAGAAAGATTTAATGAACTATGGTGAAAACAGAAATATATTGTAGACTCTAGATAGAATAAACCAAATGCATAAGTACTATAAGCATCAAAACAAGTGTATAATCTTAAGAATATTTAAATGAACCAAAACAAATTGTTCACTAGTACATAAGTAACAATATAGCTGATAAAAGCCTAGCTAAAAAACATCAAGTCTAAAAGAAGTAATTACCTGTAAGAAAGAAAGTATGTTAGCAAGTATAAAGATGGAAATGTGATCTAAATGAAAACCTCTGAAACCTTGAATATTATAGTGAATATATTATATTATTGAATATGAATGATATGTGATATTTTTTTTGAGTTGTGATAGTGCAACTATTGCCAGGTGCAATGTTTATTTTTTACTCAGACAGAGAAGAGTAATGCCTCTGAATCTGAGAATGTGTAGTGAGGAACGGCAGAGGATGTTAGCCATAGTGAGCCACACTGATTCCAAAACCTCTACTACAGTTAGGGAATTATATTATTTTATTATATCAAGGAATATTATGAAAGAATCTGTGAGGTATAAATTATAATAACCATTAAGATAATCACGAATGCAAAGATATGTGATGAGAAGGTAGAATGTGAATAAGACAGGGAATAGTTAACTTGAGAAACAAGATCAATTATAGCTAAATGACTTGGAGAGTAAGCAGCTTGAAAATACTAGTAAATTAAGAATTGTACCATTGTATAAAAAGCCAACCTAGAGTAATACACCAATAATATGTTTAAAAAATCAAAGAGTACAAGAGAAAATTTTTTTTTATTGAAGTATACTAAGAAACTGACATGAATTGATAATTTTACAAAAAATAATTTTTTTCAAATGATCAATTTTAAAGAGGGTGTATATGTAACATCACAAGATGTCACCTAACCTATGTGTATGTTAGCAGATTTTATAAAAACAGAATAACCATGTAAATAGGTATAGAATAGTCGAAATAAACAAGAAAGAAGAAACCAAGAGAGAAGAATAAAGCAGAAGTGCCACATGAAACAGTAACCCAAGGACTGTTTGACACTACAACTAGACTGAGACTAAAACGAACTAATGGACAGAATAAATTTACATTCAACTGTCAATTCAGTAAAGGGTTGATGTAAACCGAATGTCATTTGTAAACAAAAAATGAACTAATGAGCAGTTAAATACTGTGAAAGCAAAATCAGCATTTTGGCTGATAATAGATGTGACAATGAACAGTAGATAATGAATGCCAAAACCAATGTTAACAATGGCTATATAGTAGGAACTAAGATGTATTTCAGCATCAAATATACTTGTTAGAAAAGAGAACTATTTATAAGAGAGAATCTTATACAAATAAGATGTCTCCACAATTTACCGAATTGAGAACCAATAGGCATTATTAAGGCCAAATTTCAATGTAGGCGATATGCCTTAGCAGACTTAGACCAATCCTTAGCCAATAAAATGACTATCAATGATTATCACAAGTGTAAACTAAAATGCACAGAACTATGGTTATGCATTGACAAAAAAAAAAGATGTTATTAAAACAATAGGTTTAATCGTAATTTTAATTGTTAAATAGTAGCTTAAAACAAATTAACGGAAAACGAAATGTCATAGTCAGTAGGATCATTTATTACAATGTATAGAATCAAGGTGTACAAGTAATGTTCAGCAAAAGACGTCAGTACAGCATTAATGGTGTTCGCGCATAAACATTTGATTAATAAAATGTTATGTGAATACAAGCAAGGTTAACCAAAAGTGTAAAATCGGCGAATCATAAAGAGCAGACGACAGTAAGAATAATGTACCCGAACGTTGGTTTTATAACAATGTCGGTTAGAGTGAAAGTAATTCGAGAATGAGTGATATCAAATTGAAGGAAAAAGAACAATCTTTAATTTGATAGTAATATTAACCCAATCGCAACTGTATTTAGTGCGGGAGAGATGTTAGCATCATTCTAAAAATGTACATCGGGAAACTGTTTAAGAATAATAACAAAAATGACAACTCGCTGCTACCGAAACATTTGACGGTTAGGAAAAGCCGTTATCAACTGTCAAAAAGTGACACGTCACGCCGACTCACCGGCGAAAGCCAATCAGAAAATTAGTTAGTAATCAACATTTTTACCTAAAGCCGATCCAAGAGAGGGGTATATAAAGACAAACCAGCGAATTTTGACAGAGACCTTTACTAACTAGCATGCAGTATAGACGTGCGCCCGTCGTCTCCACGTTTTTTAATAACACTTAGCGTCAGTCACATAGCACATTGGAACCAATAGTTTAACAACAAGAAATGATTACTTCGAGTTCATCCACAACCAACAACAGTGATTAAGTGCAGTTTATTTTAATTTTGTGCGGGAATAACGAACAGAAAATAATTTATTGTCATTATTCACGATCCATTTTAATCAGAAGAGGATCGCATTATTCTGTTCTTGTGCGAATTTAGTGCCGAAACCAAGTAATCATTATAATCCAATTACTTAAGTGATAAGAAGTTTTAATTAAATAATTAAAACTCTGAAGGTAAAAGTGCAATTATTATTAATCTTGATCTGAGTGCAATAACCTGCATTTTTTGCAACCATAACCTGTACTGACGCAAAACACAAAAACATTCTTTAAGATTACACCACGTTTCGATTTATTATACAAATTTGTTATTAGTAATTAAGCTATATGTTAGTTGTAAGGGCTCTCAATTGATAAATATTGTCACTAAAAAAGCAAGCGTTGATGAAACGCGCGATCTTTCAACAGATCGTTTTTTTTTTTAAGTTACTTGGCAAAGGTAACCTAAAACCTTGTTGATCAATTTTATATCAAAGGGATTATTGGATATTGTGTAGGCATAATTGTTTTCTTTCGTGTCTCAAAGAATTCACAACTGAGATAATAATAATAATAATAATTGTAATAATTTTCATATTAAAAATAAATAGTATCTGGACTTGACCAGATTTATAATTCATGTTCTGAGCAAGCCGTATGAGGCATATAATAACTAACTTTTAATTGTACAACTTTGTATGTTTACATTATGTGTATTTTTTGAATTCACTATAAGGGTGCAAATAAACCCATTATTAACAGCATCACCTGATTTGATTTATTTTTTTGGATAATTGAATATTTTCTTTTAATAAGATTAAACAACCTTCTGTTGTGTTTAACATATTGGAATAGCATTGCCAAAAAGTGTTACTCAACTATTTTAAATTTTCTTTTCATCTCGTAATTTTTATGTGTGGGTTTTACACGGGATTTTCCCTGAATAAATCCGTGTGGCGCCCACTAATTAATAAACAAGGTAACATAACCTTGCAACCAAAGGGAGTTGATGATTGTAAGCTGAGTTGACAGTTTAGTGAACTTCAAGTAACCACAATCAGGTACGTAAAAGTATATGTTTGTTCATAATATTGTCCAGACTTTACGGGACTTGACATACTCAGACTACCTGCAATCAGAAGAAGTTTCTACTACCAGTTTCAACCAGACGAGAACTATTATCAGGCAATCAACTGCTATACTTCATGTTTTAACTTAAGTTAATCTAGCATTTAAATATAATCAACTTCATTATTTATTTATTTAATACCAGGGGATTCTTAAAAAAAAAAACAAGTATAATTAAACCATTGTAAACACTGTGAGTAACTTTGAATGTTGTATGATAAAATACTTTACTACATTAGTCACCTTCAAGTAGAAATAACCATTCTCAACATTGAGTTATCTCAAAAGAACACTTCACCCATAGATGAACTTTGTTTTAACGAGACTTTTAATATTTTAACCACAAATTTAAGTTTAAACAACAACCACTCTTTTATTTTACTTCAAGTTAATTGTAAACACACATGTCTTCATTTTTTTTTCAAATAGGTTAGACCATCCGTGTGGCTTTAAACGGAATTTAACCATTATTGTAGTACAATTACTATAAAAAACAAATAAACATAATCGGTTTAAAAACAACCCCGAATACGCGTTTGATTATAGCGTACGTGATCTCAACATGTGTTAGCGAGACGACTTTTCTAGAATTCACCAGCCGCGCGCACTGTGTCAAGGCCGCAATGTGTAAATTACGTTCTAGTGTGGCGCTGATGCGTAGTATGGATGTTTCTGGAATTTCCGGCGGGGTATAAATACAAGTACCCAGTGACGCTTACTTCAGTTTTAGTGGCGATATACAGTGCAGTTCGAAGTATTGTGGCGAAGTGTTATGTGTTTTATGATTGTGCGGGACAGTCGTAATACAATTGTGTTTTATATTAGTTGACATGTTTATTGCGGGTGAACAATTTTTATTTGATTTGTTGTAAGAGACTATCTTGTAGATTACAAACTGTTTAATTATAATAAGTATAGCTGGTGATTAGTGACTTAATTGGTGCCTTGTATAGAATGTTAATAATGAACCGCGTTACTGTTTTCTAACCTTAAATCTTGGTGAACATTTTGCAGCAACGTTATAAACAATAAGAAAGTAAAAGTTCTCTCTACCCTATCACTGTCGCACAGCTGAAGTTTGTCACAGCCGTAAATCAAGTGACAACGCAACTTCCTGTGTAAAGTTGGCACCCCTGACTCATTACATAATGTGAGGTCGCTGCAATAGACAACTTTGTCCCGTTTCTTTGGAGGCTCTTCACTATATACTTTCGTAAATCATCTACAGGTATTAGCTCCTTCGCTGTAGTCTTCTTTCTGTTACATTGTATAATGTTTATAATGCGGTGTGTGATGTACATATTTTGTTTTTTGAGTGCTTTGAATGTTAGGTATTTTAAAAATTTTGTCGTGTTTTGTGTTGATTTGTATTTGTTCAGGTATGAGTTTGTCTTGTGTTTTGTGTTAATATATTTGTAAATTTTCCCATATATTCATTATTGTGCCTTTGAGAGGTATATGTTTTATCCGTGTCATATTAATTATGTCTGGGAATTCGTGTCCTGTATTTATTGCATGTGTGGCCAAATTGGATTTATATAATATATTTCTGGTTTTTTGTATGCGTTTAAGTGTTCAAAGTAACGTTTTTTTTTCAATTGTTTTTTATATCTACTGTAGTCTTGGCATTCAATTTTATATATTCCATTTTTCATTGTATTATCTGTGTTGTGTAAGATATTAAGTTTTTGTAAGTTCTGTATGTATTTTGGTTTGTTTCGTAAGCTATTGTTACGGTGGTCTTCTGATCGTCGTATGATACAGTGGAAAACAAAATACAAGACACCAATGAAGTCACTAATCATCAGCTTTAACTAATCACAAATACAGTTTAAAATCAATGTGTACAATAATCCGAGCAAAATTTGTCAACACGCAATAATAATGTCAGCTATAGAGTCCCGCACAATTATAACACAATATCACTTCGCCACAATACTTCGAACCTCACTTGAATAAACCGCCACTTAAACTGCCCTCTAAGCGGCAGCTGTCGTTTAAATAAATAGCACAGGTATTTTAATCCATAATACGTGTCAACACTACTTGAAAACACTAGAGCGTAATTAATTGCGGCCTTGAACACAGTGAGTGACCGGTGAAGTCTGAAAAAGCTTCGATTGTTGACGCATGTTAAGTGTCACCTAAGTGTCTTTCTTCTCAAAGCAGCAATATGTACGCACACAAACATTATAGCTGGGCTCTGTTGGGATATCTGGGAAGCATGTAGAACGTTCTGTAATCGCGTTATACTATTTTAATGTCTGTAATTTAAAATAGTTTTGTAAACTTTGTCATCCTATAGTTGATGTACGTGATGGTAGCCCATCTTTTTTATTATTGTTGTTATTACTATTTACGTATTGTACATTTTGATCATTTCTTAAATGTTTAGTCTTTATTGTTTATTACACTGATATAACTTAATTTTATATTTTATTTTATTTTCTATTTCATATTGTCTATAAAACAATGGCAATACCTACACTACTGTATGGTTCTGAAACTTGGGTCATAAAGAAAACAGATGAAGAGAAGATATAAACAGCAGAAATGAAATTTCTGAGATCAGTTAAAAGGTGTAATAGACAAGATCATATAAGAAATTTTATTTAGATATTTTTGCAGTTAATGAAAGGATTAATGAATACAGAAGAAAATGGATAGAAAGTATAATACCGAAGATAGCGAGAAATTACAACCCTAGAGCCAGAAGAATAGTTGGTGGACCTAAGAAAAGGTGGACTGTGGAATAGGAACAGGCCGCTAAAGCCTAAAACCGTTAAGAAAAGGATGATGATTTTCTATTTCGTGTTCTCATATTTTTTTCTCGCTTGCATTTACAGCAGGTTCTAAAAATAATACGTTAGTATCAAAATTGTTTCTAGAGGAAGCGAAACTCACTGTGTGCATGTACCAATTTCGTTTACTGATAACATTTTTCAACGTAGGCCTACGTAATCCTCCATTAAACTGTATATTTTAAATCCTAGTAAATCGCCTTCGTTTCGTCACAAAGCCCATTCGTGAACAACCCACTTCTCATCTGGTTACTGCTGATAACTCCGACAAGGTCGTTCGTATTTACAGAGAGAGAGAGAGAGAGAGAGAGAGAGAGAGAGAGAGAGAGAGAGAGAGAGAGTTACATCGGCTTTATACGCGTTTAATTTGTTACGCGATCCGCAGACTTAAAAGTGCACAGTGTAATCACAACCAGGTCAGGCTGGATTAATTCGCTTATATAAGCCTATACAATATCACAAAGGGCCGGGATTACAGATTATGTTTCCAGTTTTGTTTTTTATTGTAGCAAAAAACGACCGATTGCGCGACAAGGCCATAGTCTTTATTTTAAGATGACAATTATAATGATCACTTAATGAGCTCATATAAGATCAAATAAGAAATCAAGAGATAAGAAGTGATTTAGATATTTTTGCAGTGAATGAAAGAATTAAAGAATACAGAAGAAAATGGATTCAACATATCAGTGGAATGGAAGAAGGTAAAATAACGAAGTTTGCAAAAGATTACAACCATAGAGGCAGAAGAAAAGTTGGTAGACCTAAGAAAAGGTAGACTGTGGAATATAAACAGACCGCTAAAGCCTAAAACCGTTAAGAAGATGATGATGATGACTTAATGAGATAAACAAGTTCTCAGTTTTAACTCGACCGTTTGGAGTTTGTCTATCTATTTGGTGGTGGCGGCGGCGGCAACGATGACGATGGCGATGACGATGACAATAATGATCATACCACTGATTAAAATGTTAGACTTAAATGCGGACTCTCATCTATTTCTAGAAGGTCACAGTTCAGAGAAAAGAGGAAACCTTTTATCAGTGACTTGCACAAGTTGCTGAAAGTTTTTAACTTTCTAAGTTTCCACAAACTTAGTGTAATACTGACTGTAGAAAAGCTCCGATACGTGGAGCAGAAACTTTGAAGTATTACAGGCTTTCCTCCACAGAGACGTGCTACAATAAACGCCAGAAACTAAACTTAAAGCTACGAGAAATATGTTCTGGCTTTTGAATAGAAAATCAAAATTGTTTGTAGATTTGTCGACTGGAAGAGACTAATTTTGCTTTCAACCTCCTTATCATTTTAGTACGTGATGCTGCACCCTGGATACTTGAAATCTGGCACCTGTTCTATTGGCGAATCCTGTATGGCAATGTTTGTTCTAACTCGATTTGCTCCAGAAAAGCCATAACATTTGTTTTGGATAAGGAAATGGTTTGATTGTAATTTGCCAAAATGTCAGTAAGATGAAAACAACGACCTTAACAAGTCTACACATTATTAGTCTACAAAAAACAATTACAGTCATGTCGACTAATGTGTCTAATATTATTACCCAATTACGGAACGTCCTACTTGTTTGTCGGCTATCGAAGCAGAGCCAGCTGTAATGTTTGTGTGCGCACGTCACACTTAACATGCGTCAACGAGGCTATTCCAGACACCATACCGGTCGGCGCACTGTGTTTAAGGCCGCAAACAATTACGCTCTAGTGTTTTCAAGTAGTGTTGACGCGTATTATGGATTATTCTGGAATCTCAGCGGGGTATAAATATAAGCATTCAGCGATGCTTGGTTTCAGTTTTAAGTGGCGATTTATTCAAGTGAGATTCGAAGTGTTGTGGCGAAGTGAAGTATTGTCGTGCGGGACTCTATTAGTTGACATTATTATTGCATGTGAACTAATTTTGCTCGTATTATTGTACAAGTTAATTATAAACTTATTTATGATTAATTAAACTGGTTATTAGTGACTTTATTGGTGTCTTGTATTTTGTTTTCCACTGTACCGTACGACGATCATGAAGATCGTCGTAATAATACGTCTATTAATTCTCGTGAATAAGGAACGCCGTGAATATACTGTGAACATGCATAATAATGCTTTCCTCGCTATTCTAGTGTGCGTTTAGACATACAATAGCCGGGGGAGAACAACCCTAGGTACAAACAATTAAGGGTGCGAGAGAGAGAGAGAGAGAGAGAGAGGGGGGGGGGAGAGATACTGTTTTTAAAATTTACGACACACAATAAAGACTACACAATAACAGAAAGTGGCCGCCTAATATTTGTGGACAGCTTTCAAAAGTACATAATAGAATGTTTGTAAAGAAACAGGACAACAAACAAGAAGCGGTTTATTGTAGCAGTGTCTCTTGTTTATGTAATGAGTCAGAGGTGCCAACCTTACACATAAAGTTGCGTTGTCGCTTGATTTACGGCGTAAACTCAGCGAAACGTCGACCATATGCAACGGACAAAATATGTACAACAAACTTTTTATTTTCTTAGTTCCCGTAACTGTAATGACAATGCTTCGCGAAGATTTAAGTTAATCAAACTTTAATGTCTTTCACGATTAACTTAGCGTGGTTTTAGTTTTAAATATAACGGCGCAATGGTAATTGCAAGTATGATTTAAATATTTATTCATTTCATTTTTCGGGGTCAAAACGTCCTACGACGTTGTCCGATGCCCAACCTCCTTTGTTGTCTGTCGTTGCAGTTATCATCGTTTAGTCGTCTATCGCTCACTGATCGTCTTATGCCATCTATCCATGTTTTCTTGGGTCTTCCTTTCTTTCTGTGCTCTCTAGGTATCCATCTCATTGTTTTCTTTGGTGTTGTCCCATTCTGTGTAGGCCCTACGTGTCCGTACCAGATTAGTTGCTTTTCTTCAATTCAGTCGATGATTGTTTTTTGTACGCCCGTTTCTTCTTTGATTGTTTTATTTCGTATTCGCTCTAGCCTTGATGTTCTAGCAGTTCGTCTCAAAGCATCCATTTCTGTAGTTTCTAACTTTCTTTTTACCTGTTCCTTTATTTCCCAAGTTTTGGATCCGTACATCAACGAGCTTTTATTCATACTACCGTATATTCTTTTCTTCCTTTTTTTCCAATTTCTGTGCTCCACAGAATCCCATTCAATTATCTAATTATTTGTTTTGCTTTGTTTATTGTTGAAATTATTTCAACATCCTCTGATCAAATATTTTATATAATCTCTAATGAAGCATTAACAAACATATTTCTTGTTATTCCTTTGTAAGTAACTTGTTGAGTTTCCTGCACGTGTCGTATGTAATATCTTCAAATAAATACACTGCAAGTAGAACAAATACAAATAAAAACAAACCAAGATGATTTATTTAAAATCATACAATTATTAAAATAATAGAATAAACATTAAATATGTAATAAATATATTAAATACGTAGTTGCTACATAAACATTAAAACAATCGGAAATAGAATCGAAGTAAATTCGATTATCCGTTAGCTGTATTGTAAGCGAAACATTTCTATTATAATTCAAACAAACCTTTGAAGATGCAGAATAATTTCTGTGAAACGTGCGTCAGGTGAACATAAACCTACTTGCAGTGTATTTATTTGAAGATATTATATTTCTTGTTATATTTTTTTTTCTCGAATAAAGCCAGCCCGAATCGTGTTGCACATTTGTTCTTTTCTCTTTTTCTGTAGACTTTTATTCTTTTACTTCCAATCTTTCTGCCTTCTTCTGTGATATCACCTCATATATGGCACAATGTATGGTACTCTTCAAGATCGCAAAAAAAATGTCGATGTACGGCAGTAACTGAATGTTATGAGTATCCTCGGCAGCATTGACTAATATCGGCTGAAATAGGGTTGGAACATCTTAACCGAATGAATGACTGGCGCATTCCCAAATAACTGTGGAATTACAAGCCTAAAGGACGAAGGCGCCCCAAGAAGCGTTGGAGTGGCTACGTCTATCTGCTTGGTACCGGAACAAACCATTTTCGGTTTAATCCTTGTTGAAGATGATGATGACAAAGTGACTTTCGTGGCTGCACGATGGCATCCTGTACCAAGAACACTTACAAAACGTTGTTCACAATTCCGGATTTCCGGCACATTCGATCTACGTAACAATGTAAACGTTTGTTGAGAATATACTGGAAAACTCTACATTCATTCTTAAGTGGGTGTACCTGTCATTGTAGAGGTGAAAGTTTGTGTTGTGCGGTGGGAGGTCGAGCTGCCTGGGCGGGGCCTCAGCCAGCACACATGCGCGTTTACTGTGAGAGTCCAGAAAAGTAATGTTCTCGAAGTTTTAAATAAAAGGAAAGATCTGGAAGCTGTTTTTCTATATAAATAGAGATGCCCTCAACAAGTACAGGTTCAGTTTTAAATGTGCTCTTGTAATGTGTATTTCGTTTGTCCGTTTTACGTATACTTGCTACTAAACTGTTCCTTCAATAAAGCGTGTGTTTGCTCCTGTACTTAAATTATTCATTATTTTTACCCATACCTTAACAACTTTCATATTCGAAGTTCAAAATCTAAAGTCTGAAGGTTAAAGTATAAAGTATAAAATGCAAAATCTAAAGTCTAAAGTCTAAAATCCAAGTCTAAAGTCTTAAATCTAAAGTCTACAGTCTAAAGTCTAAAATCAAGCGTGATTTATTTGAAACTAAAATAGAAGCGCTCGTTTCTTACTACTTCTTATTCGAAAGGCAATTTCAGTTTTTAATCACCTGATCGCCCATATTTGGATAATTTCAAAATCTAAAATTAATCTGCTTCATCTAAGCAACCCGCTGCTCACCTTTCATCAGGTTTTCATCGAAACCTATTTAACAATAAACGACTTATACCCGTTTACGCCCAGCGATGGACGCCAATTTAACAATAAATTTTGTTATTATCTATTTAATGTCCCGCGTGTGGACGCCAATTTAACAATAAACGAGTTATACCCGTTTACGCCCAGCGATGGACGCCAATTTAACAATAAATTTTGTGTATTCTCTTTATCTCAGGGTTAAAATAATAAATGCTCATTTCTACTGATAACTCTTAAATTTATTCACATTAGTTTGCTATTACTTGTAAATATTAAGATAGCACAAAATTCTACGTACTCATTAGTACTTGTAAATATATAAAATTAACACATTACCAAAATTTAATACTCATGGCTAAATCGTAAATATCAAACAATAACACATTAATAAAATTGAATACTCATTAAATTGTAACTATCAAAATAATACATTAATAAAATTGAATACTCATTAAATTGTAACTATCAAAATAATACATTAATAAAATTAATTATCCAAACTCAATCTAATGGTTGCATATTAATGATCATTCATCAATTGCGTTTAGTACTTAAGTAAATTATAATGTTTAGCTTCATCTTATAAATTCTTAATATGAATATCTCTTAAGTTGTTACTATATTTTGTAATTACGGATTCATTTAGAACTTGGAAATAAACATTACTCCAAACTGATAAACAATGATAATTTTACTTCTACACAAACTTTAGAATCGATTTCTTTAATTCCTTTGCGATTACTTTATTGAATTTTATTGTGTGTGGATTCTTTGAGATGACAGACAGTGGATCTAAATTAATTAAGACATGTTTTACTATACTTGTTATTCGAATATCCAATCACTCGGTGGTTGCGGTGATGATTCCCCCATGTCGATCGTTCTAGAATCGTGCAGATAACTCCTCCAGATGATAGATGGCACTAGATGAATTCCACGATGTCACTCACAGACACTTCACTCACCAACTCTACGCATTCGGATTATAATTTATGAATAAAAGTTAGCGTTCTCTGTTGTACATCAGATCTGAATTAATATCACGCACCATTGTTGCGGTATGTCTGGTTATTAAGTGTTCATGAATGTAGTTTGTGTTGTTAATCGTTCTTAAAAGTTATTGTTGTAGTTTTTTTTTTTTATACACTGAAATTACATTATTGTCTGATTACAATCTGTTTCAGTTAATGTTCACTGGTAGGCTAATAGTGTGACTCTACTTCATAGTTCGTTCGCTTGTAATGACTGTATTAATTTTTGTTCTAAGTTCGAAAACTACCTTCTCACACTGTGTATCGAATTATTCTAAGTTCGATAAAATGCTAATTTCTCCCGTCACCCGACTTCACTCCGATCGCGTCCGAAATTTTGTTAGAACTCCTTGAGCGCGTTCGTATTTTAGTTAGAACTCTCATGAGCGCGTTCCTGTCTCCTTCCTATATTTTCCTTACCAAATCTCCCACCAGACTCCTGATTCCAACGACGCCGTGTCCTTATTGGTTTCATATTTTTCCCTCCAAGTCCAAATACCACCTATTTTTTTTAAAGGCGTTCTCTGATAGGGCTTCTGGTTCCCCACCAGCTTCTTCCCTTGCTTCATATTTTGAGGTCGTTGTCATTTCCAGACAACGCAGCAATAAATTTTATCTGTCGTTTTTCTAAAATCTTCAGTGACAACTCTGAGTTTCTCTTCCATTTTCATTGTTTCTCATCTTCGTCGCTCTGCCGTTATTATCTATTGTTGTTCAAGGGCCTCGCCTACCCTTCTTTGAAAGTTGGTTTTTTCTTTTAATTGCCAGGCAACACCCCATCCTTGAGTTTGGACGTACTCTCTGCGCTTTCGTTTCCAAGTAAGGTCAAAACCTTGTCATCGACCGCTGGAGTCCTTCAAATCAATCCACCCTTCGTCGCTTTCTCCTGACAGCTGGCGTACACATGTATGCTTGACCATTGTTAAGCCTTTTCTCCTTTAATGGCTCTGTACACATTGTATGTAGTTTTCTATGGAATCAATGTGTTTTCACAAAAAACTGGTGTTCTACGTACCCGGAGCAGTGAACTCTGTTAACAGGGTACGCGTCGCAGCTGCCTACGAAATTTATGACCTGTCCGTCACTACAGCTTGCTTGCTCGTTCCCCTTTTGTCCCTTACAAAATATGTTTTCCACACATACACCCTTCGTTATTGCTTTCAGCGACATTCCTTACTGCAAATTTTAAAATAAAACTTTTCGAAATTTTTTTTTTTGTGTGTTATATTGTCCCCAAATTTTGTCAGTTTGGATGGACTCTGTACATCCAAAATTGATCCAAAATTTTTGCGCCCTTTCAGTAAGGTTTAAATGCCAAAATCTGCTTTCCAATATGTGTACTTTGTGTTGCCTTGTAGTGGCTCGTTCTTCATTGGACCTAGTATAGTGTTGTTTACATTTCGTCGTTGACCTAGTCTCAGCGTAACAGAAAAGGTTCGTTACATAATGGTAAACACACCCCAGCCCCCTAAAGTACTTTCGCTTTCAACATCCTAAATGAATCCGTTTTTCTTTCACTCTAATTAACATGTTATTATATTCACAAATTTATATTTAGTCAAAATCTTAAACTAAATTTGTAATTCTCCTTAACTATTCTTCATATAATATTTCAATATCTACAAAATTCAATTTCACAAATTATTCGATACTGGTATTAATATTTCTTGCCTTTAGGATTAATTTTCTTTGTATCCTTTAATACATCTAATTTTTATGTCACAACTTACTAAAATATGCATCAATATCTCCAAATTAATTGGCTTTAAAAAAAAAACTTACCACATATATATAGAATTCTTAGTGACCATCATACTTTCTATTATCACTAAATTATAAACAGCACATTGGTATTAATAATAATAATAATACGTATTTCTATATCCTAATTCACTATAGTTTTCTAACCTATTTTATTATTACTGTCTCTGGTTAGTCCATATTTTCTGATATCTCGCTAGCATTTTCACTAAAAAAAAAACATTTTTTCTTTTCTATTTACTAATCATCTTGGAACACAATTATATTATACAATCTTATACTAAGCTTGTAAGTTGTCCTTACTTAAACATGATCTTAAATACATACAACTTAAATATTTCTCTCACAATTCTATTAATTGTCTTCAAATATATACACCAATTAGACATTTACCCTTCTATCTTTTCACTCTTATTGACATCTATTATCGTTAATTGTTTTATTCATAATCATTAACATGACATTTATTGACTATGACAACTAATCATTAAAATAATTCATTTTATACATTTGCTTTCTTATTTCTATTTTCTTTTATCTCGTGTTATTACTAAGACATTTCATTAATTGTTCTAGCAAATTATAATAATTCTTTTACATTTTTGATAGCCCCCCCCCTAAGCTTCTGAATGATATTTCTATTTTATACAAGGCAATTGCAAACGATCTACCTACCAGGCATCTGGACATTATTACATAACCCCGTACCCCTTTACTTGCAGTTCTCAGAGATTGGATATCGGTGCTTTGGGTATATTCTTAATAATCCCATTCCAAGCATTCCTTAATCACAGCTACTTCAGCCTTCTGGTGCCTTTTGGTCGAGGAAATTCCATTTTTTTTTCTCGGGTTCATCATGTTGTCATGCCCTGGTGGTGCTGTTGTTTCAATCCATATCACTTATTTCCTGGGTATGCATAACTCTCATTTGTTTATCCATTCGTGACCTTCATTCCTAAATGATCAATTTCCTTCTGCGCCTTCGTATAACTCATCTTACTATTTCATTCGCTATTAATTTTCTTCATTAATATTCCGTACTTTCACGGCAATGTTTTTTATTTACCATTTATTTAATTTTATTCATATTATATTCATATCTATTTATTTTCTTCGGTTAATGTAATCTTACACAACCAGTCTTATCTAAGGTATTTTACCCAATATTATCTAACTTAATTATTAAATTTTCGGATATTCTTAAGATTGTTTTCTTTAATCCGTCACATTTTATTACTTTTAATTTTCTATTTGTGGAGGCATAGTTGTACGTTTTGTTAAGTGAGTTCCGTTACAACACATTTTGTTGGTAATTAGTAAGGGTAGTAAGGGTATTGAATTCGTGAGTTTCGTTTCACACTTACCCTGCAGTCGGCCGTTGACAGCTAAGGAATTTATGACCTCTCTCTCTCTCTCTCTCTTTTATGATAGTGTTGAAAGTGGTTCTCTTCCTCCTTTTTTCGACAACTTTCCCCGGTCATATTACCATTATTTATGTACGCGCTGGGTTTTTTTTTTCGTTTCTTCTTTTCAACCCTCTTACAAATACGTTTTTTGACAGCTTGTGGCGTTTTAATTATTTTCGTTTTCCTGTCCGCGTACTCACATAACAAGGTTTTATTTTCAAGACTTCTACGAAATCTCATCTTCATTGCTTGAAATCTTCCTTTCGTTCTCATACCAATCTTCACCATATTCTTGAATAGTCCAGCAAATTTCATCCTTTTCTTCTTTCGTGCTAACGCAGTTCGCCCTTGATACTCATCAGAACGGTTTTTCATTTTCTTAATCTCAGGTTTGGTTTCAAAAATTTACGTACTTCCCCAGTCCTACTTCTAATTTTTCTATCAGTACTGGTAATATTAATTGTAGTACTCAATTTTTTCTTTTTAGTTCTCTGCTTTTCTTCAGCCTTCGTGTTAGCTGACTCAATTCTCAGGTGGTAACCCTCATACACATTACCATTTGCTTCCAACGCACGATATGCACTATTTTTATCAGTAAAACGTACATATGCATGGATATTTATTCTTTCTTTATGAAACTCTTTCTTAATAACAGTACGTCTTTTGGGAAATCGTGGATCAGATTCTGCAGCATATCGCAATCTCGTACTTACAACCGTACCAAACTTCCTGAAATATTTGATTATTTTCTTTTTTGTAGTTGTGTTTGGTAAGTTGCTAACAAACACAGTACAAGTGTCTTTATCATCTTCATATCTACCATTGTTAATTGTAGAGCTTTCTTTTGATCTTGAGGCATGATGTGCAGACAATGCTTTATTTGTTGAAGATTGATTCTCGGTGTCAATTTGATCCATAGTATTTCCATCTAATTTGTTTTCTTCCAATTTTTCTGATTGTTTTTGTAAATCAGTACCCACCTGGTGGTTTTGTCCTCGTAAATCTCTACTCATTAACTCTATTTCTTTGTCTAATTTCTCGACGATTCTTTCTTCCGTTCTCTTGTGCATTTCTTCGTTCTTCTTCTCCGATTCTTTAATTCTTTCATCTATTTGCTTCCTTGTTTCTTCATGTAATTTTTTCGATTCTTCAAATTGTTTTTTCATCAATGCCATTAACATTTGAAAACTTGCTTCAGATGACTGCGACTGTGATTGCGGTCCCCCGGCCCTAGTTCCTACACCGGTTGTTGAGCTTTCTTCATTCATTACGTTTCCGTCCTCAGGCTGCTCATAGCCCATCTGGTTATTGATATCAAACTCATTTGAATTCTCTCCACTAGATGCCATTTTAGCTTGACTTCGGGTTATCATTCAGAGACTTAGAGACCGATATACGACAACAATAATATAGCTTAAGCTACTTACATGTACTTATTTTAAACTTATTGCTAGCCACTGTCTGTCACTGCCCTAGCTTACTATTTTATCAAGCCGTGCGGTGCGGCGCCAATTTAACAATAAACGAGTTATACCCGTTTACGCCCAGCGATGGACGCCAATTTAACAATAAATTTTGTTATTATCTATTTAATGTCCCGCGTGTGGACGCCAATTTAACAATAAACGAGTTATACCCGTTTACGCCCAGCGATGGACGCCAATTTAACAATAAATTTTGTGTATTCTCTTTATCTCAGGGTTAAAATAATAAATGCTCATTTCTACTGATAACTCTTAAATTTATTCACATTAGTTTGCTATTACTTGTAAATATTAAGATAGCACAAAATTCTACGTACTCATTAGTACTTGTAAATATATAAAATTAACACATTACCAAAATTTAATACTCATGGCTAAATCGTAAATATCAAACAATAACACATTAATAAAATTGAATACTCATTAAATTGTAACTATCAAAATAATACATTAATAAAATTGAATACTCATTAAATTGTAACTATCAAAATAATACATTAATAAAATTAATTATCCAAACTCAATCTAATGGTTGCATATTAATGATCATTCATCAATTGCGTTTAGTACTTAAGTAAATTATAATGTTTAGCTTCATCTTATAAATTCTTAATATGAATATCTCTTAAGTTGTTACTATATTTTGTAATTACGGATTCATTTAGAACTTGGAAATAAACATTACTCCAAACTGATAAACAATGATAATTTTACTTCTACACAAACTTTAGAATCGATTTCTTTAATTCCTTTGCGATTACTTTATTGAATTTTATTGTGTGTGGATTCTTTGAGATGACAGACAGTGGATCTAAATTAATTAAGACATGTTTTACTATACTTGTTATTCGAATATCCAATCACTCGGTGGTTGCGGTGATGATTCCCCCATGTCGATCGTTCTAGAATCGTGCAGATAACTCCTCCAGATGATAGATGGCACTGGATGAATTCCACGATGTCACTCACAGACACTTCACTCACCAACTCCACGCATTCGGATTATAATTTATGAATAAAAGTTAGCGTTCTCTGTTGTACATCAGATCTGAATTAATATCACGCACCATTGTTGCGGTATGTCTGGTTATTAAGTGTTCATGAATGTAGTTTGTGTTGTTAATCGTTCTTAAAAGTTATTGTTGTAGTTTTTTTTTTATACACTGAAATTACATTATTGTCTGATTACAATCTGTTTCAGTTAATGTTCACTGGTAGGCTAATAGTGTGACTCTACTTCATAGTTCGTTCGCTTGTAATGACTGTATTAATTTTTGTTCTAAGTTCGAAAACTACCTTCTCACACTGTGTATCGAATTATTCTAAGTTCGATAAAATGCTAATTTCTCCCGTCACCCGACTTCACTCCGATCGCGTCCGAAATTTTGTTAGAACTCCTTGAGCGCGTTCGT
This sequence comes from Magicicada septendecula, assembly GCA_034769895.1. NCBI lineage: Eukaryota > Metazoa > Arthropoda > Insecta > Hemiptera > Cicadidae > Magicicada > Magicicada septendecula. The sequence goes on along the minus strand of CM068368.1, from coordinate 3,095,331 downwards.
ATTTTAGTTAGAACTCTCATGAGCGCGTTCCTGTCTCCTTCCTATATTTTCCTTACCAAATCTCCCACCAGACTCCTGATTCCAACGACGCCGTGTCCTTATTGGTTTCATATTTTTCCCTCCAAGTCCAAATACCACCTATTTTTTTTAAAGGCGTTCTCTGATAGGGCTTCTGGTTCCCCACCAGCTTCTTCCCTTGCTTCATATTTTGAGGTCGTTGTCATTTCCAGACAACGCAGCAATAAATTTTATCTGTCGTTTTTCTAAAATCTTCAGTGACAACTCTGAGTTTCTCTTCCATTTTCATTGTTTCTCATCTTCGTCGCTCTGCCGTTATTATCTATTGTTGTTCAAGGGCCTCGCCTACCCTTCTTTGAAAGTTGGTTTTTTCTTTTAATTGCCAGGCAACACCCCATCCTTGAGTTTGGACGTACTCTCTGCGCTTTCGTTTCCAAGTAAGGTCAAAACCCTGTCATCGACCGCTGGAGTCCTTCAAATCAATCCACCCTTCGTCGCTTTCTCCTGACAGCTGGCGTACACATGTATGCTTGACCATTGTTAAGCCTTTTCTCCTTTAATGGCTCTGTACACATTGTATGTAGTTTTCTATGGAATCAATGTGTTTTCACAAAAAACTGGTGTTCTACGTACCCGGAGCAGTGAACTCTGTTAACAGGGTACGCGTCGCAGCTGCCTACGAAATTTATGACCTGTCCGTCACTACAGCTTGCTTGCTCGTTCCCCTTTTGTCCCTTACAAAATATGTTTTCCACACATACACCCTTCGTTATTGCTTTCAGCGACATTCCTTACTGCAAATTATAAAATAAAACTTTTCGAAATTTTTTTTTTGTTATACCTAATATTATTTGTTATTCATAAGCCTATTGCTATGACAATTAGGGAACCTTTTCGAAAAGACGAGACTGTCGTTACACACGCTTCTCGACTAGCCTAGCGTGTGGCGTCTGTGTCAAGGTCATCCACTCAAGTACCTTTCAGACTGTTCGAGAGCAGTTGTAAGTACGCAGATTATGTTGGCACGCCGCCAAAAGAATGGAAAACCACTGCGTGATCTATATAAGCAACAGCGGCCGACTTAGAAGTCAGTTACAGTGGCCGATTTCTTTAGTTCGGAACAAGTGATTAGTGGAAAGTGATTATTGTGTTATAATTAGTGCGGAAATCATATAGGTGACATTACTGATAATACTACTACTACTACTACTACTATTACTGCTACTGCTACTACTGCTCCACGGCATTACATCTCATGGAGAGCCCTGACCTCCAGAACGACGTGCCTCAACTTCTCTCAATCCTGTGCGGGCCTTCCCCACCTTCTGACCCCCAGTCTTCTCCCGAGGGTAACCTGGATCCCGGCCTGGCAGGATGGTGTACACCGGCAGCAGGGTGTGCATCTAGTGTGGAGGCGGAGGAAACTCTGGTAGGTCAACGGCTGCACACATGGGCTGAGTTAGTGTTAGCCTACTGCGACCGGGCAGAGAGCGATCGGCAGCAGAGGTGAAGGCATCTTTCTAGGGGAAGAACAACCTGGTCTTCCTGGTAGAAGGTTGGTCATAATGCTAACAACCATATCCTGTAAAACAAAATTTGTTACAGATACAGAAAGTTTGCCTCGGAATTGGGCCGGAAATAAGGAACTGTCCCGGAGAGAAACAGGACTGAGCAAGGTGAAAAATTAGATTTACATGGCAACATGTAATATCCATACTATGGGGAAACCAGGAGCATTAAAACAAAATTACTTTATGGAGTTATGGGATGGACCCCACCAGGAAGAAGGAGAAGAGGAAGACCACCTTTCACCTGTATAGAAGACATTCAGACTGTTGAGGGAACGAGAAATTGAAGATCTTTGGAAGGACAACCAGCAGTGAAACACCAGAATTCAATCATTTCTCTACTCTTTGGTTCCGGAAAATATGTAAACATTGTACAGTCGAAAATAATAATAATACATAATTATTGCGTGTGGATAATTTTAACTACAATTATTGTATGAGAGTACCTTGTTCTTTTCAAATTGTTATTTGTCGCTAATTAGACCTGGTAATTAGTGACTTCACTGGTGTATGTACTTCGTTTCCGCTGCACAATACGACGATCCGTGAGACGGTCGTAACAGTATCAACATCACGGTCGAGCCGTTTGTTTCTTCCTTGTTTAGGCCTAATACGCGTGAATGTGGAGAGACGCTGTTGTTGATGCCAGCTGTGTACGCACACATAAGAGTTCCGTTGTTTACGGAAAACGAATCAAATTATATACTTTAACTTTGTTACAAGTTTCCCCTGAAGTGAGACGAACAAAGTCCACCACACACACACGACAAAGTTTTTCTTTAATTTACTTTCTTCGCAAACACTGAAACTGCTTTTATACACATATTTTGATTGTGTAGTTTGTTCTTTATACAGTAAATTAACCTTTTTTTTTGTCATTTCGTTTATCGTTTTATTTAACAAGAATGTAGTTTTCTTATAAAACTTCATACTAAAAACGGTATATTCCACATTTTATACTAACATAATAATTTATAATAACTATCTCCCTCTCTCTCTCTCTCTCTCTCTCTCTCTCTCTCTCTCTCTCTCTCTCTCTCTCTCTCTCTCTCTCTCTCTCTCTCTCTCTGTAAGTAGTTTAACGGTTCGACGGGATCTGACTATCATTATACTTACTCAGAATAAATCAGAACACAAATAATCGAATTAAAAATAATAAAGACAAACAGAGAAACGCAAGACTAAACGAACAAAACACAAATAGGTATGTAGTAGGGGAGAGTGGGGTAGCGCCGATCAGGTCGGTAACGAGAGTATAGTACGCTGTAGCGATATCTGTTGAATGCTGAACTCTAGCCAGTTGCACATTGAAATAATTAAAAACGACCGCTAACCATTTCTGTCTAAATTACAGAAGTGTGTTTTAGACAAATTTCTTCTTATTTCTTCACATATTTAAAGCAACGTAATGATATTTGCACTTAAATTTTGAATTATTTAATTGTACAGATGTATTGTTAACGTTTTCAGCATTATTTGAATTCGTTATTTACGGTTTTAAACTAACTTACTGTAGTCTCAGGTTATAAAACTCAGTAGTATACACGGTGGGGTAGCACCGATCAGGTGAGTGGGGGAATGACGATCAACTGTACTGAGTTACAACTGTACAACACCATACTGAGTAAGTACTATTAAATACTAATGCGTTGCCTTTATATGTTCGTGATACTTCCGTGGCGTGGCTAGGTTTTTATTTGAGTTTTGTACTGATTAATAAAAACTTTTTTATTATGATGTATCTTAATTTAAAAGTTACCCTCGGAGTCAAAGATTAGTGTCTTTTGAATGAGAAACTATTATAATGTGTATTATAGGAAAGATTTTTAGTAGGCCTATATGGAGAAAATATACGCAACAAAATTAAATTGCATTATTTCCCATATAAAATACACGGGATATAGTACATTGGCTTATGAACTAAAAAAAAACTTAATTTTTAAAATTTATTTTTAGACTTAGAATATAGTAAGGACCATTTGTAGATATAAGTAACATTCTAATGTATCTTTTATCAATATATCATTTGCTTTTTACATTGACAATTTTTTTTTAGGTTTTTATTTTTTCCCACTTAATTTGCATAGGAAATCAACTGATCATCATTACCCCTCGGGTGGGGGAATACAGATCAAAGCCCATTTTTTACTTTTTATGCAATAAGAAAAGCCCCTTTCAACTTTAACGCTTACAGTGTATAACTAATAATTTGCTCTGTTATATCAACAATTTTTTACATTTGTTTTTAACTTTTAGCCAATTCTTCAATTTTTTATCGAATTTCTCCCTTAGGTGATCGGGGCTACCCCACTCTCCCCTAACTGCTGCACATCGGTTCCGAAAACATAGCTGCTAACTGAGCGTTTGGCCGGCTTTTACAGCGGCAACACATTGGGTGGACGAATGTGTCCCCCCCCCTGGGGTTTGTACAGTGACAACTACTACGAGGTCAATGACCTACACAGTACACATTGCCGATGTCTGAGCCGGCAACACAAGACGGTGCAAGTACCCAGCAGTTCGAAAGCAATCCTATGCTTTTCTTCAAGTTTCTCTACTAATATTGTTCGGATTTCAAATTATTCAATAACCAACGTATTTATTCTGTGATATAATTAATATAATTTTCTCTTATTTCCAGTGCTGTTGCCGCCGGCGACAGCGGTTACATGGACGCCACGCTACTGCACTTTGAAGCGGAACCGATCGCCACCTCAAGGCTGATATGAAAGAAGTGGAGGACGAAGAGTCTATACAGCAACAGACATTGAATCGAACGTCCATACAAACTCGCGCTGGAATGCAGAGAATGTTTGTTTGTTTGTTTTCATCACAGTATTTATAGTTCTCCTGCTTGCAAATGCGTAGTTTGACATTACCAGGTGTGTATCGGAATTTCCAGTACGAGAACACTTGTGGTTAACTTGGATCGTAATTTATTAAAGATTCTTGTCGTGGAAACGCCGCCAGACTCTTTGGCAAAGCGATAGGAACACGTGAGAACAAACACAACTACACGTGAACAGACGTAGTACGAATGTAATGTTCCTTGTGTGCGTTTCAGTTTGGCCATCTTCCAGTAGCTACTGGTGTTGAAGTCAACAAGTAAGCGTTTACATTGTGTGTGTGTGTGTGTGTTTTGTATACGTACGCATTTACAAGTAATGTGCCAGCTTTTAGGTCCGGTTCTCACTGGAGGAATTTCTGCGAAGCGCGTTCCGTGAAAACACTGTTTTCGCACATCCACAACCTCTTGATATGTTCCGACCTTGGATCGCTCCGAACGTGTAATATCCTTCTATTCACTTATTTTGAGTGCATTAAACAAAACCTAGACACTGGATCTATCTAACCATCCGTTGTCAAAAATGGTTCGATCACGCAGAACGAATGGACCCATCAAGAATACCACACGTAAGCCTACGTGTAAAATACTGCTTTAGACTGAACTCCTATGTACCGGAGGGGAATGCGAGTAGGCAGAGAGCGTACACACGCACGCGTAGGCACGCTCAGTGCTGTAAACAAACCAACGGACTACTGAGAAATGCTGATTCACATTACAATATCAAAACTCACTCAGCCTCACTTTCCGTTCATCTAAAAGAAATACGTTCATCTCAGATTCGCAAAAATGTTTTTTTTGCACAAGGTACTTGTAACGATTCATTACAATTTCTGTTTTTTCAACTGACACTTTTCTTTTACTTCTACATTTCTTCCACTCGAATCCCACAGTTTTAAACACACGCGCAGGAAATGGATTCTTTCTTTCTTGATAGGTAGGAGTTTTTGACATGATAATGTCTTATGGCTGGGGGTCATTTGAAAATTTCTGTAACGCATCACGCTGCATGACGTCATCATTTACCAGCAGGGAATCGTTAACTAAAACCGCGACCGCTAACGTGCTAACGTCCGTCGCAGATTAAAGACCTAACAAGCAAACAACACTGCATAGCTGTAGATAGGTATGTAACCTATCAGTCAGTCAGTAACCATAATAATGTTGCGTTTAGCTGGCGGCTGAAAGACATTATCATGCTCTTAAGCTTTTACCATTTGGTAAACGGTACTTTACTTTTTAACAGTGGGCACAACATTTTTAATTGTTACAAAAATAGTGAACAATATTTCCTACTACACACTTGTAAAAATCATCAAGAAAAAGTTTTCTTTCTCACATGCTTTACGTTTTTTCCACTCCACGGTGTAGGGAGTTTTCCTTCTGGACTACATTTCCTTTGCTTTCTCAAGTATTTAACGAAACCTTCCGCGACTTATCACAGTAATACGCAGCACGTTTTGGATATGTCAGTGAGTGTTGTTGTTTTTCTTCGTCATTTTTTTTTTTGTCGATTATATTACTAATTACTTTGCGATCTTCCGATCTCCACTTGAAGAGACACTGTGAATAGACAGCAACAAATAAACAAATAAGATAATTCACTCACTATTGAAAGTAACTCTGAGTACAGTAATCCTAAATGATAGTTGACAAATTCGTATTGTTAATGTTACTATAACACAACTATTCACAAAGTACTAAGTTGTGAATACAAAAACAATAATACGTAGTCTATGAACACACTTAATACCACAACGGTGAAAACCAGACACAAAGTGTAGTGACTGCTTGCGGTTGTGAGTGGATGCCAGTCTGACTGTGAACAGGGCCATGAATCGTTGACATTGACAAACTAACGACACTAACACAAACACACTCACTCATACTTTATCCCCTCCATCAGAGACACAGAGTTCAGTCCCAAGCAATATATACCTAAAGGTAGAAGACGTCTGGGGAGGCCGATGAAAAGACGAAGAGATCGGTTGTAGCATTTAGCACTGTGGTATAGCGGGGCGTCTTTGCATCCGGTGCATGACTGCAGCATCTGGGTCGAGCCCAATGGCTGTCTGGTGATATACATAGTGCTGGTACAATAAAACTGGAAGGGACAACCGCTAACGCGTTAACACAGAAGGTGGGGGGGAGAAAGAAAAAATTTTATTTATTTTTATTGATTGTTGGGCACTGCCGTTTGAGCCGATCCAGGCGACAGATGTCACCTATTTCAAGCTCAGCATGCAGACGTCTTGAGGCATAGAGCTTCCGTGCCAGTGATAGGTGTAACAGCGACAAACTCGAACTCGAAGACCTCCTCGAATTACATCATTCCTTACAATTAAACCAAACCAGGAACTTAGTCTTAAACACTGGATCCACCTATAACCATCCGTTGCCCACGTAGAACGTATGGGCCCATCAAGTGTAAAATATTGTTACGACGGTCTCACATGATCCAATGGAAAACAAAATAAAGACACCAATTAAGTCACTAATCACCAGTTCTAATTAATCACAATCAACAGTTTGAAATCAACAAGTTATTCAACAAGATTATACTCTTACAATAATACAGTTAAATTTGGCCGCACGCAATAATAATGTCAACCAATAGAGTCCCGCACAATTATAACACAATAACACTTCGCCACAATACTTCGAACCTCGCTTGAATAAATCCCCACTTAAACTGAACTTATCGTCGCTGAATGCCCCCGCTGAGATGCCAGAACAATCGGTAACTTTGGTAGACGTGTTAAACAAACAGGCGCTCTCGAATCCACTAGAAACAGTGTCCTTGAACACAGTACGCTGACCGGTACGGTCTGGAATAGCCTCGATTGTTGACGCATGATAAGTGTCATGTAATTGTCTTTCATCTCAAAGTAGCAGCAATATGTACGCACACACACATTACAGCTGGGCTCTAGCCGAGATACTTCTAGAACGTTCCGTATTACGTAACAATATAATATACCTAAAGGTAGATGAAGTCTGGGACGGCCGATGAAAAGATGGAGAGATCGGTTGTACCAACGGACGACATAATAGACTTTGAACCTTGTACTTCCCAAAAAAGCAAAGAAGAAGAAGAAGAAGAAGAAGAAGAAGAAGAAGAAGAAGAAGAAGAAGAAGAAGAAGAAGAAGAAGAAGAAGAAGAAGAAGAAGAAGAATATATTCGTAGGTCGATCATAAACGAGAAACGAGACTTTTGATTAATATTAAATATGTGAAAGTAAATACCTTGTTTTTTCACATAGGTTCCCCTATTGCCTACGCAGATTTGTATTGTGTTGGCAGCTTTTTAAAATTTCTTCTTCTAAACATTTATAGGACGTGTTTTTTGAGGTGCGAAATCTCGCACCACTGAAAAAAACCTTCGCAGAAAAACTTATTCCGTTTATAGACTTGAGCCTTCCATAGCTCACGCCTTCGCACACTAAAAACTGAATTAATAATTACACGATTCACAACGGACACATGCAGCATGCGCGCGTCTCGACATTGCTACCCACAGCTCACTTTGCCAACGTTACGAGTATTAAAGTACCTCGTGCCAATTTAAAAAGTATCATTTATATATTATTATTATTCTGGCTGTACAATTTTTACACATTTTTCTAAACCAAAGATTACAGAAGTGATTGAATTCTTATCTTCCACTGCTGCTTGTCCAAAGATCTTCTTCAATTTCTCTTTTCCTCAATATAGTATGAATTTCTTCTATCCAAGTGATAGGTGGTCTTCCTCTTTCCCTTCTTCCTGGTGGGGTCCGTTCTATAACTCTCCATGGCAATCTTTCCTGTGCCATCCTTTTCGTGAGTCCAATACTACTGTAACTTTTTCGTTTGGAAAAATCAACAGTTTAACTTTTCACATTCATTCTGTCCTTAATGACTTCATTTCTAATTTTCTTACACCTTGATACTCTTTCCGAACGTCTCCAAAATCCATCTTGGTGTCGTTAATTTTGTTCTTGTGTGTTTATTATTTCTGAGCCGTAAGCCGTGATAGTTCTAATAATGGTTTTAAATATTGTTACGACGGTCTACTGATCGTCGTATAGTAGTCTACAGTGGAAAATAAAATACAAGACACCAATTAAGTCACTAATCACCAGCTTTAATTATTTTGTAATCAACAAGATAGTCTCTTACAAAAAATCAATTAAAAATTGTTCACATGCAATAAAAATGTCAACTAATATAGTTATAAAACACATACACTTCGCCACAATACTTCAAACCGCGCTGGAATAAATCGCCACTAAAACTAAACTGACCGGCCCTGAATGCCTGTATTTTTTGCCCCGCAGAATGATCCACAAAACGCGTCAACACTTCACTAGAGCGTAATTGCTTGCGGCCTTGAACACAGCACGCGCGGACCGGTGAGTCTGGGACAGTTTCGTTAACGCCTGTTAAGAATCACGTGCGCACACACACATTACAGCCGGTTCCACTAGAATAGCCGAGAAGCACGTAGATGTTCTGTGATGTCGTAACAATATTTTGGTTTTTGTTTCTGCTGTAATTTGCTTATCCCGCAGAATTCCATTTAATGTAGGTATAGCCTAGTTTCCCAGTGTAATTCTGGCTTGTATTACCATTTATATTTGATCGATTTGATCGATAATATTTGTGCAATATTTTACGTTACATATGAAAATCAGAATTCAGTTTAAGGAAAATCGTATGCGTTCAAAGCGCACAAACCAGAGCGCGGTCTTGGAAAAATTTCCATTATTTTATTTTTATTACTGCTACACACAGTGGAGAAAAGTACAAAACTTTGGTGCTTTGCCGCCGTCATCGTTGTCGATGTTGTCTGTGTTATTTCACACAAGTTGGGGTAGTAAGCAGTTAGAGTTTCGCAGCCGCTTGCTTCTTGTTTTTCTTTTGTGCCATAAATCAAGTAAGCAGTGGAACTTTGTGTGTGTGTGTGTGTGTGTGTGCGCGCGCGCGCGCGCGTAAGTTAGCACAGCGTCCCTGGAGCGTCTCACAAGGCCAGTACAGTAAAGACTACATTGTCCTGTTTCCTTTGATGTGTTGTATCGTGTAGGTTTGAAAGCAGTGGCGGCTGGTAATGTTTTTGATTGGGGGGGGGCAAAATTTAGTTGTACTCACATATTATGTAAAAAAAAAAACAGTAGAAACTAAATTATTGCTATTATCATCAAATAATTGTAAAATTGAATCTTTTGCTTCACTACTAAAATTATTGTTAATATCAAAAACCTACCTTGCAAACTACCAATATTTAAACAGCGTTTGAAACTAAAATTATTTATAACCCCGTTTTATAATTTTGTTGTGTAATATCTAAATTCGGTTTTGGTGGCCCTAATTTTTTTAGTTCTATTTTCTTTTCGTAAGTAAATGAATTTGAAATAATCAATCGTTTAATATTACTTACCGAATTCATAGCCATTTTAATCGTTTCTAACAAATACGCACAGAAGACACAGGCTCAAGCCTACACAGAATAAGTTACACGTTTATATAGGCCTACGCAAGGTTCGACAAAAACACTATCGTACACAGAATACACTGCCTAATAAAGAATAAATTATTAGAACATTACGTTTACACAAAAAGTACTACAAGAACACAATCAAAACTACATAAAACACAAGAGAAAATATATGCACCTATATATGCTATTTGAAAATCTATAACAGCAACAGAGAAGTTTTGAACAACGCTCCCTCTATGAATTTAGCTGCGAAATCAGAAAGCGGGCAAAGCCCTACCTGTAATGGCGGATGCTCATGTAAATGCATAGACGTGTGTACACGTCTCTTGCCCCGCTCCCCGAAAGACTGGCCTATGCAGGGAGGACGATAGCGAAACCGTCCTGCCTGCGGGACCATGCCGAAAACATCGGGTGATCGCTATTAGTCGCCCCAAAAATATCTTTCAATAAGGATACTACACATTATCATATTATAGTTATATTATTGACAAGTTTAATTTGCAAATTTAGTGGGAGGGCTGCGCCCTTTTGCCCTCCCTATACGAGCCGCTACTGTTTGAAAGTCATACCCAATATCAGCCTAGTAGACTGTTTTATAGACTTCATTACTTCGTCAAATTGTGCCTCTTCTTCTTCTCTTCAAGGACGTGGTTTTGTAGGCCTACATAACTTATTTTCTCAACTTTCTACACATCGAACACGCATACCACAAGAAAGGATAATGTCGAAAGTGATCTCTCTTTTAAGAAGGGAGACAGAAGAGACACCAAACATTATCGAGGTACTAGTCTCATAAATTCGTATTATAAATTATACCCACGTATTGTAACAACATAGCCACGATGATATTTCTAGAGACATCTAAATGATCTTTAATGTAGTGGTTTCTCCTTGCCTTGTACATCCCAATGTCGTTGACTAGTAACTAGTTCATCCGCCTTCGGGGCCGATTTTTCAACCCCAGGACAATGAAGTGCCCTACCGCTTGCCAGGTACAGTACAGAATGTTAAAATAGTCTGTATGATATCCAACATCCGAAACGGATGTTTAAGCAGAGATTATAACAACAAGGCTACAAAACATAGCAGAAACTCTTTTAGAGGAAGACCAACAAGGTTTTAGGATACGATGATCTTGCATAGACTGCATATTTACCATACAAAAATGATAAAAAAGACGTGAAAAGAATTTAGAAACACATATTACCTTTATCGATTCCAACAAAACTTTTGATAGAGTGATCAGAAAGAAGGTATGGGACATACTTGGAAATAAAGGTATACCACAACACCTAGTTCAGGCCATAAAGAGTTTATATAGACACACCGCGATAATCATAGACGACGGAGAAGAATCTATCCCCATTGAAACAAACCAAGGCGTAAGACAAGATTGTTGTCTGTCACCATTACCTTTTAACCTTTTTCGAGATGATCTCCTCAAAAAATGGAAAGAACAATCCACTGACGGTATTACAATCCACCGAAATAAAAGCTTGAAAACCATTCTCTTCGCGGGTGACCAAGATATATTCGCCACTTTAGAAGACGATCTCCAGCGAGTAATATACATCTTACATAAAATAGAAAAGAATATAACTGTAACATATCTAAATCAAAGACAAAAATAATTACCTTTCTGGAGATGAACCGGTTCGGACCAAAATATGCATAGACAACACATGCATAGAACAAGTAAGACATTTCAACTGTCTCGGACGTGACATTACTTATGATCAAGATAGAGATATAGAAAATAAAGTGATAAATTTCACAAGAATGTGCGGAACGATTTGGAGAACGTTGGGAAATAAATGTCAACAGAAATCCAAATAAAATTGTATAAAACAATGGCAATACTACACTACTGTATGGTTCTGAAACTTGGGTCATAAAGAAAAAAGATGAACAGAAGATACAGACAACAGAAATGAAATTTCTGAGATTAGTTAAAAGATGTAATAGACAAGATCGTATAAGAAATGAAGAAAAGATAAGAAGTGATTCAGATATTTTTCCAGTTAATGAAAGAATTAAAGTATGCAGAAGAAAATGGATTCAACTCATTAATAGAATGGAAGAAAGTAGAATACCGAAGATGGCGAAAGGTTACAACCCTAGAGGCAGAAGAAAAGTTGTTAGATCTACGGAAAGGTAGACTGTGGAATGGGAACAGGCAGCTGAAGCGTAAAACCGTTAAGAAGATGAAAATGATGATGATGATGATGATCTATATATCGAACGAATACCCATTTCTTATATCTGGAGGATTTTTTACAATAACTTTTGAACACTCCAACAGATTTTCGTAAAACATAATAATTAATTTATTAAGTTTCACTTGTCCGTTAATTTATCTCACATATTACTCCCCTTTTTGACATTTAACTTCATCTTCAGCAAGGGTTAAACGAAAAATTGTTTGTTCCGGACCCAAGCAAGTTGAGTAAAACACGTCCCGTGTTTGGGATGCGGCAGCCATCCACTCAGTCAAGACATTCCAACCGTTTTAGCCGACTTTGGGCAGTCCTATCGAGTATACTCACAATATTCAGTTCCTGTCGTATATCTATATTTCTTTTGCGATCTTAAAGAGTGTCTGAAAATCTCATAACACGCTACGTGCGGTGAAAAATCTCATTACGGCCGCTTGAACACGACTGGCTTGGGATTTCGTTAAAGTGCGTAGGGGGGGGGGCAATGTCCTTGTAGTACTTTAGGCGTGTTTCTTTACTTGTGTTTGATTTTAGGATTCTCATGTTGGTCCCGCACAAATGGTTAAACTTATGTAGCTTATGCGCCACCAGCTTAGACAGTTTTGCTCGTACGAAGGATCGGCTCCATGAAGAGCCATCACCTTGGTCTTTAATTTGGTGTCTCTATACGAAATACGTAGCCATATTTAAAGTTGGGAATCCTGCCTAGGATATTTAATGAAATGGTATCCCGTTGCCTTCTGCATCCTCATGCCGTTCACCGTGGTTGTGGTTCATCCGCCTTTAGGGACAAGGGGTTTCCCTATCCATTACCCGTTCATCCGCTCTTCGAAAAGACCGTTGGCACTTGGTAAGTAGGGACTCCTCATACCGGGAGCCACTCCCGTCCAATACAATCCGTATTTAGAACTCTCGTATAACTCTCACACGTACTGTACTTCCATCTTTCATCGTCATTTTCGGGGGGGTCTTGTCCCATCTTTAACTTCTCAATAAATCATCATCATCATCGTCGTCGTCATTATCTTCGCCAAGGATTAAAACAACAAAAACTGTTTGTTTTGGTCCCAATCAGATGGACTAGAACTGGTCACTCCAGGGCTTCTTCGGACGTCCCGCACCTCTCCGTCCTTTCGATTTATAATTCAGTAGTAGTTTGGGGACGCGGCAGTCATCCATTCGGTTAAGATATCCCAAGCATTTTAGCCGATAGTGGGCAATCCTATCGAGTATACTCATAATATGCAGTTCCTCCTGTATATCTGTGTTTCCTCTGTGAAGAGTATATCCTGCCACGTGCCTGAGAAATCTCATTTCATCCGCTTGAATGCGACTGGCCTGCTGGGATTTTGTTAAAGTTCTTTTTGAGGTTGATTCTCCATAAAACAAGGGTGTGGAAAAATGTCAGGGATAGGACGTGAACACATTTTAAAAAATCGAAGAACCCTTATGTGATATCAAACTAAATATAATTTTAACCAAAATCTGAATCCAATGTTCGGTGCACCGGAGTCCCAAAAGTGAGTAATAGTTTAATAAAATTGCAAGTTTCCTATAGGATTTCAAATTAAAGAGAATTTTAACCAAAATCTGAATATAGTGTACAGTTTTGGAAATTTTACATTTTTCCGACCCAGGGATTCATAAATGGGATTAAAAGAATTTAAAAATTGTAAAAATTTACAATATAGGCCTATCCGATTACTCAGTAACGCTCGAGGTAAACTATTTCCAATAAAATTACAATTAATCTAGCCGGGAGTCAGATAAAATTTATCGTGATACACTACGATGAAAGAAATGACTGTAGTGCTGCGCTCTAGTGGCGGCCCTAAAGTAAACGCCAAACATTTTGTCATCGGACGTGATCAAACGCCAAACACGTTGTTTAATATTAAAATCATTTTTAATATTTACGTTATTCTGGTAATAGTATATTTAAACATTTAGACTACGCTTTACATCCTTTAAAATATTACTCTTTGCTTAAAGCGCACGTGTTTGTGGCAGTGGGGAAATTTTGGGTAGCTATGTGGGAGAAAACAGGTTTGATTGACATGACAACACTGCTTTTTCGTTTCTGCTGTTTCCTGACGCATTCAATCAGTTTACTGTTGTAGTTGCGCGAGGTATACGGGACTCAGCCGAACACCATAATGTGGTATATGAAGTCTTCACTTAAAAAAAAAAATACAAAATCTTTTTTCATCCCATTTGCAACTGGTTAGTGAAAATTTCTTCCAGACGTAAAAGTTCCACAAAATGTCGTAACAGTATTCAACATATTCGTATGGGCGTTATTAAGAAAGAACTGGGTTAGTGCATAGGAAAAGATGTTACCCAATACAAACGATTACAAAATATGTCCCATTGTTCAGCAATACTCGAGGTAAACTGTTTCCAATAAAATACGAGAGCAGAGCGGAACGTTTGTTGGGGGAGGGGGGCTAATAGTAGTAATAAAAGGTTGGTTCTGGGACAGCCACGCCCCCCTCGTTTGTTTATGTTTACATTTTTTTCACTCCCTCCACCCCCGTCTTCACCTACATACCGCCCGCGCGGTCACTCAACTCCGCTCGTTTGTTTACGTTTTTTTCGGTTTGTTTACATTTTTTCTCTCTCGCCACGCCCCCCACTCCTCTGTTTATGTTTACATTTTTCCTTCCTCCCCACCCCCACCTCGCCCCGCACCCACCGCCGCCGCCGCGCGGTCATCGACCTCTTCGTGTTTATGTTTACGTTTTTTTCTCCACCGCGTGTCCCAGCTTTGCGTTGTTTACGTTCTCTCCTCTGTTTATGTTTACATTTTTTCCTTCCTCCCCACCCCCGCCTCGCCCCGCACCCACCGCGCGGTCATCGACCTCTTCGTGTTTATGTTTACGTTTTTCGTGTCCCAGCTTTGCGTTGTTTACGTTTGTCGGAATGTTTATGTTTACGTTTTTTCTCTCTCGCCGACGCGGCGGCTATCACCACGTGCTCGTTGTTTTCTTTGGCCGCCGCGTCGACGGCACGCTGACCCAGTAACAAACGTAAACATAAACATTCCGACAAACGTAAACAACGCAAAGCTGGGACACGAAAAACGTAAACGTAAACATTCGGAGTTCGGCGACCGCCGCCGGAGCGCGTCTGTTTGTAAACAAATGTTTAGGAGAAGGGATAATGGCGTGATATATTTTTTTTATTAATGTGGTATTGTTTACGTATCAATTTTTTCAGTTAATACGAGATTTTCGTTTATGATGTCTGTAACGCGTGTTACACCCGTCCAGATTGTGCTAGATTTTTTTGTCAACGAAGGTTTTGTTTTTATAACTAATTCGGATAATATTAAATGCAGCAAGTGCGGTTTTAAAACAAAAGTATATCTGACAATCGCGCATATCCAGTTCATGCATAAACTTTTATATCCGAAATGCGGAATGATTCGCGATAGGTATTATAAATTTGAAGATTACGCTAAATCGAGAGAGTGTATTACAAATTATCCAATCGCTGTGAAATGTGTTCGAGAAGCGCGGAAACAGATGGAAGCATCATTTGCGTTTCCTCGATGGCGAAAACGTTACCCGTCAGTCGAGAGACTGGTATCAGCGGGATTTTATTACACCGGAACGGAAGACGACGTAATATGTGTTGAATGCGGAATAGTACTTTGTGATTGGAAGGAGACTGACGATCCTTGGCTCGAACACGCGAAAGCTTCGCCAGACTGTGTATTAATTAAATTGCACAAGAGACAGTGTGCGGAAAAATAGTAGTAGTAATAAACAAGTTTTATCTGGAAATGTATGCGCTTTTTTATTTTGAATTATTCGTTTAGTATCGTTTTAAAATTATTATTTATCAAATATGATTTGGTCGTGTGCGTTAATTGTATCCTATAACGGTTTTATCAGTATTATTAGTTCGTAGGTTCGATCCCTCGCATTACCAAATCATATTTTTTTTATTAATTAAAATATATAAAGAACAATTTTCAGTTCCCGATTAAACAAATGTTTATTTTCTGTCAGTAAATAGCTTGCGGTCTTAGCGGCAACATTGTGTTTTTACGAGTGCAGATTTTTCGTCAGATTTATTTTGTAAATAATGAATTTTCTGAGACAAATGTTACTCGCTAAATCAAAAGAGTGTATTGCTAATTATCAGAATGCGATAAAATGTGTTGAAGAAACAGAAGAAATGATGAAGTTGACATTTTATACATGGCCAAAACGTTCACCGTCAGCCGATAGACTCAGATCAGCGGGATTTTATTATACCGGAATTGAAGATGACGTAATGTGTGTGGAATGCAAAGCGGTTCTTTGTGAGTGGGAGGAGACTGACGATCCTTGGATTGAGCATGCGAAAGCCTCGCCATATTGTTTATTAGTTAGAATATATAAAGAATTATTTTCTATCCCCACCTAACCGAATATTTAGTATACGTTCAATTTTATTGTCAGTGTTCAGTTTACAGTCTCTGTGAGAACATGTTAACGAAAGAATGGACGGTAGAAGTATAATCGACTTATTAAAACGCGAATTTTCAGAAGACGTTGTATTAAGGTTATCAAATATTATTAAAGTAACGAGTTTAGACGATTTGGTGATAGATCATTTTCGAACGTGCCAACTGAAGGGAATATATGATTGCTTAAAAGAAATTATTTTTTATTGTGAAGTAAAAAAGTTATCTGAAGACGGGTGTTGTTGTAGTGATAAGTTTACTGACGTTATAGACGGTCCGTGCCCGTGCGCTATTTTTGAAAGAAATAAAAATAAATTACTGTGTTGTTTACAGTTGATTGAAAGTCATGATGATTCAGAAATTAAATTATTTTTTGTAGATAGATATCTTCGATTTTTAAAAACAAAATGACTGATAAATTTGAAAACAGTATTTCCGCATTTAATTGGCAAATATATTATTTCGGCCCGCCGCTCGATGGAGAATTAAATTTTAACGAAATTTGTTGTTTGATAGTGAACGAATTTACACGAGCAAATGTTGTTAAAATTGAAAGGAATAAGCAGATTATTAAAATCAGTTTACCGATTACTTATACGTACGGTGCTGTATTGAAAAAATTAAAAAACTGTAGTCGTCAAACACTACTGAGTATCGATCATGAAGAAGAAGAAAAATTGTATAAAGTAAAATCAGTTCGTGCGTCACCAGTCGCTGTGAAGACGTCGGTTAAAAAACAATGTCAAAACAAGCGCTGCTGTGTGAAAGATTAATCAATCATTCGATAAACGAATTGTTAGAATCCGGTTTTGTTTTTAAACGATATTTAGATAGTGTTCAGTGTTCTTTGTGCGGGTTTCAGACAAGAGGAACTTTACCTATCGAACATATTCAGTTTATGCATAAATTATCGAAGCCGAATTGCGAGATGGAGCAATGTATAATGTATAATTTCAATAATTATAGGAATGCGAAAAGATGTATTGCAGAGACTAAAAAAGTGATGTTATTATCATTTAAAAGTTGGCCTACACTCGAGCCCAATTTTAAAAAACTGGTTAACGCCGGATTTTATTATACCGGCGTTGGTAGTAAATTATCATGTATAGAGTGTAGAGTCATTTTGAACGGTTGGAAATGTTCTGACGATCCTTGGACTGTTCATGAAAAAGTATCACCACATTGTTTTTTGGTGAAAATTCACAAAGGTGAAGATTGTATGTAATTAATTATTATTATTATTATTATTATTATTATTATTATTATTATTATTAAAAAATAGTATTGATGTATTTGTGTTTGTTGTTTTTTATTTATTTTCTTATCGTAGTTAGAACCATCAACATATATATAATGAGTGTAAGAGAGAATCCATCAACATATATATAATGAGTGTAAGAGAGAATATCAGTAACGAATTACATAAACAAGTTAGAAAAAATTTTTTAACTCGTAGTGTTGAGCTCAAAGGTCTTGATGATTTATATCAAGCCGATCTTGTAGAAATGATTCCATATGCAAAGTTGAATAGAGGTTATAAGTATATATTAACGATGATAAATTGCTTCAGTAAATACGCATTCGCTGTTCCAATAAAAACAAAATCGTCTGAAAATGTTGCGCGAGTACTTAAAATTTTATTACAAAATAATAAAATGAATCATTTACAAACAGATAAAGGTAAAGAATGGTACAACGAACGTGTGCGTAATTTGTTGAAGCAATACAATATAAATCATTATTCTACACATTCAGATAAAAAAGCTTCTATTATCGAACGGTTCAACCGTACTTTGAAAAATAAAATGTGGAAATGGTTTACAACTAACGGTAAGTATACGTGGTTGAATGTCCTTCCTGATTTATTGAGAGACTACAATAATACTGTGCACAGAACAATTAAAATGAAACCTGTAGATGTAAACAAGAATAACGAAAAAGAAGTATTGTTACGAATAAATAAAATAAAACAATTAACGTTCAATAAGAAACCTCCAAAATTTAAAATCGGCGATAGAGTAAGAATTAGCAAATATAAAAAGGTGTTTGCTAAAGGTTATCTTCCCAACTGGACAAACGAGTTATTTACTATTTATAACGTTAAATCTACAGCGCCGAGAACGTATATTCTGAAGGACGATAAAGGTAATATATTAGAAGGTGGTTTTTATGAACAAGAAATAAGTAAAACAAAATTTGGTGACGTATATTTAATTGAAAAAATTTTAAAACGTAAAGGCGAGAAAGTACTTGTACGTTGGTTGGGTTATGATAAATCACACGACAGTTGGATTAATAGAAATAATATTATATAATAACGTGTGTAAAAAAATAGACGTCAGTGATGAAGCTTAAACGGCAGAAACATAAAATAAATATTCGCGATATTGATACGATTGTGTGTAATTGTAGTGATCTGAAGAAAAAGAGAAAAAAACATAGTAAATTATTACCAGATAATATTAGATGTTTAATTACAGGCTCATCAGACATGGGGAAGACTAATTTAATGCTTAATTTGTTATTCGATCCGAACGGATTATGCTTTGAAAATATATATGTGTTTTCAAAATCGTTGTATCAGCCTAAATACAAGTTTTTAAATAGAGTGTTTTCAAAAATACCGTTTATAGGCTATCATACGTTTACAGATAATGACGAGGTTATACATCCGAATGAAGCTAAACCTAATTCTGTAATAATTTTCGATGATATAGCTTGTGAACGGCAGTATAATATACGAAATTATTTTACAATGGGGAGACATAATAATATTGATGTTTTTTATTTGTGCCAGTCGTATAGTAAAATTCCAAAACAACTGATACGAGATAACGCAAATTTAATAGTTTTATTTCGGCAAGATGAACTAAATTTAAAACATGTTTTTGCCGATCATGTTAACACGGATATGAGTTTTGATTGTTTTAAAGAAATTTGTAATAAAGCATGGATACGTGGTAAACATCATTTTTTAGTAATAGACAAAGAGAGTGATATGCGTCGCGGTCGTTATCGTATTGGATTCGATATTTATATAGATACATAAGGATTGATAAATTATTGTACAAGATGACGTCGCGAGCGAAACGTGAACAACTTGCGAAAGAGATTAAACAAATTAGGAAAGATATTAGACGGAAACACGCTAATTTGACTCAAAGTGCTATCAGCGAACAACAGGAATTAGAGAAACAATTAGAACCGATAGTTCAACCTTTAAAAAAGTTAATAAATTTACGTGATGTGCTTTACGATACGGATGAAAAAATGGATGATGTAGAAACGCGTTTAAAAAAACATAAACGTCGTGGAAATAAAATAGAAGAACAAAAAGAAGTAGGAATTACGCCGATTAAAATGAGAAAAATTGGATCGATAACTAGTACACCTGAAATGGATGTTAACGAAGGTGCTACGGAAATATATGAAACACCGCCGACATTACAAGAAGTACTATCAACATCTACTGGTCTTAGTAGAGCAAATTATTGGATTGATAACGCTGTCACAGGAAAATTGCCTAGACTATATTTACGTAAATTGTTTAATGATAAAAATAAGGAAATCGATCATACTTACGGTGTTTATTTTGGAGACGATGATTCGATAAAGATAGGCAATTCAACTATTAATTTCGAGGGCGATAATATTATTATCGATAATGTAACGTATGAAGGTACGCCTGGACTTTATGAACTTCTTTTTATGAAAATACCTGACGATTATATATATTCAGAAGAGGATCTGCATACGTACGGTTTGATACTAAAAGCGACAAATGCTCATAAACAGAGTCACTCTGATCGAGTTAAGAGTAACAAAGGACATAAATATAATAATATAATTAAAAATCTGGTATCAGAGTCAACGTCTACTAAATCGAAACTGAAACGTATTGAAGGACGCGGTGTTTTATCGTTAACTAACGATGATAAGCCGAATTATGTATATTGGGATGATCCGAACGAGTTATGCGACAGATTACGTTTATTAATAGCATCTAAGAATACCGGTCATTCCGGTCATGAAAATGAAATCATATCAATTATTGAAGAATTGCGAGAAGCGAATATAATAAAATAACGTGTAGTAACGTTAATTTTGTCATTTACAAAATGAGTATCGATAAATTCGGACGTTACAATAGACATATGCGGATAAACGTTGTTCGCGGTCCTACTGGTGAAGGTTTTCGTTTAACAGATGAGGGTGATTATGATATAGATAATAAAAGACTCTGTAATGTCGGTAACGCTGTTTCGGAAGAAGATGCTGTTACTTTTAAAATTTTAAAAGAAAATTGTTTATATCAAATTGATAATCAGTACGACGTTGCTTTGAAAAATATAATTAATTTAGCCGATCCGAAATTACTTACTGACGCAGCGACTAAATCGTATGTAGATACAAAAATTCCGACCGTATCAAATGGAATTTGTAACTTCGAAGGTTATAGGTTAAATAACATAGGTTATCCATCGGTTCCGACAGATGCTGTAAGCAAACAGTTTATACTCGATACAGTTAATATAGTTCAACAGAGAGTTGAAGACAGATTAGACAATTTTGTTAATATATTAAACAATCACGTGTATAGTATATTATATAATGTTTATGTAAAAACAACGAAAGATAATCCTGTCAGAGATATAGAAGATTGGAAAAAAAATATATATTTGTAAATTATTATTTATCGCCGTCACAAATGCGTGTATATCAGAAGAGTGCAGAAGATGTCCGTCGCGGTCGAGGATTAATCGGAAATTTACTGAATAAAGCGGTCGATATTTTACCTATCGAACTACATGTTCCTGGTTATCAATACTGCGGACCCGGTACGAAATTAAGTAAACGATTACAGCGCGGAGATTCGGGTATTAATAAATTAGACGCGGCTTGTAAGGAACACGATATAATATACTCGAAATATCGAGATACTGAAAATCGTTCTAAAGCCGATCGTGAATTAGCGGAAAAAGCTTGGCAACGTGTAAAAGCACGAGACTCGTCTATCGGTGAAAAAGCTGCTGCTTGGGCGTTAACTAATATTATGAAAGCGAAAAGTAAATTCGGCGGCGGTATTAAAAAGAAAAAAAAGAAAAAAAATAAGCGAATTTCTAAATCAAAAAAAAGAAAAAGGAGGGGAAGGGGATTATACTTACGGCCGTATAAAAAATCTGGTGGTGGTGGCGGTGGTGGGAATAAAAAAAAAAAACATCGAAAGAAATAAAGATTCCTTCACACGCTCTCACCAATAATGAATTGTTTTCCTACGCTAAACTCTTGAATGTATCTAATTTTAGAGGTGTTTTTATGAAAGATACTTTACCGTTAAAAATTCAGAAAAATGAAACCGGTATTGTTAATTTAGATAGTATACGCGGGTTAGGTACGCATTCGGTATGTTACCGTAAACAAAATAAGACAATAAACTATTTCGATAGTTTTGGTAATTTAAGACCGCCGATTGAATTAGTTCGTTATTTTCAAACATCGGAGCAACAACCCGTCAATATAAACTATAATTATAAACGTTATCAGCGATCGAATACAGTTAATTGTGGACGTTTGTGTTTACAGTTTCTTAGTAATAATGTTTAGCTTAAACGGAGTAGGATCCTCGCTTAGTTGTGATATATTTCCTCCCATCGAACTCGAAGGAAATTGGGAACTCGGATTGATTAATTTCATGACATACAATTCCATACCGAATGTTGAAGAAAATGTAAATAATATGTTTTATTTCGGTAACGATGGAGTGATTGCATTACCTACAGGCTCTTATGAAATCGAGGATATAAACACTTATATAAATCAAAAATTACCAAAAAGTAATAAAAGGAAAATTATTAAATTATTAATACGTGCTAATAATAATACTTTGAAAAGCGAAATCTATTCGAGTGAAACGATAGATTTCACTAAACCGAATTCTTTGGCTTCTCTTCTCGGATTCGCTAATACTGCCAAACTCGAACCGCTTATATGGCATTCATCACAGTCGACAATCAACATTGTAAAGACAGACATTGTGAGACTTGTCTGTAGTGCTGTGGTTGGATCATTGAAGAACGGCCGAGAATCTCATATATTACACGAATTTTATCCGACAGTCGGACCGGGGTATAAATTAGTAGAATCACCGACAAACGTTATCTATTTACCAGTGAATACAAATAGATTAGATAATATTACAATACGATTAGAAGATCAAGACGGAAAGTTAATAAATTTTAGAGAAGAAACGATTTCTTTACGATTACATATAAGAAAAAGACGAGATGAGGCTAATTTTTCCATATGGGCAAAATAAAACAATAGTTAAGCCCGTAAATAGTGTCAGTAAAATACGGGATGCTAATCAGTTAACATCTCTTAATAGAAAATTTTTAAAATCGTTAGGGTATAAAGTACTTATTAACAATGAGTATATTGGACGTGTTAAATAGCGCTGTCTATGATGACGATAGTATCATCGGACGTGCGTATCATACACACACTCCTTACGCATCTACTACATTAAATAATAATGATGAGATACGTATTCCTGTTCATCAACAAGATCATTATACACTTCCCTGCGAGAGTTATCTACATATCGAAGGTAAATTAATGGGTGAAAACAATCAGAAAAACGAAAATATTCAATTAATTAGTAACGGATTAGCGTTTTTATTCGATGAAATACGGTACGAAATATGTGCTACGGAAGTAGATCGTGTTAAAAATGTTGGTATCACATCAGTAATGAAGAATATTTTAACATTCAAACCCAGTGATATGAAGAAAATAACTAATGCAGGATGGACGGGAGATGTAAAAAGTTGCTTCACAACAGATTCAACGAATTTCGTGTTTTGTATTCCTTTAAAATTATTACTCGGTTTTGCTGAACAATACAAACGCATAATTTTAAATGTGAAACAAGAACTGATTTTAATACGATCATCGTCTGATAATAACGCTGTAGTTTTAAACGCTATCGATAAATATAAATTACAATTAACAAAAATCAATTGGCGAATTCCTTATATTTATGTTAGCGATGAGTATAGACACAGATTATTGAGTATTGTTGATAGAGATACGCCAATAAAATTAGCGTTTCGTAGATGGGAGTTGCAAGAATACCCGACTTTACCAGAAACTAAACAGTTGACGTGGACGATAAAAACTGTAGCACAGACTGATAAACCGCGTTATATAATTGTAGGTTTTCAAACAGATAGAAAAAATAACATAACAAAAAATGCCTCTCATTTTGATTTATGCAACTTGCATAATATTAAATTATATTTGAATTCGCAATACTATCCGTATGATAATTTAAACGGAAGTAAAGAGACGCTATACGAAATGTATAAAGGGTTTCAATCATCGTATTATGATGGTAGCGAGAACGAACCTGTTCTGGACAGGACCGATTATTTATTATACGCGCCGATAATTGTTATTGACTGCTCTCATCAGAGCGACCTTTTAAAAACCGGTTCTGTTGATGTTCGTTTAGAAATAGAATCAGCGCAGAATTTTCCGTCGAAAACGACTGCGTATTGCTTACTAATATCTGATAATTTGCTTGTATATTTACCTTTATCTGGTGTTATAAGAAAATCGATAGAATGAATCGATTGTTAACATTATATTTATTCGCTTGTCATACACATTTTATAATCACTTGTAGTGTTAGCGCTTTATAATAATGATCGGTTTTATTGTTGATGTTCAATGTTTTTTCGACGACGCTAAAAATTATATTGTTAAAGAATTGTGTGTACAAAGAATAGAAAATCACAACTGTGCCGGTGTGAGAGAACATTTTTTGTTTTTACCACCATTCGATTATCGTTATTTATCAAAAAATAGAAAAAAACAAGTAGAGTGGTTGAAAAGATTTTTTCATGGTTTCAGCTGGAATTGTGGAATTCACAGCTATGACGAACTTCACAATATTTTAAACAGCATCGTTACTGAAGGTGAATATGTGTACACTAAAGGAGCAGAAAAACAGAGACTCATCCAGGACATGATCGACTACAAGTCGGTTGAAGTAATAGATCTCGAAGCGCTTAAGTGTCCATCATTAAGTGTCTTACAACAGCAAACTGTGGCACGTGTCGATTGTCCATATAAACATAATCTTGATCATTGTGCGCTAAATAATGTATTTCATATAGCAAATTGGATATTGAATAATAAAATTTAAAATGTATTTTTTTAATGTATTTATTTCACATCTTTTTCCTTCACTATTATTAATCTATGATCGACTACAAGTCGGTTGAAGTGTCCCTCATTAAGTGTCTTAAAACAGTCTGTATAAACATATTTTTTTTCTTCACTATTACTATGCTAGAACATCACATTATTATTAATCCGGGAATCCATGATAAATACCAAACAAAGGAAAGGATTTTGTGAAAGTATTAAACACCAACACTAAATTTTTTTTTATATGCTATTTATTTATACATATATATATATAAAATTACAAAAATTCTATAATTTTTTTATTAATTCTTTTATAAACGGTTGTATAGTCGAGCCTGGTCTGTCGACTATCGCTTTCAATTTCACAATTTCTCCAGGTGTTAATCTTTTTGGCGAAAAAAACCATTTATGGAGAAGACGACTCTCCTCCTCCTGTTTTGATGACGTGTTCATTTCCATCAAAGACGCAAATAGAAGTAGGTCAAAAACAGCTGTAAATGTGTTCTATGTAAAATTAAATACGGTTTAAAAATAACATAGGAAAATCTTATAACAAAAACAAATTAATTTTTTGAATAGAGAAATATAAAATACGTTATACCTTGTAATAATACATATATTAAAAATGATATAAAAAGAACACACTTATTTTACAGGTGACCAAAAAAAACAAGAATTATTATACACGTTCTTGTGTAAAACATATTATTTTTATTATATATATTAAAATTAAATTATTTATATATATATATATATACATACAATTAAATACTTATTTATAATATATACATATTTACATACATCAATCAATCAATCAACTAACAGACCAACCTTAAATTATTTTAATACGGCTTATACCGCGTCTTGTACGAGCCGTGTGCTACATCTTTAACATTTTTAATTTTGTTTAAAGCCGATTTAAATAAATCGGCTGTTGCCACGAACAGCGGGTCTTGTTGTGACGATGCTAAAACAGTCACTTTACGGGATACTTTTTGCCACCAGCTGTCGGAAGGTACACGTTTGATGTCAGCCGTCTGCGTTAATTTTACCTCGATCAAATATGGACCTTCCTCACCTGGTGTTTTAACCCATTTCTTCATACCGTCTTTTAATATCTCAAACTTTTGTTCAAATTTAGTGTTTTTGATTTTTTTTGATTTTTCAGATTTTTTAGATTTTTTAGATTTGGAAAAAGAGTTAAAAATTTTATCAAAATCGTCTTCGCTATCTGATTGAGTATCGGTACTACTATCGCTGTTTTTATTGAGTTCAATCGTCTCGGCCGATTTCTTTATACTAATTAATTCACGAAACAATTTAATACTATCATGATCTAAATTTTTGCTATTGTAAAGTTCGTCATCAATCTGAGAATTAAAATAATCGATAATTTCCGCTAAGGTCATTTCTTTTTGTTTCCTACGGAAAATATCGATTTCTGACGGTTCATCATCAAATATATGCATGACCGCATTCTGAATAATTAAATATAAATTAATAATAATTGAAGGTTGGTCCAGTACAATCGCTTTCAAATTTTCTAATGCCTCCTCCCACAGCACTATTTTTACCAGCCCCGTTATGTAAAGACATTGAATCACGTCTTTAATTGAAAAATACGTCGATGGGCCGGCGGATGCTGAAGGAGAAGTATTGGATGCTTCGCGTTCCATTACTAGAAACAGAAAAAAAATAACATAATTAATTTCTAACAACATTTTTAAAAAAATAAATAATATTGTTAGAAAAAAAGAAAATTTAGAAATCTGTTAAAAATTTTTCTATTTCTAGCAATAAGTTTTCATCATCATCATAGTTATCTGCAACGCTTGTTCCTCCTGTCGAGCCAAAACCACAAGAACCGCGAGCTGTTGAATCTAAACTCGCTAATTCTTGTAATTTTGGCTCAGCTATTTGTTCGCATATTAACTGCGCTATACGATCTCCTTTTCGAATGTAAAAAATTTCAGAAGAATGGTTAAATAAAATTACACCAACATTTCCGCGATAGTCTCTGTCAATAACGCCTGCACCGACGGCGATATGGTGTTTTAACGCTAACCCAGAACGTGGTGCAATTCGTCCGTAACATTTCTCTGGAATTTTAACAGCCAAATCAGTTTTAACTAACGCATTGTCATGAGGAGCGATCATACAATCATACGCGCTTCTGAGATCGAAACCCGCAGCATATGCGCTCATTTTGACTGGAGGATAAGCATTATTAGATAACTTGACAAAAAACAGAGTTGGAACTGCCATTATGCCTGCAACACAAAAAACAAATTATACTGCCTTCAGCGATGATAATATCTATATACAAAAACAATTACATTATCGGATAATATTAACATATATTAAAAAACAATTTTAAACAATTACTTACTGAATTGATGTATGAAGTTGTTGTACAAAAAAGAGAAGAAGAACAAGTTGATAATATCTGTATAAAACAAAATCAAGTATTAGTTTTATAACTTAACATAATCACCAGTAGCGTTAGTATTTTTTAATAAAAATAATCATTTACCAAAAGTGACGGTAGTCAGTCGCTTGATAAAAACGTACGAAGGGAGACGAAAGCTGATATAAATACAAGCTGATAATATCTGTATAAAACAAAATAAAGTATTAGTTTTATAACTTAACATAATCACCAGTAGCGTTAGTATTTTTTAATAAAAATAATCATTTACCAAAAGTGACGGTAGTCAGTCGCTTGATAAAAACGTACGAAGGGAGACGAAAGCTGATATAAATACAATCTGATAATATCTGTATAAAACAAAATAAAGTATTAGTTTTATAACTTAACATAATCACCAGTAGCGTTAGTGTTTATAATATAAATAATCATTTACCAAAAGTGACGGTAGTCAGTCGCTTGATAAAAACGTACGAAGGGAGACGAAACAAGCTGATAATATCTGTATTAATTTTACAACTTAAAATCTATTACTATCAACAGCGCTAATGTTTTTATATTAAATAAAAATATCCGCTTACCAAAAATAGTAGTAGTAGTAGTAGTAGTAGTAGTAGTAAGCAGATGATATCTGTATAAAAATAAAAAAAGTATTAATTTCACAACTTAACATTATCTATTTAAAATCTATCACCATCAACAATGTTAGTGTATACAAAAAATTGTCTCTTACCTGAGATAGCAGCAGTACAACACGTCGAGTCGAACGAAGAATTGTACATAGATCAGTAAAATTCAATTTACTTTATATACATTTTTTGAGAATACCAATTATGACCTCTGTACAGAGACTTGTTTACTGTTTTCCGTTATCAAGCCACTTCCATTTACGTAATTATACAAAAAAACTGTGATTAATAATCATGTGATATACGCGTGAAACTTGTTATTTACAGATTGTAATGTCAAAACAACAAAAAAATAATATAAAGAAATAAAAATACTGTAAAAAGAATAATAATTAGGACTTTGTATCCAGATTTTGTTTACTGTTTTCGTTATCAAGCTAATTCCATTTACGTAATTGTACAAACAACTGCAATTAATAATCATGTGGCATACACGTGAAACTTGTTATTTATAGGTTGTAATGTCAAAACAAAAAAAAAATAATATGTAAGAATACAGTAGAGAGAATAATAATTAAAACTCTGAACCCGGATTTCGTTATCGAACCAATTATTTTAATAACTGTAATTAATAATCGTGTGATATACACGTGAAACTTGTTATTTACAGATTGTAATATAAAAAACAAAACAAAAAATAATATAATTAAGAGTACTGTCGATTAAACAACCCGGAATTATCGCAAATTGGTTTTTCCATTTATGTACGGCGCCAATTAACTGAAATGACGTAAATATTTTTTTTCTCAATTTGTATTTTACTGTTATAAACGCAAAACATTTAAATACTATGATTTTATTTCTCTACATCAGTATGAAGACAAATTCATCAAATTCGTTACAGAACAGATAGAGAGATACAATCGCTTCATAACAAAATCAACGAATTTTGTGTACCTTCAAAACTATTACTCAGCTTTATTGAACAACAGCAACCTATAGGTATTGGAATTATTTATTTTACTGTTAGACTAATTCAATAGTAAATATTTACTTTTTAAAAAATGAATGATTTTACTTTTTTTAGATTATAATGGACAAACAACTCCCATTCAAAAAGAGATTGTCTGTGAGAACCGATAATGACGCAAATACTGGCACACCTGAACCGGGATCTTCATCCAGACAAGATCCTCAGCCTGGGCCATCTTATATACAACATCCAAGTTATTCTTCCACATCATCACCATCATCATCATCATCATCATCATCATCATCATCATCATCATCTAATAATAATTTACATTTAAAAAATAATAGATTAAAACATATAATTTTAGAAAATAAATTTATAGAAATAGAAAATGCGTTTAAGGGTAATTTAAGAACGTATTTTTATAAAAATAATAATAACGTAATTAAAGACATATGTCTATTATTAATTTATTTAAAATTAGAAATATTAAACATTTTAAGTAATATGATTGTAATATATAACGCTATAAAATTCAATATTTTAGTTGAATGTACATACGTTAAAAATAATATTAATGAATATCAGGACAGAACATTTAAAACCAAAAATATTATTTTACTTCATAGTTCGTCTATACCATCTGAAATAGACAGTATGATAAACAGTATTTGTAATGAAGAAGACATATATGTACAAAAAGGCTCTGGATGGTCGTTACATTCAATTGACGGGATATTAATTCGAATTAATCGTTTTAAGCCTTTAAGAGGTAGTTCGTATATTCCGCTTTCACCAAAACTGACTGCTAAAAAAAGCATAATTAATCCTAAAAATACAGATAATTATTGTTTTAAATGGGCGATTCTTTGTAAATTCGTAAACGGTTCACACCCGGAACGCATAAATTTTCGTTATAAGGATTTAGAAAATAAATTTACTTTTAATAATATCGATTTTCCTACTCCGTTAACACAAATAAAAATTTTTGAAAAAAATAATAACGTTTCGATTAACGTGTATGGTGTTGAAAACGATATCACAATTTACCCGTTAAAAGTATGTGATAATGAAAAATCAAACCATTTCGATCTTTTATTATTAAATAAAAATAATACGACCCATTATTGTTATATTAAAAATTTCACCAAATTAATTAGATCGCAAGTAACTAAAAGTTTTAATGATATAGAATTTTGTAAACGATGTCTAACCTACTTCACTGTTAAATCTAAAAAGTTAAAAATACATAAACGAAACTGTCAAAAAAATACACCTACACGAGTGATAATGCCGACTGATAATTTAAAATTTCAAAATTTCCAATACCAATATAAACTTCCAATAGTAGTTTACGCGGATTTTGAATGTATATTAAAACCGATAAGTACTTGTTACCCTGATCGGAAATATTCTTTTACAGTCGCGAATGAACTACACGAACCTATGAGTTTTTGCGTTTATTTCGTTGTAGATAATTCAATTCCCGCTAATATTAAAAAACATTTGCCATCAGAACCGTTCTTATATAGAGGTAAAAATGCTGCGGAAAAATTCGTATCATATCTCGTTGAAAACATAAATTTATTAGGTTTGCTTCTTAATAATATTATACCGTTAAAAATGACAAAACAAGATAAAATCAAATATAAATCTACTACACATTGCGAAATGTGTAAACGCGAATTCACGTTATTTTACAGACCCGTTAGAGATCATTGTCATATTACCGGTCGTTACCGTTCCGCATTATGTAATAATTGTAATCTGAGGAGACAAAATCAAAAATTTGTTCCCGTTTTTATTCACGCTAGTTCAAATTATGATTCTCATTTTATCGTCCGTCAATTAGGGTATGATATTAGGCAAATAATTGTTATTCCAAATTCGACTGAAAAATATATATCATTTTCAAAAAAAACGTGTAACGGAATAACTATTAAATTTGTTGATACTTTTCGTTTTCTAAATAGATCCTTAGCGGAACTAAGTAATAATCTACCAAAAAATCAATTTTTTCATACTAGCAAATTTTTTTCAAATAATGATATGGATTTAGTCACTCGAAAAGGTGTATATCCTTATGAATATACCGATTCGTGGGAAAAATTGGAAGTACAAGAACTACCTCCTAAAGTCGAATTTTATAGTAAATTAAATGCGAAACATATAAGCGATGAAGATTATAATCACGCGGTTCAAGTTTGGAATCATTTTAAAATTAAATCGTTGGGCGACTACAGTGATTTATATTTGAAAATTGACGTATTGCTTTTATGCGACGTTTTTGAAAGTTTTCGTTTGCTTTGTTTATCTTCACATAATTTAGATTGCGCGCACTATTTAACCGTTCCAGGGTTTGCTTTTGATGCGATGCTATTTTGTACTGGTATTGAACTTGAGTTGCTTAACGAATACGAAATGTATATGTTTTTTGAGGCCGCTGTAAAAGGAGGAATATCGTCATGTATTAAAAAACATTCAAAAGCCAATAACGAATATATAAAAGAAACATATAATCCAAATTATCCTAAAACATTTTTAGCATATTTAGACGCGAATAATCTATACGGGTGGGCGATGAGTGAATATATTCCGTATTCTAACTTTGTATGGACTGATAAAATTACTATTACAGATATATTAAATACCCCTAATAATTCTAAAACAGGGTATATATTAGAAGTCGATATAGAATACCCTGAAAGTTTACACGATAACCATATGGATCTACCATTTCTTCCAATTAATAAAAGTATAAATCACACAAAACAAACAAAATTACTAACTACATTAGAACCAAAAGAACATTATATTTGCCATTATATCAATTTAAAACAAGCTGTCAATCACGGGTTGAAAGTAACTAAAATTCACAGAACGTTAAAATTTTATCAAAAACCATGGTTAAAACCGTATATCGATTTAAATACGGAAAAACGACGAATTGCAACAAACGAGTTTGAAAAAGATTTTTTTAAATTGTTAAATAATTCTGTCTTTGGTAAGTGTATGGAAAATGTAAGAAAAAGAATGAAATTAGATCTTGTAAGTGAAAATAAAAAATTATTAAAACTTATTTCTAAGCCGACTTTCAAAGACAGAATTATATATGATAAATCACTTTGTGCTGTATTATCAAACAAAACGTCTATTTATTTTAATAAACCAATTTATGTAGGTTTCGCGGTATTAGAATTGAGCAAAACCTTAATGTATGAATTTCATTATGATATAATGAAAAAAAAATATGGAAACAAAATTTCGTTATTATATACTGATACTGACAGTTTGTTTTATGAAATATTGACAAATGATTTTTATGAAGATATGTTAGATCCAGATTTGAAAATGTTTTTTGATACTAGCGATTATCCTCCTGATCATAAATGTTATTCTACTATAAATAAAAAAGTAATTGGCAAATTTAAAGACGAATGTAACGGTATTCCGATTAAGGAATTTATTGGTTTACGATCAAAATTATATACCTATACTACGCGTGACAATAATATTCAAAAGAAAGCGAAAGGAATTAAAAAATGTGTAATTAATAACGAGATCGCGTTTAACGATTTCAAAAA
The DNA here is from genome assembly GCA_034769895.1 of Magicicada septendecula. NCBI lineage: Eukaryota > Metazoa > Arthropoda > Insecta > Hemiptera > Cicadidae > Magicicada > Magicicada septendecula. The sequence goes on along the minus strand of CM068368.1, from coordinate 3,062,922 downwards.
TTGTCTTCATAATACTCTTTCGGAAACAGAAAAACGTAGAATTATGAAATTAATAAGATCGAAAAAACATATAGTAGAATCGGTATCAATTAATAAATTAGCGTTAAGCAATAATGATGATAAGAGAGTATTATGTGATAACGGGATAAATACAATCCCGTACGGTCATTATTCATTAAGCCATTCAAGTTGATACTTTATAGTCGAACTATGAATCGTCTTTTTATGTTGCAAAATAAACACAATCAACGTAAAAACATCGTTTTTAATATTTACGATACTCAGACTATGGGACTTAAAAATTTTAATATCTGTTATTCTAAAATATTTAAATTTCTTCGTGAAAAAGTAGAAGAATATGATAATAATGTGGAGTGTGTTAAAAATTGTACAAAGTTTGATGTATATCAAAATACTTGTTGTAATAATCATTTAAAATGCGATCAACGTGTTACTCAACTTTGGAATACTATATCTCAATTATTTTAACATATTTTAATTTACCATGACATTTTATGTATATATTTTTAATACCTGAACAAAAAAAACGATATCGACAATATTCAAATAATTTCCTACACAAAAAAATGTTCATTGAAACGCATGCTGGAAACGTGATTGTGTTAATTGCAATGAAACCAATAATAAATTAATCTTTTGACCTTCTACTTATAACACGTACTGACGATAATGCGTTTTCTGTCTATATAAACCGATTAAAAATTGTAGCTCAGCATCCAGAAGCATACCAACTGTTGTAATGTATAATCACACAGAATTTTTGAAACGCTTAAAGACGTTTTATAAAATTGAAAAAGCTGGACGAAAAAAACATTATCATAGATTTTATCCTAATAGAAATCAAAATCCTCACAATCTGGCAGCCGCTGGATTTGTTTATGAAGGCGATGGCGACACCGTTCGATGTCTGACATGTAGAATCAGATTTATGGAATGGACGGCGGAGGATTGCCCTATAGCATTACATAAGAAAAGAATGCCGCAATGCCAGTTTGTGATAACACAACTTGGATGTGATCATTATCATCTTTAAGGTATTTTTTTTTTTAAATAATTTTTACTATTTTAAAAAAATAGGTGATTATATTAGTTTCACAATATAATTTAATTCGTTACCTGTAAAATAAGTAGGTTCTTCATATGTCGTTTTTACATTTCTCTATTCCAAAAATTTTGTCTTATAAGTCTTTCCTATATCATTTTTTTTTAAATATGTAATTATTAAAATATATAATGTATTCTGTACGTTTTTCTATTACTTTTTTTATCTTTAGTTAATAGGATTCAATTTTTAGTTCTTAAAAGTTTAGTTTATCTTTTGTTCAATTTTTAAAAAAATATGACTTTTTTTTCAAAGGATTCTTGGTGCGTTTAATTAACAAATTATTATTTTTGTTTGTTATAGGTTGGGGAGGACTGACTTCCAACTACTGACAAAAAAAAATAAAAATAAAAAAAAAAAATAAAAATAAAAAAAAATAAAAAATAATATGTTAATATAATCTTAATTATTTTGTTATCATAGTTCAAATAGTTATTTTGTATGTACTTTATAGTTAATGTAATCTCAATTATTTTGTTATCACAAAATTTGTTAGTCATTTTGTATGTACATAGTTATTTTGTATGTACTTGTTAATATAATCTCAATTATTTTGTCGTCATAAAATTTGTAACTGTTCAAATAGTTAGTTTATATGTACTTGTTAATATAATCTCAATTATTTTGTTATCACAAAATTTGTAACTATTCAAATAATCATTTTGTATGTACTTATTAATATAATCTCAATTATTTTGTTATCACAAAATTTGTAACTATTCAAATAATCATTTTGTATGTATTTGTTGATATAATCCGATCATTATATATGTATTTAATGGTATGATAATAAATATTGTGATCTGCTTTGATTTGTTATTATTATTTCGTAGGAATAATTAAAATAAAACCAGTGTTTTGTTAACAATACAATTTATTACACTCTTTACAACAATGAAATATTTCTCAATACAAAAATTCGAGTCATATCAATTTGAAGGTTATAGGTTGTCCATCGACTGTAACGTAAACAAGCGTCGACAATAATACATATCAACTCTATTTTTATAAATTTTATTTACAAACTGAACTTTTATTCTTCTTCATCGATATTACTATCAATTATTGTGTGAAATCGATTGGTCTTTCTTTTGAATTATCAATTGTAATATTAATTCTTTCAATTTGTATAGTACATCATCATTTGCACATTTCAATCCGAATATCGATAGATTATTTTGTTCTGTTCTAACTAATCCGCCCGTAAATTCATTAAAGACATACACAGTGTTATTCTTAAAAAAGTATAAATTGCCATCAGAAAATCTAAATGATGAATCGATTTTAGGCGGTATTCCAGGAAATGTATCGGATATATAACCCCATGATTTAGTAGTGAACATACACTCATTGACTTCTCTATAATAATTATCATCATGAAATATATAAGTTTTACCTGTATAACTGTTAAATACCGCATGCAAATTATTCGGTTGTATGTTAAATAAAGACTGGATATGCTTCGGATAACCATGACTTAATTTAAGACTCATTAAATCAAACATGAATACCAAAGAATCTATAAACATAACTATCTCGCCAGATGGCCGTTGATATACAGCTAAAATTTTTGTGAAATTTCTTGGAAGAAACGTTAACCAATGCTTTATTATAAGCGGTTTGGTGTACATCATCTCTGTCGGATTTAATATCCACAGCCATTTTTCATGTAATATATATAATCGTTTATCGGCAATTAAAAATAAATTAATATTTTTAAAATTACAAAGATCAATTTTATTTGTATCTATAGGACGCTCGTCTTCCGTCTCTGGTATTGAAGAAGATGGTGACATCGGCATGAAAGACGTCATAAAAGTGTTTTGTGTCTTACCATACAAATTTTGAATAGCTAAAATATCATCATCACCTAACTCGATTTTACCGTTGTAATAAGCATACATTACAGAATCTGATACATCTGAATGTGATAAACCTATAGCATGACCGATTTCGTGTATTAAAGTTGCATACAAACTTGATTGGCCAAGAGGAACGACTTTACCAGTCGAATATGACCAATTTTCATCTTCATCAATATGAATTTCTCGTCTTGAATTATTATAATCAGGAAAATATGCGTGCGCTAATGTTCCGCCTTTGCCGTCAAACATTCTCGCACATTGCCATGATTCTTTTTGCATCATATGTTTCAATCGTTTATTAGAAATTAAAATATCTGTATTCACTCTATCATGTTTGAAACGTATACCAGACTTTTCCTCCCATACTGCGAAAGATTGTTTAGTCAATTCTAACACCTCTTGATTCGCTAAATAATAATGCCATGTTACTTCGGGCTTGTTCCATTTGAAACTAGATACTCGATAATCGATAATATCACTGTTACCGCACCTAGTTTTCGACATTAAGTTTATAGTTTCATTATTTAATTCGCCATCAGTAGGCAATTTATAGTATTCTTGAAATATAAGTAACGCGTTAGCAATATCTGATTCATTTACCGCTTGCAACGAAAATTCATCATATGTTTTAAGATAACCATAGTCATATAAATATCGCTTAACTTTATCCATTTCAATCTGTGTTGTATTATCGGCCGAAGAATTTGCTAGTAATATTTGATCGCATTTTGCCCATAATGTTAAAAAAAATATTACAGATTTAAGCGGCGTCATAGTTTCCGATTGTACTGTACAATGACAAATACCAAATAACGTTATTAATAAAAAAAATATATCACGCCATTATCCCTTCTCCTAAACATTTGTTTACAAACAGACGCGCTCCGGCGGCGGTCGCCGAACTCCGAATGTTTACGTTTACGTTTTTCGTGTCCCAGCTTTGCGTTGTTTACGTTTGTCGGAATGTTTATGTTTACGTTTGTTACTGGGTCAGCGTGCCGTCGACGCGGCGGCCAAAGAAAACAACGAGCACGTGGTGATAGCCGCCGCGCCGGCGAGAGAGAAAAAAACGTAAACATAAACAGAGGAGAGAACGTAAACAACGCAAAGCTGGGACACGAAAAACGTAAACATAAACACGAGGAGGTCGATGACCGCGCGGTGGGTGCGGGGTAGGGCGGGGGTGGGGAGGAAGGAAAAAATGTAAACATAAACAGAGGAGAGAACGTAAACAACGCAAAGCTGGGACACGCGGTGGAGAAAAAAACGTAAACATAAACACGAAGAGGTCGATGACCGCGCGGCGGCGGCGGTGGGTGCGGGGCGAGGTGGGGGTGGGGAGGAAGGAAAAATGTAAACATAAACAGAGGAGTGGGGGGCGTGGCGAGAGAGAAAAAATGTAAACAAACCGAAAAAAACGTAAACAAACGAGCGGAGTTGAGTGACCGCGCGGGCGGTATGTAGGTGAAGACGGGGGTGGAGGGAGTGAAAAAATGTAAACATAAACAAACGAGGGGGGCGTGGCTGTCCCAGAACCAACCTTTTATTACTACTGCTAATGTCTTACGAACTGGGTCGGTAGAGTCTCCTTTGGAACTGATGTCTTTCCAGATACCCGGTCAACATAATCTTATACTGTCCGTAGAAACGGACGCTATCAGTAAAGTTTGCAGTGTCGTTTGATTCTTATATTTTACTGTTACCCGCGGTTTCGCACGCGAATATTTGACTTTTAATAAATATTTTAATATAAATTTTATTATCTATGTCTATATAACAATAAAAATTATTGTCAGCTCGTATAACAATTTTGTACTCATTAGTCAAATTCTCTCCAAAGCTGTTTTCAACACTTGTCTATTTTAACTTGTACTAAATTATTAGGTTGATGCAACAGCCTTTGGAGATTTAAAAATACCTGTTTATAAAGTCTTTGGAGATATTTATAAAATACCTGTTAAATTAAAAACGCTAAATTCTTTATTTTAAGTGTTACTGGTTAGAATCATTGTATAACACATTAAACGTTATGTTTTCCTCAACCATTAAGCGAGCAATCTTTGTCTGTATGTCCTTTTTTTCTCGGAAACGGCTCTAACGATTTTCTCGAAATTTGGTACTTAAGCGTATTTGGACACTAAAAATCGATTGGGCTAGGTCTCATTTTCCGCAAAAATTGCCTAAGGCTTAAACCGTAGGGTCTTTTAAGTATACATTTTAATTCATGTAGGTTTAAATATTCGCACAACAATTGCTATTGTTATAACTCTGTCACCCAGCAACAAACATTTTAAAAAAATATTTTTTATTTGAAACTAAAACGTTAATTTTAATTCTGTTCATAAAGAATAGATTTATCGATGTTTATAAATAATATAAAATAGCTGTTGCAATGAATGTAAATAAACAAACTAAGAGTTGAGACATACAATCCCAGTATCGATGTTTATAAATAAATATAAATAGCTGTTGTTATGAATGTAAATAAACAAACTAAGAGTTGAGACATAATCTAATCTATGTATGTCCTTTTTTTCTCGGAAACGGGTCTAACGATACCGTAGGGTCTTTATAGGTCTTTAACCTGCGGCCTAAACGGCGCAGTATCGATGTTTATAAATAATATAAACAGATGTTACTATGACTGTAAATAAACAAACTAAGAGTTGAGACATACAATTGTGGGTTTCTGCGCAACGATTTTTGTACAATCTATCTGATATACATAATCTAAACTATTAAGTGTTCTCTATACGCTGTTGTGTTTTTTGCATTCTCTGAGGTATATACATAATCTAAACTATTAAGTGTTCTCTATACGCTGTTGTGTTTTTTGCATTCTCTGAGGTATATACATAATCTAAACTATTAAGTGTTCTCTATACGTTGTTGTAAATAATGCTTTTACGAAACTTGGACGTCTCTGAATTATGTAATAACATTATTAAAGCCAAGATTATCACGAGTGAATACTCAGGCCGAGAAGTTCATATTCCAAGGATTACAATAGATTCCAGCAAAAGTCAGCTTGGGTGCACTATGCAAAGGCATCAATTTCCCGTCAGAGCAGCTTTTGCTATTACTATTCACAAGGCTCAAGGTCAAACATTTGAAGTGGTGGGAATTCACTTATCAATTCCTGTCTTTATGCACGGCATGTTGTATGTAGCATTTTCCAGAGTCAAAAGGCGAAGTGGCTTACAGAAAATCCTCGCCATACAAGAATCGTTGTATGGAAAGAAGTATTAAATAATTGTGATTCCAATAACAGAAACTGTCGATAAACGCAAACGGTGTAGTATCGATATGTTTATATATGAAAATAAATATCAAAAAATAAATAAATAATAAAAACTAATAAATAATGTTTTTTTAAATCTGTATATTTATAAATAAATGTGAAAACCGAGCAAAGCTCGGTCACCCTGATATTAACACATTAAACGTTATGTTTTCCTCAACCATGCCTTTTATTTATTTCAGCAGTAAAATAAAAACCAAAAACCGTTGTCACCTAACCTCACAAATGAAAACAACACGTATTTTCGCTTTGCATTAAGTAATACGACAATTTACAATTAGTACACTTCTTCTTTTCCACATCGTAATATATTGATACAATCGCATATTATATAAAATATATTGCAGGAATGGATAACTGTACAGTTCCGATGCCGCTAAATAGCTTTTGTTTATTTATTTGTTACTATGGTGATTAATTCTTGTCTCCATGTTGTTGTTGACATCTTTAGTAGTATTATTTAATATTTTTCATTACTTATTCATTGCATCATCAGAAATACGTATAAACATAAATTTTATAATCGTTTAAGAAAATTACAAAATATATAGACTTATCTGTAGACAAAATTACAAAATATATCGATATATTCGCGTATTAAAAATATTAAAAACTGAAGAAACGGGTAAAGGTACAGTTCTGATGCCGCTAAATATCATTTGTTTATTTTTTTGTCACTATGGTAATTAATTCTGGTCTCCATGGTGATGTTGACATCTTTATACGTGTCAACGAAAAGGCATAATTAAAAGGACCTAAATCGTGTGAACGGGGCAAAAGAGCCAATTCCAAGTTGGACAGTATTTTGCGCGTTGAGCAAAGGTATTCAAAGATTACCTGTGCAAAATTTGGTGGCAATCGGTGTAACGGTGTGGATTTGTGTTCAGTACCCATAAATGCTCAAACTTTGAGTTTTATATGTATATATAGATAGGGTAAAAAGTGATACGTGTAATAATAAAATAGATTATTATTATTAATGAATGTTGTAAAGTACTGTTTTCTGTCCAAGTTTTGTTAAGTCCTGATTTGGAAGTAAGCCTAAATTCCTAGCTTAAACTTTGGCTGACAAGCTGATATTTTCATTCGCGAACTCGTTCGGCATCGCAGAACTTAAAACTGCATGGAACATCCTTAAATCTCTGTCCACGAATACAACCAGCATCTTCTTCAGCACTACAGCAGAATGTCAGCCCTGGCTTTCAACACCAATCTTCTCCAAAGTCTCTTGTCCATTCCCATCTCATTGTAACACCTCACACCCATTCTTCTGCGCCCTTCTAGCACATCATCCAACCATCTTATCCCAGGTCAGCACCTCTTTCTGGTTTTATAGACTTCCCCCCTCAAGATTTTCTTTGGCATACGCTGATCATACATCCGCTCTAGGTGACCTAACCTTTGTATTCGTTGAGCCTTTATGAATCTTACAATGTCCTCATGATTCAATAGCTATATCTATCTCTGGTTGTTTCTTATTTTCTATTCGTTATCTTCTTTAACCGGACCACAAACACGTCTTACAATTTTTTTGTAACCTTATTAATGCTACTGGTTCCTTTTTTGTCAATGTCCACCTCTCACCTCTATAAGTAACAAGTGGACTGATAAATATTTTATATATTTTTACTTTTGTATTGCGACTAATGAGTTTGCTTCTCAATAGTATCCTCTCTCTCTCTCTCTCTCTCTCTCTCTCTCTCTCTCTCTCTCTCTCTCTCTCTCTCTCTCTCTCTCTCTCTCTCTCTCTCTCTCTCTCTCTCTCTCTCTATCAATCTCTCTCTTTCTTTATGAGTATGACCAGTAGTCTAATATTAGCATAATATTCTCTACTTCCTATTTGTATCCTATAATGTATTGTCGTGTTTATGGACACTTTATTATCTATCATGTTACCCAGGTGTCTAAACTTAATAACTGTATCACAAGAATTATCGTCTGTGCATAAATTATATAGATTTCTTCTCCTTTCTGATACAGAAGTCAGCATGTAGTATTTAGTTTTAATGATATTTCTTTTGAGTCCCTTTCCAGCGGGTTTCTAATTCAGCTCCGTGTACACCTCAACTAGCCGTCGCCTTGATCTGGCTCAGCGTAAGCTCTAGCTCGACTCGTCAGCGTAAGCACATATTTTCCTTGTCTTATTTAACTGAATCAGCATCGCAGAACTAAAACTGAACGGTACATCCTTAAAACTTCGTTCGCGAACTCAATCAGCATCGCAAAACTTTAAACTGCGCTGCACACCCTTACATGTTTCTATTCCAAAACTTAGCCAATTAGTAAGCTGAAAGACGAAAAACAGGACCTGGTTACAGATAATATTTGATCGTTCAACACCAGATTCATGGTGTAACACAGTTATGCGTACTCTCAGACAAGAAGAATGACAGGCAGAAACGTGTGGGAAAAGAGGTAGGGGAAAAAGAGGGAAAGAGAGAGAGAGACAGACAGACAATGTATAAGCTCAACTGCATTTAACACAAAGCGTCCACAATATCGTATTTAATAATGTGTTAGTCGCCTCTATATATACTTGTTAATCCGTCCGGTTGAACTGAATGTAATTTAATGCTGTGCGCGAGTATGTGTGTGTGTGTGTGTGTGTTTGTGTGTAAAATAAATTTAATCTCTACTGTTATTAATAACTGTGGAGACAATAAAAGTTGGAAAACCGCTCGTTGTCGGCAAAAAAAGCCTGTTTTGTCCAGTCAACGAAGGAAAATAGAGGAAATAATTCGTGTAGTCGCAGATTTTTGTACAGTGGTAGGGGGTGTGCCGTGAACAACATACTAAAATTCCTGACCGGCGTGGTCGAGCGGGGTGGTGGCGGAGCGTTTAAAGGTCATTTTTTCACGTTTGTCTTGAATAACTCGAAAACCACGGCCTCTAGCGAAAAAAAAGTGTTCATGTACAAAATTAAACTACATGACATTTTCTACAAAAAAGGTCCTATTCATTTTTTCTCTATGATGAATAGTTTGCGAGATGCAGGTGATGGAATAACCACGGATTATTAAAAATAGTGTTTTAATGGTATAAAATTAATGTTTAATGTTAAATGAACTTAGAACTAACAGAAAAACTACATTACTTATCAAAAACAAACATATTATCTTGAATGTGTACATTTCAAAAATCAACAATTGAATCATCATCGTCATCATCATCTTGCAGATCGAGTAACGGTGCACCATTCGTACACGTACCATGGCACGTGCCGCACACCATGGAGCATGGAATGCCGGCTTTTCGGCATCCACATCGTCCCCCACACCCAGTAGAACATGGGCAAAAGATGTTGTTCAGTATCGCTTCAGGTGCTACTGGGTCTTTGGTTGTTACTGGGGTGAGCGATCCATCCTCCCCTCGGTTCCATCCCCACTCGGTCGGGGGTAGGGGGTTGTCGAGCCATTGCTGTATCTGTAAGTAAGTAACCAAACCGCTGTCAGTAACAAGAAATAGTGTTGTAAAAAGCATTATATAAAAACAGTAAGTTAATAAAATTAATATACCTGTAAATAAACTCTAAAACAGTGTTGGTGCGCAGCTCCTCTGGTTGGTGGCAGTGAGGCGAGGTCTGGTTTTGGCTTCGTTGATGCGTTTAGGAATGGAGCATACCGGAGTTTATTCAGATCTTGCTGATCTGCAGTCGCTTGGTACATTTCTAAAAGCATCTTCTCACCAGCCTGTGCAACCTTGTCTGCTGGTGTCGAGGGGGTAGTGAAGATGTCGGATATTGTCTTCATTTGCCTGGGAATCTTGCTGAACAGCTTAACCATTCCTCCTTTGCTTTTGTTGTAAATGGCGGAGGTGGTGTCACACCCGCTAAAGGCATGGAGAAGGAGGATGGTTTCAGCAAAAGGAAGTTGTTGGAGTTTGTTTGTTGAAAACAATTTTGATTCCACCTTGCCCCTGCCAGGCTTCATGAAGTATACGTTGCTCCCTGGTCATGCAAAAGCAATGAGTAAAACAATCAAGTCGACATCTTCCCCTATTATTATGACAGTTGGGTGTAGGGCAGCTTTCTCTAACCCACATCTCACTATAGTGCCATCAGCATCTCCTGTAGCAACTACTGTTTCTATTCCCCTTGCTGTCATTTTGTCACTGAGGAGTTGTATAAGCCTGGTTTTGTTATTTTCGTTTGCGAGAAAATGCTCCTGTTGAACAGTGACATTCATGCTTTCATTAAAATTAATGTGAACTGAAGTTTTTGTGAGGCCCCTTCTCTTCTGCTCTGCTCGTTGTGTGCTGTTGACGTCACCATAACCATCGAAAACCACAGTACAGTTTTGACCGTAATGTTTGAGTACATAGGCTATGTATTGCTCGCAAAGTACAGAAATCTTGGTACCCACATTCCATTTCACAGGTGAAGGAGGAAGAAAAAATGACCTTTAAACGCTTCCCCCCCCCCACGCTCACCCATCACAGATCAGGAATTTTAGTATGTTGTTCAAGGCACTCCGCCCTACCACTGTACAAAAATTTTCGACTACACGAATTATTTCCCCTATTCGACCTTTTTTGGCCTTCGTTGGCTGGACTAGTTATTGAAAGGTGAGCAACGCTTTTCACTGAACCAGTCGATGAAACGAATCGGATTAGTTTTCCGATTTTAAAAAATATCGCAGTATGGACTATCGCGTGACACAAAAAATATATAATATCGTTCTGTGCATCATAACTAACAGTATATGAAAGTTTGCCTGTGTCGGTATGGAAAATGTTACAGTTTAGCGGTGACGTGAGACGTCGCTCGGCCCCCTTTGAAGGTACGGTACTACTGCCAACGTTTCGCACCTGCCTTGTGCAGTTACTTCTTCTTCATCTGCGTAATAAAAGGCTAAACATATGCAGATTAGTGGAATTTACGCAGATTCTTGACCGCCTCGCTCTTGGCCGGCTTCGAAACGATCTTTACATCGGCGATTTATACAACGAACCTGATTATCGTCCAAATGGGAAGAGAAGTGCGCGAAGACCCAGGGTTCGATGAATTGCATTGAGGCTGGACCAAGTTATTATACTTGTACCAAAGAGTATTTAGTACAATACTAAAGTGTTGTACCAGGAGAGATCTTATCAGAAAATGGTCACATTAATAGTCTCTGTCTTCGTCTTCTAGCGCGTGCGTAATTGTTTTTTAAGGCGGAAAAAGCGCGAATTAGTTACCAAATGCCGAGTAATTGGCATTACTAGGAAACCACATAATTAATTAATTTACAAATATAGTAATTCCTTTTATTTCTACAATTATTTTTAAGCCTTGCTGTAAACACACGCAACGTGCACAGAAATGATCCTACGTTAAGTCGTTGTCATCGTCATCTTTACGACTTAGGCTAGTAGCATGTTCCAGTCTCAATGAAAGTCGTCCAACCATCGCTTACGGGATCTTCCTACACTCCTCTTCCCCCTTGGATGACAGCCAAGGGCTCTTATTGAAAATCTAGTTGGGTCCATTCTCTCTACGTGTAACCGCCACTCTGTTTTGTACCGGGAGATTTTCTTATTTATGCTTTCAGCCTATGCCACCTATGCCTTCATATTCTAATATGATAATTTCTGATAAGATCTCTCCTACAACAACCCTTTACAGCGCTCAAGAACGTCATTTCTACTCCTTGTATTCTAGATATGTCTTTGGTCTTTCTAATCCAAGTCTCACTACTCAACGAGATATGGCCATTACATTATAATATTTCAATTGCGTCTCTTTCCTTGTTCTCTTCTTTAGATGTGTAAAGGCACAGCCATAAAGCGACTGGAAGAGACTAATTTTTCTTTCAACCTCCTTATCATCTTGGTATGTGATGCTACACCCTAGATACTTGAAATCTGGCACCTGTTCTATTGGCGAGTCCCGTATGACAATTTTTGTTTTAATATGATTTGCCCCAGAAAAAGCCATAACTGTTGATTTGGATAAGGGAATGGGTTGATTTTAACCTGCCAAAATGTCTGTAAGATAAAACAACGACGTTTGGAGGTCATTTTCATCCTCTTTGATGGTCACAAGATTGTCTGCATACATTAAAATATTTAAGTAAAATCCTTTCCCCAAGTATAATTGTTTGCAGTCTTCATAACAACTTTGTCGAATTTTGTTGCTTCTCAGGGAAAATTGTACATAGCAGAGAAGCAACAAAATTCGAGAAAGTTATAATTGTTTGGGGGCGTCTAATTTCCATTCGCTTATGGCATCATCTATATAGGTATTAAATGATATAGGAAAAAGGCTGCAATTCTGCCGAACGCCTTGGGTTATTACAATGGGCTCTGACAATCTGTTAGTTCTTATCCGTATCTCCGTTTCATTATATAAACTTTTCATTACCTTTATTAAATGAATAGGGTATCCTCTTCTCGGCATTATCATCCATAATGTTAAGTGATTATTGTCCATACGTAATCCCCAAAGTTAAGTGATTATTGAAAATCCGCTAAAATTTTTAATAACTACGGGGGATGGTGATTGATCCCCCTGATCCCCCCGTAGATACGCCACTGACAAAAACTAAATACTACACAACGTAAAACATATATGAGCACTTCTAGTTTTGCCAAACAGAAAAGGGAAGGAAAACTCCGTCGTATGTGTGTGTGTTCTGTCGTCGAGTAAGTTTGTCTTACTTCAGCAAACTTGTAACAAAGTTAAAGTATATAATTTGATTCGTTTTGCCGTAAACAGTGGAACTTTCCTTAACACAAAGTTGGCACCAATGGCAACTTCGCTCGTCAGTATAAACTCAGGGCTCTGTCCTGAGACGCTGTATTGTTATATATCCACGAATATTTGCTTCTTCTGTTATTGTGTGTTGTTTATTGTGCCATAAATTTGAAAATAATATCCCTCAACCCTCGCCGTCAAGTTAGTAGTAGCATATACGGGCTGTTCTCGTGGGCTTTATATATATTGTTAAACACTCTGTGTGCGGTGCGGGGAAAGAATTATTACGCAGCCCTTTTGGAGCGTTTCTCATTGTCGAAAGTTAACTATAAAACGCTCAAGACATGGCTATACCAGTAAGTTACGTTTTTAATGCATAACAAAATAGCCTTTTCTTTAACCAAATATTTTGATATATTTTATCGGTTTTTGAAAAGTCTTCTTCTTCTTCTTCTTCTTCTTCTTCTTCTTCTTCTTCTTCTTCTTCTTCTTCTTCTTCTTCTTCTTCTTCTGCTTCTGCTTCTGCTTCTGCTTCTGCTTCTCCTCCTCCTCCTCCTCCTCCTCCTCCTTCTCATCCTCCTTCTTCTTCTTCTTCTTCTTCTTCTTCTTCTTCTTCTTCTTCTTCTTCTTCTTCTCCTCTTCAAGAATTAGGTTATATAAACCTGTTCCGGCACCCATCTCATCCTCGGACGACCCACGTCTCTTCTACCAATGGCTTTATAGTCCACAGTGCCGATTTTAGCTATCGATCCTCTGTCATTCTTTACAGACGATCCCACCATTGTCTTCTGCAAATTGCAATAATTCCACTTATGTCCTTTACTTCGAGTTCTGATCTGATATCCTCATTCCGTATTCTATCTTGCAATGTATAACTTAAAGTATTTCGAAGTAACTGCATTTCAGCACTTAGAATCTTGCCGCATTCCTTTTTTGTCAGTGACCCACTCCTCACGCGTATACGTCAATGTGGTTATTGCAATTGTCTTATAAAATTTAATCCTTGTGCTGTGTCTTGATTTATTTCTAAGATTTCTATGAATCGTACCACAAATATTCATAAATTTATTTATCTTCTCTTTTATATCATATTCAGATTCATAGCTTACTGCACAGCCGAGATATTTGAAACGGCTCACTTGTTCTAAAGTGCTGTTGTTTATAACTATCTTAGTCCTCACTGGATATTCACCTTTAAAGGCCATGGTTTTGGTCTTTCTTACTGAAACTGTCAGTGAGTACTCTCTTGCAACTTTTTGTAATTGAAACATAGCTGTTTGTAAATCATCCTCTTTTTCTTGAATAAGAACTATGTCATCCGCATTAGTAGGGAACCCATACAACTTGATTTGTTAAGATGTGTTCCCAAAGACATTTTGGATTGCCATGCTCTCAACATGTCGTCAATTACAATGAACAATGTTTAGTCATTTTATCCTACACATTGACCCCTACGATTGTACTGAATTTAATCTCGTGACGAACGTGTGCATGCAAATGCGCGCGCGCGCGCGCGCGAGAGAGAGAGAGAGAGAGATAAAGTGTGTGTGTGTGTGTGCGCGCGCGTATGCGAGTCTGTGTGTATAAAATGAATTTAATCGCCACTGATATTTAGTACCTCTATAAACGATAAAAGTTGTGAAATCCCTTGCTCGCGGTGAAAGCCAGTTGATGAGAGGTTGATGCGAGTTGATGAAATGAAAAACGGATTAGTTTTTATTTTTAAATATCAAAAGACGGATGATAAAAAACTGAAATATCGTTCCATGCAGTAAATGAACGTTTGGACGTATTGATATGGAAAATGTTGCAGTTTGGTTGTGACGAGAAAGATTACCTTTGCCTATAATACCAATGTTAATACCTTTGCATAAAGCCTTGTATTATCTCTCTCTCTCTCTCTCTCTCTCTCTCTCTCTCTCTCTCTCTCTCTCTCTCTCTCTCTCTCTCTGTCCTCCTCATCCTTCTTCTTTTCTTTAAGTAAGGTGCTACATGTTTGCATGTTTACATCAGATTACAGCGTCCAGTTTTCGCTGGTCGGTCTCGAAATTTTCCAGTCGATAGCTTGTCTTTAAAGGGATATGTTTTTACCTTTGTATCCTTATGCTTCCTTTGGCCCACTAATTTACTGGTTAAACGCTGTGTTGGCGTCTCAACCTTCCTCACAATTTTATAGAACATCTTTTTTTCTTTATTTCCAGGTCGTCTTTAAAAAAAAAAAGTACCCTAAAAATATTGCTACGACAATTATGTAACGCTTTCAAAAAGTTGAGAGCGTCGTTGTACACAATTCTCGGCTAGTCGAGCAGATGGAACGTCTCGGTCAAGGCCGTGCAGCCAAGTAGCCTCCAGACTGTTCAAGCACTTGTAACTACGAAAATTATGCTGTCACGCCGCCAAAAGAATGAAAAATTATTCTGGAACTTCTGCGGGTCATACATAAGCAACAGAAGCCAGTTTAGTTAGTTACGCTTGGCAATATTGTGGAGTGCGGATCAAGGGATTGTTGCGGATTAGTGGAAAGTGATTATTGTGTTATAATTAGTGCGTAACTCTCTAATAGTTGACAATTGTTATTGCGTGTGGACAATGTAACTTTAATTATTGTACGAAAACACCTTGTCGATTTCAAATTGTTATTCGTAACAAATTAAAGTTGTGACTAATTCGTA
Source organism: Magicicada septendecula (assembly GCA_034769895.1). Lineage (NCBI taxonomy): Eukaryota > Metazoa > Arthropoda > Insecta > Hemiptera > Cicadidae > Magicicada > Magicicada septendecula. The sequence goes on along the minus strand of CM068368.1, from coordinate 3,047,285 downwards.
ATTAGTGACTTCGTTTGTGTGTGTGTATTTTGTTTCCACTATAACACTGATAACGATCCGTGAGACCTTCGTAACAGTATTAACATTGGTGAGTGAACACACGCCTGAAGCCCTCCCCAAACGTCTCTATGAGTCTGAGAATTGGACATTAACGAAATCCTAGACCAGACGCATTCAAGCGGCCGAAATGAGATTGCTCAGGCACTTCGCAGGATACATACTGCTCAAGATCGAAAAAGAAATGTCGATGTACGGCAGGAACTGGATGTTATGAGTAGAGACCGGATTATATGCGAATGCATATTTGCATATGCATTTGCATATTTTGGCTATTTTTACAGGTTTTAGCATATTTTACTGAAAACCTGCTGATGGGGCATATTTGCGCTTTTTTTACAGATCTTAATAGTTGTAGCCGACCTAAACAATGAAACGCATGGCCCGTATGAGCGAGCCCTCTACCGCTCTTAGCAGCCGCGCGTCTTTTGTCTATACAATTAAACACAGTGACAGAACCGCGTAAGACAAGGACGGGCGACATGCCTACCGCACTACTCCGACACGACAGTCAAAACAAAATGCGCGCGTTGTTGTTGATTATAACTTGCTAGGCTCTGCACATTTTACGTTAGTTTCGAGATTAACTGGCTAGGCTATGCACGTTTTATGTTAGTTCGATCGTCTTTCTTATATTTGTGCCAATTTTAAAGTGTACGATGCCTCCGGTGAAAAAAATTGTCTCAACGTGGATAGTAGACTATCCTGGAATATTTACTTATGACGGAAACATTTGTTGTCAAGTTTGAGAGAAAAGTGTTTCGTGCGCGAAAAAATTTCAAATAGACCAGCATGTTAACACAAGTCATCATATCGCAGCGTTGAACAACAAAGGTCCGCGACAACAACTTTTAACACAGGCAAAGTACCAGTGTCTCTACTTCTAAAGACAAACAAAAAAATGAGTTTTGCATGGATTTATGTGAAGCATTCCTTGCAATTAACATTCCGGTTTACAAACTTTCAAATCCTACCTTCAGACGTTTTCTAGGAAAATATTGTTTGAATCAAAATGTACCAGATGAATCAACATTACGTAAAAATTACATATCAACAATTTACCTACATGTCTTGGACGAAATACGGAATGACCTTAATGATAGCATTATTGGATTTCAGCTGACGGATTGAACTACAGACAGTTGTGGCCGTTATATTGCGAATCTGATCATCGGGAAATTGGAACTTGAGCCTTCTTCTTATTTGGTAGGCTGCAAAGAACTTGAAAAGACAAATCATTCCACCTTCGCCAGATTTGTGAATGAGGGTATTAAAAAAATATTTCCTGATCCTTCTGTAGATGAAAGAGTGTACATATTTCTCTCAGATGCTGCACCCTATATGATTAAGGCAGCCAAAGCCCTCCAGGTATTTTATCCTAATTTGATTCACGTCACCTGCTTTGCTCACGGAGTCCATCGACTCACCGAAGAAGTACGATGCACGTTTGGAAAAGTAAATAAATTGATTTCGTCAACAAAGAAAGTATTCCTCAAGTCACCTGTTCGCATTACGGCCTATAAAGAAAAACTTCCTACTGTGCCTTTACCACCTGAAGCAGTGGTAACTCGATGGGGAACGTGGCTTGAAGCTGTACTGTTCTACAATCAACATTTCGATGCCATTAAAGGTATAGTAAATGACTTCGACAGCGCAGATTGTATGATAGTTCGTCAGTGCAAGGAAGCATTTGAAGACTCTTCTATTAAAAAGAGCATTGCTATGATTAGCACCCATTTTTCCCACATACCGGAGAGTATTAAAAAGCTTGAATCTCATGGTTTGACGTTTAATGAATCCATTCAGTTGATGAGCAAAATCCGTCAATTGAACTCCGAATTGCCAGAGATATTCCCGCATAAACTTAAAGAAAAGTTTGAAAACATTTTACACAACAACCTCGGCTTCGAACCTTTATGTCAAATAAATAGTTTTGTTAATGGCATGGGTGAACTTTTACCTGAGACAATATGCGCTAATGTAGCACCTAAGTTCAAGTACTGCCCGGTAACCTCGGTGGACGTGGATCGTTCATTTTCAAATTATAAAAATATTTTGACTGATAGAAGGCACAACCTTACAACAGAAAATTTAGAAAAATACCTGATTGTGAACATTTATAAAAACAAAGATTGTTAAAAACAAAGACTGTTGAAAATTTAGAGAAATACATGATTGTAAACATTTATAAACACAAAGATTGTTAAAAAATAAAGATTGTTGAGGTAATATTTTTGCATATTTTCACACTTTACTTGCATATTTTAAGCATTTTTCATGCATATTTGCATGTATATTTCAGCCTTTTTATGTTGCATATAATCCGGTCTCTAGTTATGAGTATACTCGATAGGATTCCCCGTGTCTTCTAAAATGGTTGGAACATCTTAACCGAACGGATGACGGCCACATCCCCAAACAACTGTGGAATTAATTATAAACAAAAGGGATGGCCTCCCCGAAGATCATTTGCTGATCTGAGTCATCATCATTTGTTTTAAAAAAATGTCTTCATGGTAGTACACAGAATGTAAACGATTCGCTGAACCATTTTGATTTGGAATAGTTTGCCAAAAAATATATTTTTCGTACTGGATATTTTGGTTTTGGGTCTACATGATGCTATGTTGACCTTCAGCGAAGGTAATATAAGTTAGTGTCAAGTCTTACAAAATTAGGGATCAAAACAGGATCACATACGGTGAAGACAATGAAAAAATAACTTGCAAAGAATCCTTTGAGGCAGAGATAGCAGTAGATGAATTGATGGAAATGGTTAGACAGTCAATTAGAAATGTGAAGAGAATACTAGAGGACGAAGCGGACATAAATGAAGACCACTAGCATGGCACTGGACTATTTTAAATAAAGGAAAACAATAAAAATCTGTTTTAAAACTTTAATTGTGTTTTTCTGAAAATCAATTTTTTTATATATACAGGGTCCGCCAGTGAAGCGGGAAAATTAAAAGTACCCAATTTCATCATGAAACATTTATTATCAGAATTTTTTTTACAGATTTGAGTTGAGTAAAGTATGCCATTATTTTACTTTTCAAAAATAACGCCGCTCAAGTGAGAGCCATTTCTGTGTAAACATTCTTCTAATCTTGACCGAAAATTTTCCATCACTCGACGAAGCAGATCAGGTTGAATCCGTGCAATTCCTTGTCTGATATTCGTTTTTAATTCCGGTATGGTGTGCGGTCTATCAATGTACACCCTGCTCTTCAGAAATCCCCAAAGAAAAAAGTCGCATGCGGACAAATCTGGGGATCTTGCAGGCCACGAGATGTCGCCATATCTGGATATGAGTCCGTCCGGGAAGACTTCTCTTAAAGCAGCCATGGACACACGAGCAGTATGACTTGTGGCCCCCATCTTGCTCGAATAAATTAATTTCCGGAAACCTAGGGAGCTGTTGCATCAAAAATGTTCTGACCATGTGTGTGTAGCGGCTGCATTGACAGTTGTGGTGTTTCCTCTATCGTCTTGGAAAAAATATGGCCCAATAATGCCAGATGATGAAACTGCTTACCACACCGGCCAACTCCAGGTATTCTATGACCTCAGCCAGGTAAACTGGAGCTCCGGCTCCTACGCGCGCCGAATAGTTACCCTTGCGAAGCAGCCTGTGTATTCTTCCCACGAGGAACTGCAGCCCGGCACGAGCGACGTAATTGCCTTTAATACCAACCGACCACGGCCTAACAGGCCGAGTTTAATTTGGTGGTTTAAGGTTAGTGTAACCGTTAACTTGGAATTAATGCTAAGACTGGTGTGCGCCGTTATTAGTGGTCGGAGAGAACAACCCTAATTGCGCTGCCATAATTAGACCGCATTGCGTGATACACAGTGTAAAATGGAGAAATTATATTTTACAATTTACCACAGAATAAAGACAGCAAAATCACAAAAAGCGGCCGGCGCAATATAAAAGAAGCTAATATTTGTTAACGACTTTCAAAACTACACGATACGATGTCTCAAAAGAAACTGGACAATGCCATTTGATATTATGTAATGCGTCGGAAGGGACAACTTCGCGAGGGAGCATTGTCCTCTCGCTTGATTTATGGCGCAAACCCAAAAGGAACTTCAGCACAAACTTTGCTCAACTAACGGAAAGAAAACTTGATAATATCTTTACTACTTTGTAGTGATATCGCGAAAACGTTTCAGTAAGCTTTAAGTTTCACAAGTATAATAAATTTCTTCGTGATTAACATAATTGTCTGTTGAGTGGTTTGTAACACAATCATCACTGTCGTCATCTTCACTATTGGACTTAGGAAACACATATTTGCTCTGACTTTATTTTTCAACTTTTGTCTAAAACGTGCACGGTGCTGCCTGTTCCGCCTTCAAAAATCCTCCAGCCATCTCTCCCTGAGCTTACCCAGCTGCATTTCCTGGCTTGTTTGGCCACTCTGTAATCTGACATTCTTTCTAAGTGTTCTTTCCACCGTTGTTTGTCATATTTTATTGTAAATTAAAAACTTGTAACCGTATACCGTATATGGCCTCATTCCTTATACGGTCAAGGAATTTCACTTCAGCGAAATATTCATGTGAATGCATTGCTTTATGCAGATGACAAGGTAATAATACAGAAAACAGAAGACCAGTTACAGCGGGCGATATTTACGTTCAATAGCATCATATATGACTATGGGCTACAGATCTCTACTACAAAGTCTAAACAGATGGCATTTCAGGGCAGATCCTATAGGACTAAGATAGTCTTGCACAATCAGATTTTGGATCACCTTAATCATTTTAATTACCTCGGTTGTAATGTCTGATATGGACCTGATATTGGTTGGGATAGTAAGCTAACCAAATTTAGACGCATCTGTAGAACGATTCATAGGTACCTGAAAAATAAAACACGGAACAATACCCGAATTAAATTTTATAAAACTGTGGCTGCCCCCACATTCCTGTATGCTAGTGACACATGGACTCTTGGTAAAAGGGACGTGCAGAGAATTTCACCAGCTGAAATAAAATTTCTAATGAAATTTCTAAGACGGACGCAAGGTTGTTCTGTCCTGGATCGGAGAAGGAACGAAGATATTAGTCCCGATTTAAATATTGTACCATTGCACTAGAAGGTTGAATACCACAGAAGGTGATGGTGTGAACACTTGAATCGCATGCCTGATATCCGTCTACCTGTGGTTGTCCTGGGTTATCACCCTACTGGGAAGAGAGATGTCGGTAGACCGAGGAGGATATGGGTTCCGGAACAGGTCTCAGCATGATGGTGATGATGAGTTTAGCTTATTTCATTCTGCTTTGAATAGTGATAATCAAGATTCTTTTCGTCTTTTCTTTTGTCAGAGTTGCTTGGCCGGAATAAAAGACTGCCTGGTTGGGAATACTGTTAGCCGGGCTGTTAGGCCGTGGCCTAGAGTCTACGTGTGACAGACGTTTGGCCTCACCATCAGTGTCGGTAGCATTCGGCGCGGTGTTTCGCCAATTCACCCCAGTAATTGGGAACAGAGAATAGGCCTTGTACTTCGTTTACACATAACCTAACGAAGTACATGTGTCTACCTCATCACTGGGGTGAATTGGCGAAACACCGCGCCGAATGTTACCGACACTGATGGTGACCTCCGATTGTGAGGCCGAAACGTCTGTCACACATAGGCTCTAGGCCACGGCCTAACAGCCCGGACAATAATGTTTCCTACTATGTGGATGCCGGCTGTGAAAGCCTTAGGAACTCTAAAACGTGCCTGTGCTAGAGACGACTCAACCTTAAAACAAAAGTACATAAAGACGCAGCGTCCGACTGCAATAATGTCCAACTGTAGCGTCACTCCCCTGCCCCGTTCACAATCCACAACGAATCCTTACAACGAAATAATAAATTAAAATAATTTAATTCCACAAAACCTAACTTCGCAACACAAAACCCATATAACGTGTCCCACGCCGATCCCTTGACGCCATTGCAACGCTTCCCGCCACCTTTAGCGTCACACGCTGCTCGTCCCTGGTCGCCTTAGACTTGTAGACACTAAAACACCCCCCCACCCTCCCTCCGTCACCAAGAGGCTGCCACACACATCAGCAACACAGTCACAATCTCCTTACTTTCTTGTGCCTCCACCTACTCAACCACCGGTCTGCACTGCGTGCGATTCCAATTCTCCTTCCTATATAGCTGAAGGGGGCTTGCCTTAGAACAGCCGGCGTCTGGTCCTCACCGACAAGCCTCGAACATTTCAAAAAAAAAACTGCAACTACATAATGACACTTTATAAAATAGAATATTTTTAACAAATGTGTAAAGTTAAATTCATAAATTGTTATCTGTTTAAAAAAACAAAAGTTGTCAATGTTGTAAAACTTCTTTTTCTGATTACCGAATTTTCGAAATAAATCATTGCTGAGGACCAAGAAAAATGGGCAACATGAAGTTGAAAACTTTCGTACAAAATTTTACAAAAGAAGAAAATATTTCAAATTTTTCACTTGTTCATCGTCACCATATCGTCGCCCACTATTAGGGATGTGTGCCAGGTAAGGGTCGCTCGGACCTCTCACTGTTGCTAGATGTCTCGCGGTGTGTCGTTCTGCAAAAAAAAAAAATGAAAAATAAAAAGAGCGAGAAGTTCCAAAAGGATTTAGAAAAAATAATATAAATGCAGAAGAAGCAATTGAAAGAGAAGTTTTCGGGTAAAAGTGTTAAAAATGGAAGGAGTCCAGGGTAGGAGACAGAAAAACGTAGGTTCAAAGTGGACTGAAGACAGGAAGAAGATATATAGTGAAAAGATGAAATAATATTGGAGAAAAAGAAAAGAACTAGGAATAAAGAATTGAAATTGGCATGTGGTCCTGAGATGCTCGATACAAATAGAAAAAAATAAGCGAGAGAATGGAGAAAATCGTTTGAGGAAAATCGCATCAGCCAGGGAGTTAGATTAGGCTATACCAGAGATAACCTGTCAATAGATTACCTAGCGTTTCCAGACGATCTAAAAATCCTGTCAGATTCGGTAGAAACAGCCATTAGACATGTGAAATTGCTGATACAACAAGCCGAAAGAGTGGGTTTACAAATTTCTTTTGGAAAAACCAAGTTCATGACAAACATCAAGACAATATCCAAGAAAATAAAATCTCGATACGGGCAAATCTATGGAACTGACAAATTCAAGTATCTTGGTGAAGTTATTGAACACAATTTCTCAGAGAAAGAAGCCATTAAAGCACGATTTAGTAAGATAAAAGTTACTTACCATTTACTCAGTGACACATATAACAAAAAAATCAATATCCATTAATGACAAACTTAGGCATTATTCAACAGTAATTCGCCCGGAAGCACTTTATGCAGCTGAGTGTCTGACTCTGAACAAGAAAATGGTGATGGAAGAACTGGAAGTCACGGAAAAGAAATTATTAAGAAAAATGTTGGGATCAATAAGAGATGGAGAACAGTACAGGAGACGCCACAATAATGAGCTGTACACACGTGTTGAGAAAATCACAGACGCAATTAGAAAAAGAATTATTTTCTACGGACATGTTCAAAGAATGAATCCTGACAGACTAACAGGGAAGCTTTTAACCTGTATTTCAAAAAGCTCAAAATGTCCAATACGTGGTTCAAAAAACAGAAAAAGACATTGAACTCCAGATTACTCAAGAAGACATTGAAGAATCCTTGCTACTCAAAAAGAAATCAAAAAAAGACAAAAGTTTTCAGGAAAACCCCAATAAGAGGACAGTTGCCATCTGGACTGACGAAAGGAGGAACAGACATTGATCAAGAATGAAGGAGATGTGGGAGAGGAGGAACAGAAAGGAGAACCAGTCGAACCAAACGTAGTCCACAGTGGCTCATACGAAAAAAAAATATAAAAATATTTTATTCTAGGATAAATTATTTTAGTATTAAGAGTTAATATTTACTTGCTTTAAAACAATAATAATAGTCGTAAATACAATGTACATCTTACAATTTAAAATAATAGCCTATGTGTTTTACAAATAATTTTACACAGAGGCCGCAAATAAAACTTATTTCAAATTATACATTTACAATATGTCAGTTCATCATACAAATTGTTAGTATTAATATCTAACGGTGTTCCGATAAAATGTGAAAGGTTTTATTGTTTTTGTCTCTGATAAGGAATAAATCCAGCGGTTTAATATTCCATTGACATAACACTCGGAGGTGAAATTTTTAATACTATGAGTGCCGCAATTGTAACAGCAGAGCGTGATGGCTGTATAAGTGTAGGTGTGCGTGATAAGAAGGGAAGAAGAAAGGAAGATGAGAAGAGTCTAAGAATTAAAGGAAGAGAGAAACGAAAGTTAAAGGAAAGTCAGAAAAGGACGAGACGGACAGTGGCGGATCCAAGTGGGATTCTACGAGCACTAGAATTTTGTAACGAAAAAAACAATGTTTCACAATATTAACGAATTTTAGCACTGAAGATTTAAAAAATAACAATAATTCAACCATAATAATAATAAAAAGAAGACTAACGGTTTAACGTCAGTAAAAAAAAAGCCGGTAAAGTGTCGGCTTGTCCAAATTTGGTTTAGAAAATTTTTAGATATGCAAACAAAAAATTTTGATCGTTGCATTAAAAAATTTCCGAACCATACTGCTGAATGTCATTTAGATCACGGAGTAAGTCAAAACAACCGGGTTTTGAAGCCGGGTGACTTTGTGTGACAACGGACCACAGCCGTACAGCCGGAAACCCTTTAATGCAACACCGGATTTGAAAATGTTAATGTTGTAATACGGTTTTGGTGGTATAAATATGATAGTATATGGCAATATGGTTTGGTGGCGTGTAGTAATTTGGTAATACAAAATCTGAATTTGCAATTAAAAAAAAACAAAATTTGGAAATTAGTTTTGAATTAAC